>JARBJD010000255.1:0-109073 GCA_033064195.1 Blattamonas nauphoetae | reverse complement strand
ATCACCACTCAAACACCCGCTTCGCCCCCCATCACTACTAAACACCTGGCTTCGCCCCATCACCACCAAACCCTCCTGCTCGCTCCCCATCTCCACCAAATACTCCTCCTCGCTTCGCATCACCTCCAATCACGCCTCCTCGCTCTCCATCTCCACCAAATACTCCTCCTCGCTCCCCATCACCACCAAACACTCCGCTTCGCTCCCCATCACCACCACACACTCCGCTTCGCTCCCCATCACCACCACACACTCCGCTTCGCTCCCCATCACCACCAAACCCTCCGCTTCGCTCCCCATCACCACCAAACACTCCGCTTCGCTCCCCATCACCACCAAACACTCCGCTTCGCTCCCCATCTCCACCAAACACTCCGCGTCGCCCTCACTCTCCTCCATCATCTCCGCGTCGCCCTCACTCTCCTCCATCATCTCCGCGTCGCCCTCACTCTCCTCCACCTTCTCCGCGTCGCCCTCACTCTCCTTCATCATCTCCGCGTCGCCCTCACTCTCCTCCACCTTCTCCGCGTCGCCCTCACTCTCCTCCATCATCTCCGCGTCGCCCTCACTCTCCTCCACCTTCTCCGCGTCGCCCTCACTCTCCTCCACCTTCTCCGCGTCGCCCTCACTCTCCTCCACCTTCTCCGCGTCGCCCTCACTCTCCTCCATCATCTCCGCGTCGCCCTCACTCTCCTCCATCATCTCCGCGTCGCCCTCACTCTCCTCCATCATCTCCGCGTCGCCCTCACTCTCCTCCATCATCTCCTCGTCGCCCTCACTCTCCTCCATCATCTCCGCGTCGCCCTCACTCTCCTCCATCATCTCCGCGTCGCCCTCACTCTCCTCCACCTTCTCCGCGTCGCCCTCACTCTCCTTCATCGTCTCCGCGTCGCCCTCACTCTCCTCCATCATCTCCGCGTCGCCCTCACTCTCCTCCATCATCTCCGCGTCGCCCTCACTCTCCTCCACCTTCTCCGCGTCGCCCTCACTCTCCTCCACCTTCTCCGCGTCGCCCTCACTCTCCTCCACCTTCTCCGCGTCGCCCTCACTCTCCTCCACCTTCTCCGCGTCGCCCTCACTCTCCTCCACCTTCTTCGCGTCGCCCTCACTCTCCTCCACCTTCTCCGCGTCGCCCTCACTCTCCTCCACCTTCTCCGCGTCGCGCTCACTCTCCTCCACCTTCTCCGCGTCGCCCTCACTCTCCTCCACCTTCTCCGCGTCGCCCTCACTCTCCTCCATCATCTCCGCGTCGCCCTCACTCTCCTTCATCATCTCCGCGTCGCCCTCACTCTCCTCCATCATCTCCGCGTCGCGCTTACTCTCGCCTGCTGATTGGCCCCGAACACCACCGACTCCTTCCAGAGCGAAGAGTGGAAGACGAAATTGAAGGTGGCATCGCTGAGTGGGATCCAGTGTTTATTTGCAGCCTCTGTCCAATCCACACTGTTGTGTTCAGTTCAAACATCCCTTCCACGTGCACAGGATGGTGTACGTTGTCCTTGGCACGATCCAAGCCATACGTGAGAGTGTCGCAAGTGAGCCGCTTCAGCTCGCACGAAGGATGGTGGAAGTACCCCGTCTTCATAAACAGCTTGCCCTCTGCGTATTTGTTATCGAATGAGAGGAGCGAGGTGGGCGTGCTGACGGGAGAAGCACAGCCAGAGATGCGGAGCTCGTCGGCCGGGCGGATCTCGTTGTATTCGGGCAGAGTGTCGGCGAAGGAGCCTCCCGTGATAGGCACGCCAAAGTCCTCGCCGACGAGGATGAAGGTATCGGTGAGGGTGTCGGGGACGAAGTAGTTTGCGACCATCAAGTTCCCCACGTCGAACGGCGAGAATATGGTCATTAGTGAGATCATCATACACGGAAATTGTATTATGAAACGATTCTATTGTGACTAAGACTGTGAGTTAAGGTCCAGATATGAGGAGAGAGAATAGTTTGCCAGCGGAAGATTCATGAACATGAACTGGATGGAAGACGACAAATTCGTCTGCGAATTCGGTGGAACGGCTAATTAACACGGAGGAAGCACCACTGGAAGATGATTAACTGTTGAATGAGACGTTGCACAGGAAGATGGACTCCCAGGGGGAAGAGCTCTCCAGGATGGCAGCAACTCCAGAGATCCTTTGAACGTTGAGAAACTTTTGGTCCTTGATGGATCGTGACTCTCCTGTCGGAATGATGAGACTCTGTGATCCATGAAGAGTGATCTTTTGGCAACACTTCCATTTATGATTGTGAGGACGCCACACGATCGATTTCTGGTGAGGGTGAGTGTGGTTGTGAGATCAATAAACAAACTAAGATGCGAGAAAAGTACATTCGCCAACCATAGTGCTGCGATCGTGAGTGAGATTCATCACTTCAACATTCAGCTTTTGTCGCAGCATCTATGAAGAGAAAACGAGAAGATTTCGATGGAAATAGGGTGAAAACAATAGTGATACATACAGTGAAACATAAGTGATGGAACATTTCATGATTGATTGATCAGACCCAAAGTGAGATGTCAAAAAAAGGACTGACTACTGACACGGCTTTTGGCCTAGTCACCCATGTATAATCTTCTCTTTCACTTTCGAATCGGACAGCGATTGTTGGATCTCATTCACTCGTGTCGCAAGCTGAATCGACTTCATTTTTGACTGAGCCGTTTCGGGACCAAGCATTCGCTCCAAAAGACCACCTTCGAAAAGGGCCGTTGTTGTTGCTCGAAGTGCCACATTCTGAGAGATTCAGTTCAACCGAACAACGAATAAAAGAAGGTTGACGAAGAAAGAGGAGAACAGACTGGTTCCAACATCTTCAGAAGAACTCTGCGGACTGAAGGATCCATTGAGAGAGCAACTTTCGTCTCGTCGAACGTGTGAAGCGCCACACTCAACTGAAGCAGATGCAATCCCTCAAACAGTGATTTTCCGGTCACCATCCGATACGCGAGAACTCCAAGCGACCAAACATCGCTTGCAGGGGTCGCAGTTCCTTTGCTGTCCATCGCTCGCTCCGGCGAGTTGCATTCGAATGTTCCCATTTCCCCAATCGTCGAGGTTTGTTGAGTGAGTGGAGCTGAACCACCAAGATCACCTGATCCAGAAAAATCACTTTTCAAAGAAATCAAATTGAACAAACACAGAAATGCCCGATTGTTCACCAGGAGTAGAATATTCTCCGGCTTCAGATCTCCATGAGCCGTCGATCCCGACGAGTGAGTGTGCATCCACAAAAGTCCCTCACAAATGTCTGTCAAAATCATAACTGTCAACTGAAAACATAAATCCCACATGAAAACAATGAGATAAAGCAGAATTCCAGTAAATATCAAAGAATGAGAAAAAGAGAATGGACAAACAGGAAGAGGAATCAATTCCTTTCGTTCCTCATATTCTGATATCAGATCTTTCAGGCTTCGAGTCCCAAGTTCCATCACAATCGCATGATGTCCTCCCATATCGATTGATTCATGAAGACGTACGATACGGGGATGAGCGAAGCGTGTCAACATTTCAACCTCCCGATTCACGCGCTCCTTGTCCCCTTCTTTCAGTATCGGAAGCACCTTCACCGCATATTCAACTCCACTCCGCTCATGCGTCACTTTCAGAACTTGGCCAAAGGCTCCTTCACTGATCTTTGTTGGTCTTGCGTCTGACAAGAAGAAGGAATTATCAGAGATCATCAAAGAAAGAACATACATCCAGGAGGGGTGACATTTCCGAGTTTTGACGTCATCGACACTGATCAAGTCAACGTCGCCCATACTGTGGAAAAGTGAACTTATTTTTGCCCATTATTTTATGTTTCGAATCAAAGGAGAAAAAGATCCACAAAAGCAACAAGATCATGACATGGAAAGAGTGATGTGGAGCGAAGTGATGAAATGGTGATTCAAATGAATCCAAAGAAGAACACAGAAAAGTCCCAGAAGACTCTCCAGATTGGAGGAATGCTTCAGCTCTTCCAAATGCAGCTGTCCAATGACAACCGTGACATGGAAGAATGAAGCGGAGATGCTGAGGGAATGTGAGATGCGAGATGGCGACACGCAAGACTGCATTTCGAAACAGTGAGTGAAAAGCAGGAAAGAGAGCAATGCGACAACGTGTGTGTGAATGACTATAGAAAGACAAAAAAGAAAGAGAGTGGGATTGATGATTAGACAATACTTCGAAAAGTGATGAAAAAGGATGACAGAAACGAAAGAGATAGGGTGAATGAGAAATGAAAGAAGGTGGATGGTTCAATTCAATTCAATCAAGATCGAATGACATGAATCTGGAAACGAGTTGACGGCGAAGGAAGACGGCGAGTGTTTCTCTCATCCAAGTCCGTTTCCTCGTTCAACTCGTCTATAAATTAGGACAAATGAGAATGATCTGATGTGGAGTGAGTATCTCGAATTAAGAGCCTGAGAAATGTGGTTGGAGTGTCTGGTCTATCCGACTTGTGTTTTCATGTCATATCGAGACTCAGCCCTTCCGGAGTCGTTTTTGGACGACGACAGGAACTCTCCAACTTCAGTCAGCGTTGGTCGTTCTTTCGGATTCACTGACAGACATCGCGTCAGCATCGCGACGAACTCTTCGTCCCGTAAATCTGACATATTCGGAGGAATCCCAGTCCCAGACTGTCGCTGAGCCACAACAGCGTCCACTTCGCCATACGGAACAAGACCAGTCTCAATCTCCCACAAGATCAGGCCAAGACTAAAAACTGACGCTTTGTGCCCATCCACCTGTCCACTTCCAGCAACCACTTCAGGTGCTCTCCAACGAAGACCATCCATCCCCGACTTCTCTCCTTCCACTCCCATCGCGTTCGGATCATGTTGCTTCTGAGCGAGCAGAGCTGCTTGTTCTGCCTCAGTCGAGGTCAGTTCAAGTTTCAGGTGAACATTTCCAGCTGAATCAAGAAGAATCCAGTGTGACGACAGTTGAGTCAGAACATCACTTCGTCCACGACGAGCAACAACCTGCTTCAATCCATTCACAATTTGAACACCAATCGTTCGTTTCCCAATGTCTTTTTTCTGTGTATGGATCACTGAATAAAGTGTGGTGTTCATTCGGGTTGTCGAGAATGCGAAATCTCCACTGCATTTCATCACCTCCACTAACTCCCCAAGTGCATCTGCTTTCGATGACTGCGGCTGTCCCACTTCGGTTGGAAAAACGCTGTTATCTGGTCGGAAGTTGGAGTGTGTCATTCCTTCTGCGTGGATCGCTGGATTCGAACAATCGACTCCAACCTCCTCCACTTTCTCCAGCTCCACAGGTTCTTGTTCTTCCAACTCTTTCAGGTTTGCTTGAGACTTCGCAAGGCGACGGCGAAGTAGCACAACCAGTACAATCACCACAATCAGGGCAACGAGGAGAGAAGCAACGAGTGGAATCAGCCAGCTCAGAAGTCTCTTCATTTCTTTTGACATCGCTTTCTTGTCATCGTCTGACTTTGGTTCTTCCGGATCCTGTGGAGGGACATTCAAAAAGGGTGGGATGTGGTATGAGACTGTCTCGTTCATCCACACAAATGGTGATTCTGTATCTGGTGACGGTGTGATCGACTTGATTGTGTAGTTTGTGTCGTGTGTCAGCAATCGATCCTCTCCAACCACAACAAAGCCAGACGATCCACCAATTTTTGACGGTTCATCAAAGTCAACAGTGATGACGACATCTTTCCCTTCCTCCTCTACAACAATCATGTATGATCCTTTTACCTCCTCGCTCAGCAAAAGAGTGACGATGGCGAGTGGCTTGTCAGTTGAGACAAGTTGAGCTTTGGCTCCGACGAGAGTGGGTGGAGTTGGTGTGGTGAAGGAGGCGAAGGATGGAGTTGCGGCGAGGTTGAATGCCCATGTTTCCAGAGTGAATGTGAGGGCATTGGAGAGAGACGAAGAGGAAGAGGGAACAATCCCAATAATCGACGTGATAGTGTACGACGTCGAGTAATCCAGAGTCAACGATGGAGACGGCGATGTCAGCGTGCCTTTCCCATTCATAAACTCAATCACTCCCTTCTTTTCTGTCTTGTCCTCGTCGTTTCGAAATGTTACTTCATATTTCTGCGACGCAATCGGCATCTTACCCTTCATCTCCAACTCCACTCTTCCTGACAGCCGATCAAACGAGAGTTCCACTCCCTCCGTCAACAGTGGCCCTATCTTGTGAAAGGCTTTATCAATGACTTGTGCAATTGACTGCTCTGGAGTGCCGTAATTGACAGGCATAAGAAGTCCAATGCTGTTGGTGGCACACGTCGTGTAGCAATCATCAATCGAGACTGTTGGTTGAAATTGACAAAATCGGTAGTCTAGAAATACATCAACAAAAGCAGTTGAGTCCTCTGCACTATTCATCGAATCGGATGAGCCTCCAATCTATCCGACAGAGTTGTTGACGAAGGCGACTCGAGTGAAAGAGATCGACGTTTGATTGTGGTATAATTGCCAGAGGTTGATTCCTCCTGTTGTGAGTGAAGAACAATCCTTCACCAGACAATCATTGATCACATAAGACATAAATTTCGTCAAATCGAAAGCACCACCACGAGAAGGGGACGAACATTCGACGAATGAACAGTCCTGGACAGTCAGGGCGAGAGTTTGGTCGAGTGTTCCTTCAAATACTGCTGATTTGCATCTGAAAAAGTGGAGTTCAGTTGCTTGAACATCACATCGCGCATAACAAGTCATTCCACCGAAACTCTGAGTAGAGCAGCAGTCTGTGAAAGTCATTCGAGCGACTTCGATTGATGTGTCTCCCCATAAGTCCAATACTAGGGCGTCAGCTCGTTGTCCAACACAATCATTGAAGCAACAGTCCGAGAGACAGATGGCTCCATTGCTTTGAAGGTGCATTCCACCAACAAAAGTCACAGCGTGACAAGAAGTGAAGACTAGATTCGTCATCGTTACGAGACCACTGAATTCATAGAGTAAAAACTCCATCCCTGCATTCGCTAATCCAGAACCATCAGGAGGTGCACAATCTTCAATGATGCAGTCGACAATTGTGGCAGACAACTGGATGTATAGCCACATCCCGGCACCATCCATGTCTGTTCTTATCTTCGTGAAGTTTGAAGCTTTCACAGTGACAGGCTTGAGAGCTCGTTTGTCAATTTGGGTGAGACACAGAGCACCTCCAACAGAGTTATAAGTTTCGCGTTCAATTGCATGGTTTGTGAACGAGCAGAAGAGGACGGACACGGTGCCGACATAATTGTAGAAGTAAAGTGGGCGGGCATTTGTGACATAGTTGGCACCAGTGAAGTGGCAGTGCGAGAAGGTGGCGAATGTGTTTTCATCGCCGTCGATGTCGTATTTGAAGGAATATGCGGTCCCATCAACAAACGTAGAAGGGCCACTGGGGAGAGTGATGGATGGTTGATCGGAGTCGGTGTTGGGGGAGGAGAGGAGGGAGGAGAAGGAGGAATTCGAGCACAAAACGGAGCCTCCATTGTTCACGTCCCGAATCGTCGATCCAGACAGATGCGAACTTGTCAATGATACAACACATCCCAACATGTTTTGGGACAAATGCGACAGCTGTGGCTGGCGGGAAGAGCCAATCGAACTCATGTTCACAAACGAGCAACCAATCAGCGATGACGAGATCATTCCCACATCCTCGTTTCGCTTTCGAGGAGTTTGTGTCAGCGAGAGGCCAATTCCATCTGTTCCGAGAACTTCCTGCGAGTTGAACGAGCAATCAACAATTGAGATTGAACGCGATGCTCCACAATCTGGAAATGCTGATGTTTCCACAAGACCACGCAACTGGCCCCTTTCACTCGAGATCGAGCACTTCTTCATCACAACTGACGATTGAGTAGTCGATTCCTCGAACGTTGATGGCGAAATCAGAATCGCACTTGTCCCCGACGAAACTTCAAGTATACTTTCAGATATGGTCAGCATGCTGTCTGAAACAATGGCCAGCCATGCAGTGTGTGCTTCGTTCCTCTGCTTTCTGGATTTTTCAGAGTTGGTGGTGAGCAAAAAGTGGAGTGACTTCAAAGACAGTGTTGAGTTGGTCAATGAGAATACGTATTCGTTACCACTGTGCACAGGGAATCGTTCTTCATTTCTGCTGTTGTCTGAACCTGATTGCGAGACAATGTGTGTTCCTGGTGATGTTCTTTTGTTCGACTGTTCTCCCGATAATCCAAGACGCCTGTCTTTGATTTCGATGTTTGTTCCAATGTATGTTCCTCCTGCAATCGAGGTAGGTTGAATTTCATTCGAGTTTGTGTTTGGAATGTTTGATATGATGTCCATGAGTGATTGCAGATTTGCTGGACCTGGTGTTCGAGAAGGGACGGCGAATATGGATTGAAAGAGGGAGAGAAGGAGCGGGAGGGGGATCATGACTGGGATCGGAGATATGTCGAGACTAGATTCTCGAGGTGAGTGAGTGAACCAAATGTTTGATGGCCCTTTCTTTGTTGATCCCATAATTGAACCGTGGAATCATCGTACGGAATCAGTCTTGTATAGTGTTTCTCAATACGGTCGAACGTTAAACAATGCATACATCTTCCTGCGAATCTCAATATGACGCACTAGTTTTGGTTTTTTCTGTCTCAACTTCTTTCTTTCCGTTCACAGCACCAACATAAAATGAACGAACATGGAAACATCCAATCACTTCAGTGGTTTAGATGTCCTCCTGTTGACAAGAGTCCGAAATTACAATTCAGGACGTTCTTCCCCAATTTTGAAAAAGAAAGAGATAATGTTGAGTTGCAGAGTGGAGATTACATCAAATTATAAACTACTGAGTCGATTCGGTGCGATAAAGACCGGCACAAGGAATAATCGTTTTGTAATCGCCTTTGGAGAGACGGAGAGAATAATGGGTGTGAGCCTCAATGGACTTCCGAGGGATAGCCACAGCGATTTTGGTATCCTGTCCGTAAAGATCGTGCGCATAAAAGGAAGGACCGTCGTTTCTAATTTCCCTAAACCCCCACACAAACTTCGCCTTTGTCCAGTGTTTGTACTCTGCTGTGCTATTCCCGGCGATCAGAGGCGAAAATTCAACTTTGAAGTCGTTCAGAGCACACGGATACAAGTCCGTCCCATGTAATTCGATTCGGTAATGTTTGAAATTGGTTTCATCTTCTTCGAAGCCGTTCTTCGTGAAATTTCCCCTTTCAGTGGCCCAAACAACAGGAAAGAAGTCGAGGAAGTTTCCAGATGCCTTATTTCCAACAAATGAGTGGGAGGACAAAAATCCATCGCTGCTTTGAAATGTGCATCCTCTGCCTTTAATTGTGAGCATGAGCGAATTTTGAGGATTCCGATCATTGTAAAGAGATGCAGGAAGTTTGATGATGGTCTCTTGGTCAGATTCACAATAGATTTGATGGGGGAAGTTTCGTTCACGATTTAGCAAAGGAAGTGCAAAGGTCTTCTTTTCATGGAGGACTGGGTTTTCGAGGTGGAAATCACCCAAAGATTCATCCATATTGTCGAAAAAAGTAACTTCCAGTTCACCTCGTTTCGAATAGAAGACTGCATTCTTCCCATTCCAATCAGTGCATTTCCCTTTAAATGTGAATGTTTTCGCATGTCGAAACGGATTATCGATTGGACGAATGGCGATAGAGGAAACTTTGAGGTGTCCATATTGTTCCACACAGAAAATATAGGGAACTTTTCCAGCAGTCTTCGTTTTTCGAGTTGATCCAATGGTGAGAGGCCCAATTTCAAGTTTCATTGCTTTAGAAGGATTTCCCCGGACAACAATACAACCACTTCCGAAAAGACCGGTTCCATGACCACCGGTCCCTGATAGGCTGACAGAGCCAGTTTGAAAATGTTTGGAGTCGAAAGCACAGACATCATAAAGTGTCGCAGTGGTAACCTCAATTGTAGTAACAAAGCGAGAGTATTCACTCTTCAATGCTTTATCGAGTGAGTGGCATGGATCCTCTTGGAAGCAATTTGTGCCGTTTTGTCCAAATGAAAGATAAAACTTGTCGGGTTCGGTGGTGAGATCAGAGACGTGTGTGGCATGGAGTAGCTGCACAGAAAGGACGATGATCATCGCGGGAAGAGTGAGCATTTCGTTGCGTTGTTTTACATGTGGCAAATGTGTATTTGTTCGATCGTGTCCAGAATCAGTGATGATGGGACTGAATTCTAGGTCTGCCAGCACAGTCCGATACTCCCTTGTTTCTGAGATTCGAACCCAACGAGCTCCAAATAGTGAATTAAAAACACAAACTTGTTGGAAATGGGGTTCGTTCAACGAAAAAGCTGTGAAATGAGAAAAGACATCTGAAAAGGAAGAAAATGAAGAAGGTGGTCAGTTCTCGAGCTTTGTTGCACCGACCGTGCAATTCTTCACCACAAGACCTCGACGATCTGCACGGATTGGTTGTGTCCTCCAGACAACCACTCCTCCATCAAATCCATCAGCCATCTTCACATTTCGGCAGGAACAGTCTGAAAGAATCGTTCCCGAAAGATCCAATCTCTGGCGAGGCCCATTCCCCAAAACGAAGAATCCACTTCCTCCCACACACCTCCCTTCATCCATCGAACTGTCGGTGTTCTCCAAAACACATTTCATGAACAGACTCTTCGACAGATCGACAGAACAGTGTCCTCCTCCCTTCCTCCCTCGCATCTCAATCATCACACTTCCTCCTCCCTCCCTTCTTCCTGTGTCTCTCATCTTCATCCTGACTCCCGTCCAGCATTCCACAAACCGACAGTTTGACACAACAACGACGCAATCAGTTGCTGTTAGTCGAACTATACTTCCGAATTCCTCACCTCGACAGCGTGTAAAGTTTGAGTTCAGAACTTCGATTCTCTCTCGCTTGTTTGTCCCCACACAACTGCTCCTTCCTTCGTCTCCAGTTCGGAAAACGTGCTGTCTTCCATCTCCATCGCTCCTCCTCGAACAAGCACAATCGATCCCTTCCCTCCCATCTTCATCCTCTCACACACAAGCGACAACACCCTCACCACTCCATCTGAGTGAACCACAGCCAACATTGAGTGGGTTTGTTGTTCTCCACTCACTTTGCACTCAGATAGTGATAACTGTGCTTTCGATCGCACCACAAAGACAGGGAATGGGTTTGGTGTCAGAACGATGTAGATGCCGACAATGTTCAGTGAGTGTCTTGTGATCACAATCATTCCCTCTTCCGGTTTGAGTTGTTCGTGCTGTTCAGTATTGTCGAATGAGCAGACAATCTTGCTGTCGGTGGCCGATCCTGACAAAGTTGTCGTTGTTTCTCGTCCTTCCTCCCCGACAATCTCCACCTTCTTCCCAATCCACGCTGAGTCCACAATCTCGACCCACATTTCCTCTTCTCCGCTCTCTTCTGCTGCTCGAAGGCCCTTCCAAACTGTTCTGAACGGCGAATCTGCCGATCCTGTTCCTTCATCGTCGTCCCCACTCCCGCTCACCATCAACCCTTCGTTTCGAAACAGAGAGAGAATGTCGATCACTCCGCCCTTCTCTTCGTCCCATCCACAAAGTGTCCCTCGCTCCGCTGTTTCCAGTGTTCCTTCCCATTTCGTTGCATCCACAAGTGTTCTCAGGTTTCCACCCAAAATGAACACATCTGACCCACGTTTCGATGCTCCACACTTGTTCGATTCTGACCCTCTCCCAAACACCAGCCCGAGAAGACTGAACGTGAACGACGCTGGAGACGAGCTGGCGTCAATCCAGACTGCTCCTCCGTTTCCACCCGACGAGCACGAGTGGAAAGAAGTGCTGCGGATTTCGAGTGAGGCAGTGTTGCGAAGAGTCACAGCCACTGCTCCTCCATTTGCGAGTCCACTGTGGTCTTCGTCGAGTGAGCGGCATTCTGTGAACTTGCTTTTGGAGATGGACAGAGTGCTGGCTGATGTCATTCTTCCTTCGAAGACGACTCCACTCCCCACTCGACGAGACAGGGCAGAGAAAGTGGATTTTGAGATGATTAAAGAGAAGTCGGAGCCTGAGGTGGGTGTGATGAGGTTGATGGAGGATGTGATTGATTGGAGAGTGAGCGAGGCGAGATTGGCGATTCCTCCTTTCAACTCGAAAAGTGGCGTTGTCAGTTCGGCATCGATTAGAGAACTCCCATCAATCACACAGTCTGTCAGAATCAGTGTCCCACTCGTCGACTGAAAAAGCGCGTTCGAGCAACCAGAAGACAGAACGAACGAGAGATGAACGAGTTCCAGTTTGTGATCCACACTCAGGGATCCAAAAAATCAAATCGTACATCTCATCTATTTCATCATGTTCTATTCAACATTCTGTCATTCTTGAGTTGTTTAGAAGCTGTTTTTAAACAAGATAACAATTTCAAGAGATACGTGTGTTGAAATAATCACAAGAAAAACAAACATCAAAATGTAAGCTTAATAAAGATAGAGGAAGGATAGATGACTGAAAACATCATCATCTGGTACATTAAAGTAGACAACGGTGAGATAGCTCGTTGAATGGACGGTACTCAGTTCTCTAGCCAATCTTGACAATTGATGTTGTTTTTTGAACCCTTTCCAAAGCAACAGTGATCTTGACAGAGAAGAATGATTTTGTACGAAACTAAGATCTGGATGAGCCAGTTCACTTCAGCTGACAATGCAGAATCCATCGTCGAGCAGCAAGTTCGTGATTGTAACTGCATCGGCAGGTGTCGCGAATATGTTCGGAGATGAAACACTAAACAACCTATATTGTCCAACAGTTTCGGGTGTTCGAACCAATGAGAGCGATGATAAGAGCGGAGTGCTGGGAGATGGAGAATTGGATGGCCAACTGCATTGGACAGTCTTAAATGAATATTGAGGAAAAATTGAATCGAAATGTTGATAGAGACATACCATTGATGAAAGTGTACTATTGGGAGGAATGGTGAATGGATAGGAAGAAAGATAATGATATGATCAGACCCATATCACCAAAACTCCAATTTTCACTTGACAACATGATGATGTTCTGATTGACTCTTTTTCAATGAAAAAGCCTTCCGTCAACGATTTAAGTGTTTTGAATGAACAAGAATGAGTTTGTGCACAACTGACAAATTGACAAATCGAGACCAAATTGAAAAACAAATTGAAAATGGGGCCAATTTGGTTTTTTCAATCCCTGTCCACACTTCCTGTTTTGTGATTGATCAACGAGCCATCCGCACCGACTTCAATCGAACATGTACTTCCGCTTCCTGAAGCAATTCTGGTGACGTCTTGATTGATGTCCAGTTGGGAGGCGAGTTGAGCAGAATCGTGGACGGAGATGACAGATGGGAATCCAACTTCGAGGTGTCTGTCTGCCTCATCCAGACTGAAGCACGACAGAGCAGAATCGCCACAGCCCAACACATCCCTCCCAATTGATTTGACGTGAATTGTCGGAGCTGTGTATGTGGAGAGATAGACAAGAAGAGTGGGTGAACGATAGGGGCTTGTGACTGGCTCAGAAAGGTCGAGTGATTTGTACAAATCATCATGTCCAGTTCCTCGAGCGGGGAATCCTGAATTCTGTGAATGTTCGATCATTTTGGAAAGACGAGATCCTACGACGACAATTCGAACGGCATCGGATGCTCCGTTCTTCACGTTCGAAAAGTCAACGTTCTTCAGTCGGAGAGAAGCCACTCCTTCGAATTGAACAATCCCATCGAGTGACTCATCCACATTCAAATCGGAGAATTGCACTCCATCCTTTTCGATCCTCATTTGATCTGTGGCTGAGTTGGAAGCAAAGGAGGAGAGAGATGATGAATGGACGAGAGGGACAGTGAGTGGAGATGGGTCAATGGTTGTGATCGAAGATTGATTGATGATGAGAGTGCCGGCTGAGCAAGAGATGATAGTCCCCTCATCAGGCCGTACATGTTCATCAGGCCGTACAACAACGATTTCTTGCTGATTTATATTTTTATCATTTCATTAATCGAGTTATTGGTAATATGTGACTTTTTGGATGATTTATTTGGATCAATGGGTTCATTTTCAAATCAAATGATGAATGCACAAACATCAACAATCTCAGAGTTTGTTAGGCGCATCAACATTGAGTCTCAAGACCTCCCTCCCCGCTAATTCAACAGATGTGTCTTTGTATGTCTGAAATTCAGCTCTCCTTCCATGATCTCCTCTGTGAAGTTTTTACCATGAATATGCCGTTTCTCATCAATTTCTCTCATGTTTTAAACTTTTTTGATAAAATCTTGATTTCTAGCTGGTCCATCAATACGGAACAAGTTGCTTCCAACCATCCGTTCACAACCCAACTTTCGAACCTCGTCCTGTATCCGATCCAACCACTCCCCGACCTTGTTCGAAGTTGATTGACCACACACCCGCCACTCTCTTCGCCTCACTCGTGGTTGCACAGCAAGGACAAGCAAAACGTCAAATTGGTTGTGCTTCGAATTTGGAGGCCATACAAACGGAATGACTCATCACAAATGGATTTTCAGAGATTGTTCTTTTTGTTTTTGACGATGCTGGCCAAGTCGGGACGACAGATCAATCCCAACTTCATCCGAATCTCCCATCATCCGATGAAGGACAGTGACGAACCCTCCCTCCCTTACAAACACGATCTGGTCGCCCTTCAATGGATAATCCACAGTCATTCCGCGTCTCGCCACGGATCACGTTCGATCTCTCAAGCTGAGTGCACAGCAGGACAGTTGATGACCACTTGATGAAGATCTCCATCGATCCCCACCCAACATCCACTCTCGTCTCCAGCCATTCGAACTTCATTTTTTCCACTCCCTTGTCATTTCCAGCGTCTTTCTTCCCTAAAAGCACAGACGGTGTCAAACCTAAGACAGTTGTCATTTTCAGTCTTTTAACCAGTTTTCCACCATCTTATGGTTGATCCCAACCCCAGTGTTTCATTTCAAGATTTTTTAGTTGGTTTCAATCATTGTTTTCGCAAAGGGAAGGATGAGGTGGATAAAAAAATGAATGGATTGATCAGTCGATAACTTTGCCTAGAAGTGAACAATTTGAGATTCGACATCTGTTTTGTCACGTGTAATGTTCGATTGTTCATCTATATCCTTGGTACTACTTGATGAACAAGTACGGGTTGATTGGGGGACTATGAATGGGATGGACACGGCAATGCTGAGAGCAATGTTACACGATTTAATCTTCGCTGTTCCCGATTCATCAACCACTTCGCACAATCCCAGATTGATTCCCCAAACGGAGGGAACATTCGAGATCTCAACTAGTCCCTCCTTCTCGATTCTGAGGAAGAAGCGATCTTCCTTCCAATAGTCGTATCCAAGCGAGAGAGTGGAAGGTTGAGCAGGATCGGTCAAAGTCTCCGGAGTGAGAAGGATGGATTGTTCTGTCAACACAGCAGTTTGATAAAAATAGACTGTGTGTTGGAGGAAGATGGGGATCTGGCGATATTCATTGTTCTCGTCCTTCAGATGGAGGAGAGGGAGATAATCTGAGATGGAACTGCTTTTCGACATTTTATCGGAGATGCACTGATAGGAAGGCGAATCAGAGGCGATCAGAACAATCTTTGGGCAGTCCAAGTTGCGAGACAATTCGGGATGGTCTTCCACTTCGACCTGTTTGAATCGATCATCATCGGACGACATCGTGCTCATCGACCAGCTCTGTTCAGTGATTCTCTGCAGGAATTGTTCAAATTCTGTGAAGGACTCGGCGATGGATTGAGAGAAGAAGAGATCTTGTCCGCTGACAAGAGGACCACCGTTCGACATTGACAATGATTCGAACCGAGCCGACCCAACATTGGACCAATCTCCATCGACATACATCCCTGCTCCCTTCACAGCCATGCAATTAGAAAACATGTTTGCAGCGATGTAGTGTGAGAGGATATTGACATATCCGGGATGCGACAGTGTCAGTGACTGAAAATTAGACACGTTGAGAAACATGCCTCCACCAAGTTCGGCAGAGCAGTCGATGAGAGTTGGGCGAAGGTCGATTTGCGATGTTGCATCGACTGAGTGGATGAAGAAAACGCCTCCTTTGCCTTCGGCTGAACAGCGCGAGGCCTGCATGTCATGCACGCTGACTTGCAGACACTTCCGCAAGAAGGCAACTCCGCCGTTCCGAGCGTGGCAGTCGAACAGATGGGTGATTCTTTTTCAAAAATCGCATCCGTCACTCCAGCGCCTGTACGTTGATATTCATCGACAAATACCCTCTACTCACCGTCACAGGTGCTCTCTCCATGTTCAAGGTGTGAATTTCGTCTTTTCTTCATGTTGGCGAACTTTATCGCAGATCCGATGCTCAGGCGACTAATCACCCATCAGACTTCTGTTCGATATATGTATCAATGATGAAACCGACATCAAACTGTGGATTACACACTCACAACATGGTTTGTACCGTTTCTTTCTTTCTCACGTTCAGATACTCGGGATTTTTTTGAGGTGCGCCTGAACAATGAGCACAACGAGATAACTCTCACATAAATCGTTCAATCGGATGTTATCGATAGTTTTCGCTCGCTGGTATGTCTTTATTCATGCATTTCTGGTCTTGTAGACCCAAAAATGAATGCTCTTTTTTCAATCGTCATCAATCTGTACTACCTCGCCTCAAACACCATGGTCCTTCAGTATTTCCCTCAGAGAGTCTCTGTTAGACACGTTCAACAAATGTTACGGACCGAATATATCGAGAATATTGAATATGTCAATCCGCACTTTTCGTGTCTTTTTCTTCAATGGAGGAGTTTATACCAGTGCTCTCACACAGAATTGGTTTTTTCTGTTGTAAATTATCGGTAGTTTGTCTTTGGACCTGTTTTGTTACAAAAAATGTGCAGAAGAGTCCTGAACAAAAAAAAGGAGATATCGAACGCGATCTTCCTTGAAATCCGGTAATTCACTCATTTTCAGTCGACTGAACAGACGAATGGTAATTCCGCAAAAAATAATTTTTGGTGACGCACATTAGTGTATTGCTAAAAGAATAAACTCTTGAGTAGAACGAGGAAGATAACAGCGCAGAATCGAAGCCTGTGAGGAGCATGTCATGAGCACAATTGTCATCCTTTCCTTGATTGTTCAGAAAGGATACAAACAAAGAAAGACCGCGATGATCCGAAACATCAACCGTGATTGCTCCAGCCTTCCCTTCCTTCGACATGCAATGAGAAAAAGTGACTTTTTCGAGAGTGAATGCTTGACAGCCAGCAATATCAAGCGCTGCTGCTCCTTCTCCTTCAGAACGAGTGATGGTGTGGAATACAGATGCATCGATAGAACACAATAAACCAGCTGTGACGACGATGAGAGAGTGGGTGGTTTCGATATTTCGGAAGAGTGTCCGAACAAAAGTCACATTCGCGAGATTATTTGCTGAGATGAGAGCCGATGAGACTTGGGAGATGTTCTCGAATAGAACATACTTGAAGTCCAACTGTGCTCCATCAGAAACGGAAAAAAGAGGTGCGGAGATTCCGTTCACAGAAATGAGATGACAGTTCTGGATGAGAGATGATTGACTGTCCAATCCGCAGCTCAGAAGTGGGAGGCCTGGAAGGGGAGACAACGAGAGAGTGTCCAGAATAGCGCATGATCCTTGTTCGCACGTGAGTGAAAAAGAGGACGACGGAGTGTTCGTTCGGGCTTTCTCGAAATCAGTGTACGGTAGAATGGTGAGGATGCCGAAATCATTGGGCAGTGTTGCTGTTCCGACTTCTCCTTCTCCAACATGAATCGTGTCCACTCCAATCGTCTTGGCCGTCGAAACAGCTGATGCCAATGATCGGCATGATTGTGATGATGTGCATTCTTCACCGTTTCCGTTGCCAGTCACCAACACAAGTCCAGTTCCGCTCTCCCAATCGTCCACCGATCGAGTGCACCCAATGACCATGTCACAAGTCCAGTCCCTGTCGTTCGGAGCTTCATTCTTCAGAAACGCATAGAATTGGATCTGACCTTCATCCCAGTCTGAGACTGCTCCTCCCCGCCATGTCGCTCTGTTGCCCTCAAACGTGCAGAACGAATATGAACACCTCCATGAAAGGCATGCACCCCCATTGCTTATACTCGAGCAATCAGAAAAGGAGGAAGAGACAATTGAATTATGTCCAAAGGTGAGTTTGAGAGCACCTCCACTATATTTAGGTGACGAGCATTGCGTGAAAGAGGAGTTTTCGATGTTGATCGTTGAGAACAATCCAGATCCCGAGCTGTCACACAGAATGGCTGCTCCTTCCCCATCTGCGATGCTGAGGTCGGTGAACGAGCATGAGACAACGGTGAGAGGAGCTGGAGTGTCGAGATGGATGGCAAGTCCACCTCTGAAGTCGTCGTCTTCAGGATCTGGAACGAGTGAAGTGAAAGAGCATTCGGAGACTGTGAGTGGAGAAGTGCTTGGAGCATAGAAAACACGAGATCCATGTTTCATTTCGGAATACGAGTGATAATGTGACCAGAAGTGTTGACGATCCGATCCAGTGAATTCAGCACCAGAATACGAAAATTCGGAGCGGTAGGTCGAATAATACTTTGAAAAGAACGGTGTGAAATATTTGTGGATCAGGACATCCCTTGAGAAGGATTTGGTGGTCGTGCAGCGATCGAAACTGGTGTTCGAGCAGAGCAGCGAACCGCCCAGGTTGAAATCCGAAAGAATCGTCCCTTGGAGTGCACCAACTGAGTGTGTCACTGAATTGCCAACAGATCGTTGTGTAAGAGAACCAATGGGGAGAAAAGGGTTCTGATTTGACGATGTCATGTTGGTGAACGAATTCGAGAGTAATGTTGACGAGAGAGTCGAGAGAGGCGTTGTATCATCTCGTTTGTTGAGAGAGTGTCGGAATAACAGACTGTTTCCATCAATAACGCACATCGAGGCCATCGACGACGACGCCATCACAACGTCAAAGGACGAAGGTGTGTCTGATGGAATAATGTGACTCAGGGGTCCAATATAAGAATCTTGACCAAGTATTTGTGTGCATATCAGGTGAAGAGAAGATGATTCTTGCTGAGATGGCTCGGGAAGGATCACAAACGGCGATGAGCCTCCAGAGAGTGAGAGAGTGCAATTAGATAAAACCATCGACGAAGATGTGAGGGTTGCCAGAGATCCTCCAAGATTGTGATGAATTGAGGGACTGTACTGTCCAGAACCTGTATTTTGGTGCTGCAATAAATCTGCCGCTAAGGTGTTCATCTTGATGGTCGAATTTATCAGTACCAGCATGCTTCTATGGTCAAGAAATGATTGTCTCGGTCCATTTCTGTGGCTGGGTCGATCTGTTTCGAGATAGTTTGACGATGGCGAGAGATGAAGTGTTGTTGCGTTTTCACCATTTATGGTGGCATACATAGTTTTAAGAAGTAGAGATTGGGCATGATACATCCCATTTTGAAGGAGGAGTTCGAAATTATTGGCTCCAGCCTGCGAGTTTTCTTGTCGGGACGTGATGAGAGGGTTGAGTGGGATGCTGAATTCATGGTGAATAAATGAATGGTTTAGGGAAGTTTGGAGGAAAACAAAGAGTATGAAGAGGCTCATTCAGGGTTGTTAGGGTAAAATTCAGAATGTCTCGAAGATTACAGAGATACGTTTGATCCGGACCATAATGTGGTTTATGACTCTGAAGAGTTAGACGTTCGTTTCGTTAAGGATATACGGACCACCATGTGTCGATGAATTCTCCAACTTCATAACCCATGATGTCTAACAATGCTGAGTCCAGAGTCGAGATTGATCGACCCAGGCAGTTTTCACGAACGATGAAGACAATCCTCTCAAGAGAACATTCCAACTTCAGACTGGTTCAATCAGAAAGTTTCTCTCTCTTTCTCCTCGCATTCATGTGATAGAACCAGAATATTCTCCTTTCATCAGGTGGAAAGCCGATTTTCTATTCCGAGCTGAAACACTGGCGAAACCCTTTGTCTCTCTTGTTTCGATGGTCAGAGATGGCTTCCAGTTTGACGAAGCACTTGTCAGCAAAGCTTCTAAGTTACTTCAGTCGATCAGCTGTGTCAACCAGCTTTACATCCAATTCGACGTTTTTTTGAATGCTATTGGACAAGACTTCCCTAATACCACTTCAGTGATCGTAGATTCAGTGGTTGTGCTCATATCTTCACCCCATCCATCAATTGTTAGGGATATCCTCGTTTTCATTCACCGCTATCAAATATGGAGTCCTTCAACAGACCGCCTTGCTCTAGTCTCCTCAAACCTCTTTCCAAGACTCCTTTCCACACCCTCTCTGCGAGATCTTTCTGTTGTGGAAGATCAGAGACTTCTGGGCGCCATGATTGGCTTTCTTCGATATGGCGTGTGGCTCTCGTCACCCGAAGCTGCCCAATCCTTCTCCCCCACATCCAACATTGACCCTGAATCTGTCCGAGATGTGGTGCTGAATGAAGTATTGGTCTTGGTGGAACCATCTCTCGTCCATCTCCTCCAAAACCCTTTCCTAAGGTCGTTTGCCTTTGAATTCAAAACGGCTCTGCTTTTGATCTCTGAAATCTTGGAATTGAGTGCCTTCCACCAACCAACACTGACTTTCGTTTGTTCTTCTCGCATCCCAATGCTCTATCCGACACTTCTCTCTGATTTGGAACACAATGATGACTATAAACACGTTGTCGTCTGGTTCATGTCCAACAACATTTGCGAGTGGGAGACAGTTGGAGCCGACACTTGGGACAGAGCGAAGATACTACTGCAGACACTGGAAGACGAAGGGTTCGGTGATGGACTCGAACAAGCACTGTTTCAAGACAACTCAACAATGAATGGAAGGGCTGTGAAGTTTTATTCGTCCAAAATCACCAATACTTTGGGAATGAATATCCCTCCACCGGAATAGATGACATTTGTGAATGAAACACTTCAGATTTTAGAGAGCATGGCTGGTTTGAGAATTGGAATCGTCTTGACTCAATCATATTGAGCTCGTCATCAAGCACTCGAACTTTCGAGCTGTTCGTGTCAGTAAGATACCAATTCCATCTGTTCCGATAATTCCCCGTGAAATCATTCGTGATTTTCGAATGGAGAGGCGAAGTCTGAGATCGAACCATTTCTTTGAACCATTGTCGCCTTCGAAATTGAGATTAAAGATATTCATCAGATATACATATACCTGTCAGGCATGGCATGGCATCCATGTTTTTACCGAAAAGCATTGACACGCCCGGGCATGACCATTCCCAATGATGGGTCCGAGATCTTTTTTCAAATCGACAAACAACACGATAAAGACCACAATCTGAGTTGAAAGTGGAAGTAATGAGATGGACGCACAACTTTAAGGGATAAATACTCAACATATCTGCCTTCTGACACAGTTCTCGTATGAAATATGTGTTTCATGGGTTGATCTTGCTTCACTTCCTGAAAGGACTGTTTGTCTTCATATTTCGATGTCACTCCGGGTCTCACGATCGTGCCAAGAGACAACGATCTAAACAGAAGACCAGTAAATCACGCAAAAGTCATGTATTTCCAACGGTATTTTTCATTCTTTCAGTCATTCTTTTTGTTTCGAGACTAGATCCCCCCTTCAAACGGTGCCTGCCTCGATTTCTCCTTACAACCGCTCCAACGAACTAAATTCCCCTCTGACGTGATGGAAGAGCGATCTTAATGAGAAAATCCAACCAGATA
This sequence comes from Blattamonas nauphoetae, assembly GCA_033064195.1. Taxonomy (NCBI): domain Eukaryota; phylum Preaxostyla; order Oxymonadida; genus Blattamonas; species Blattamonas nauphoetae. The sequence continues at coordinate 87,433 of JARBJD010000255.1, read as the reverse complement.
CATTGATATGTTGCCAAAGACTACTCAGACACAAAACCTTCTCACCAACACTTTTTTGACTTCTTCTTTGAGATTCATCTCCCCAAACCGTCTTTCTCTGTCTTCTTCTGTCGATTGTGTTCCACCTCTGGAGTTTTCGTTTGACGTGTCGTTTTCACTACATTGATTTTTAACATTTTTTCTCAAAACACCACCCCATCTGTCTCTGCCAGTAATACTTCCCAATGCGAAGTAAAATGAGTTGATAATATGTTTATACACATATAGAGTGTGATTTATGACCTTTCTAATATGAAGATGTGATCGAGCCCATTGAGAGTGGTTGTTGGCATTTGACATCGAGTAAACACATGCCTGACAGGTATAGATATACAGCAGGGAGGCTCATGTCATCATTCGAACCAGAGACAGGTCGAGACTAAATTCTCGAGATGATAGAAGTAGATGAATTGAGCGAACCAAGGGTTGGATCTACAGGGTGAGCCAAAAGTAACCTTCATCCCACAATTGTGTTTTTATGTCATCTTTTCGAAAACAAACATCAAATAGAGATCGTTGTCGCTATACTGTTTGCTCACCACCTCATTCACTGATTTCTTTCTAATCAACTTCAGTGCAGTGTACGAATGAAGTCAGATCGTTCGCATGTCCCGATTTCTGACAAAAAACGAACGAGAATTCAGTTAAGCTTTAATGATCACTCTCTTCATATTTCACGTCTTGAAACTCTCTTTTTTAACTTTTGTCGAAAAAGGCTTTGATCGGCCCCTAGAGAAGGTTACTTTTGGCTCACCCTGTAAGTCAACTTAAACGATTTTTCTTAATTGCATTGAATATCGCCTCCTATGCCGATGTTACTGTTGTTCTGTTGCATGCTACATTGTGCTGATGAACACTACCAAGATTTCGATATTGTCTTTGAGAAGATAGTTGCGGAATACAATTTGGCCTCAAACTCGGAATCTATGCATCTATCATTTGATTCTGGATTGTACTGGACGAATGGAATTGAGATTGTCTCAAAATCAGTGGAACTTGATGGAAACAAGACATGGCTGACGCACAAAGCGAATGTCCAAAACGAACGAAATGGCAATGCTGACGAAAGCACGATCCGACCGACAACAAAGCTCAACCATCCTGAACGATGGATGATGGAGGTGCGGAATAGTTCGTTGACGATGCGATCATTTGGACTGGACGCGGGAATGGCTGGAACCACAATCTGTTTGGTTGTTGGGTCTTTGGTTTCGGTGATTGATAGCGAACTGTTGTCAAACATGGAATGTTCGGGATTTGTGCTTGCGGACTCTGTTGGAAGTGGGTCGAGCCGGATTGTGATCGTTGGGAGCAGTCACAAATCATCGACTCTGAATGTGGTTCTTCCACTTGTTGGTCGAGGATATGGACAACTGAACACGAACAATGAAGAATGGAAGGGAGGTGAGGAGGGATTTGGTGATGGATGTGTTGAAAGGGAAGAGATTATTGGAGTTGGACTGTCGTTCGATTCGACGCACTTTGGACTTGGAACTGGCCCTCTTTTCTCGTTTTTTGGGAAGTCGCTGTTGTCAGGGTCAGATATTGAGAAGATTGGGATGGTTGGAGAGATTTCGACCGAACTTCGATCAAGCTGTCTTTTGAATGTGACGAGCAGTTTTGAGATTGGAGAAGAAAGTGGAAACAAGACTGGTTTTGGAGTGGGGAGTTGTGTGTGGGAGAGAGTGGTTGGGAACAGGATTTCTTTGAGCACGAACCACGACATGGGGACAGGACTGTGTGGGGTAGGTCTAGGCTCAGATCCGAAAAAGTCTAGACGCAGATCTGCAGATCCGTCTAGACGCAGATCTGAAAGTCTACACGCAGATCTGTCATTATTGTCTCAATTTTTCACTATAAAACATCTAATATCAAAATAAGTGACGTGGAAAACGAAGAATGTGTTGGTGACCTCTCATTTTTTGAAATTGTTGCAGTAAAGTGAAATCAGAGTTGATCTCCCTCATCGAGAGAAGATGATTGTTCCGCACAAAGAATGACAGTGCCGCACCGAGGGAGGATCCAGTGCACAGATCTTCGCGGAGATTCTGGCAAGCCATGGCGATGTGCTGTCTTCCAAAACTGATAGAACGCTTGTTCAGATTTTGTATCCAATCTTCAGCTTTTCCTCATTCTTCACAGTGAACGCGATTGTCGATGCAGCTGCAGTGTCAGAACCGCCTTTTCTCGTGTTCCTTCCACAACCTCCATCTTCAGATTGTCCATTGTGCTCGTCTGGCCTTCTCCTGAATCGTCTCCACTTTGAAACTTGTTTCCAGTGTCTTCTCTTCTTTCTTCAGATGTTCAAATCCAAAGTCCAGCGAAGAACACGGCAACTCCACCAGTCCACACACATCATTATCATCCCCATCGTCGTTCACTGTCAGCCCGTCCATCTCCCCAAAGAACAGATTCCGTTGCGCACGAGAAAAACGTCAGAGGCTCCAGCTTCGAGTCTCGTTCCAAATCATCTGATTCCAGGAACACAAGTGATCCGGTCGCATTCGAGTTGATTTCCATGAATGGTGAGCCTTGTGTTGTCGACAGAACTCCCCATGCTTCGATGTAGAGCACTGTTCTGAGTGTCTCGTGAGTGAAACTCAGCTATTTGAATGGTGTGTCCACCAGCATCAGTGTGCTCCCTTCCTTGATCCATATCAGGCAGTGTAGAGAATCTCCCAGCTCCGTGTCTGTGTCTGTTCCAATGTGTCACTTTTCCAGCGACAGGACACCAGTTTCCACAGACACGAATGTTTCCATCGTCGTCGCTGGGACCAGCTTAAAGATCATGTGCTTCAGTGTTGCTGTCTTCCCTTCTGCATTCACATCGATCCCAGCATCGCTCTTCTGAGTGATCGTCCGAATTTCAGCCTCCGAATGCGACTGAATCACCTCTTCATGTGTTATTCGCATCGTTTTCAGCAATTCCGAGTTCGCCTGCGTCTGAACTTCCTCAAACTCGTTCGTCTCTGCCAAGCGATATCCTGAATCCAGCGATGAGCAAGTGAAGCGATACGACCCACAGTTCGGATGGGTGCTTGCCTCATTCACGCTTGCGTTCAGCAGGATGCGAATCTCAGGCGGCTCCAGAGAATACATCAGCACAGATCTAATCTGTGTGGATAAGAACGAGTCTTTCCATTGCGCTGCCTTGATCTGAGTGTGAAGACGTGATCCTGCAATGAAGATCTTTTCATTGTCTGTGCTCGAATATTCTCATTCGTCAAACGTTGTGTCGGTGAATGATATCGCTCCATTCGATTCGATCTTGATGATCTGTGTCACCGGAATCTTGTGTCTTCTCGACCATTATCAGATTCTTGAAGGTCACGTTGTTGAGAAGGATCTCGGGCTCGGCGTCTGTGAACAAACTCAGCAGCGGCTGGGCAAAGATTCCTTGATCTGCCAGCGATGAGTTGAACACGGTGATCTTGATTGTGATCGGCTGTGTTGTTGTTTTTGTCTAACTGTATTTGTATGTCATCGCGCTCATCGCCATAATTCCCATGTTGTCCAATACCACCCACTCTCCATCATTCTCCAGCGAGATCAGCGAGCATTGGGCCAACGGGATCACGTTTAATTTCGTCATTGTCATGGCTCCCTGGTTCTTTACTTTCTTCTCACTTTGTTCCTTTTCATCCTCCTGTTTCCCACACTCTTTCTCCTTCTTCAGTTCGGCTGCCATGTTCTGTTTGATGTTCTTTCTGAACATGGCGGTGTCGATGATTAGACATTGCTTGTCTTTGAAGGCTAAATATGGACCAAGTGGTTTTTCTCTTTTTTCGTTTTGCTTCGCGTTGTTCCTCTTCCTTCCTTTTCTTCTCCATCTTCGCTTCATGTCGCTCCTTCTTTCGTCTTCGTGCTGCTTCCTGTTCTTCTCGCATCAGTTCTTCTTGTGCTCTTTCCTGTCGTCGAAGCTCGGCCAGTTTTGCTTCAATTTCTCGTCTTCTTGTCGAGGTCGTTCTTCCTCGTTTTCCCTTTCTTCTTCCTCTCTCTGGCGCTCCTCGTCTTCCAATTTCGCCCTCCCCTCTTCTTCATCCTGAAGGCGTTTGAAATCTCTCTCCGTGACCGCTTCTTCCTCCTCAGCCTTCTCCCTTGCCAATCTCTCTGCTTCCTCGTTTTCCACTTCCTTCTCATCTTCTTCTCCTTTTTCCTTTTCGTCCACTCCTTCTTCTGATTCGTGAAAAGAATATTCCGAACCGAATATCTTCATCTTTGTATCCAGATTGCTGATTTGGAGTTGCTTCCCCTTCTTCCAATTTTGCCTCATCATCTTCTTCGACCACAACTTCTTTGTCGTTTTCTTACTCATTTTCGTCTTTTTCGCCTGATTCTTCCTTTTCAGCGTCAGAATTGGATTCGAAATCAGTACCACGCACCGATCCTACTTTTCCACATTCTGTTTCCCCACATGTTCGTGTTGTCACAATTTCGTTTTCATTTTCGTTGGTTTTCATTAATGCATTGATTTCTTGTCCAACTGAGGATCGAAGCTGTTGCCTTCCTCCATTCCATATTCTTGTTGGTCTTCAAACACTTCCTCCTGTCCATCTTGTTTTTCAGGTTTGTTTCTTCGAGGAAATCCAATTTTTCTTCTGAAGAGCGTGATTTCCGAGATTCGGAGCTTGATCTTTTGGATGTCCGATTGGATTTCGAACTCCGGGACGATTTATCTCCTTGAAATTTCTCCCGTGATTTGACTGAGTGTTTGCTGTCTTCTTCTTTTTCTGCTTCTAATTCTGTCCCTTCTACTTGTTCATTGTCTTCAAATTGATCGTCTGTTTCTGCTTGTTCATCCACTGGTTCTACAAATTTCGCATCATCCTTATAATTTTGTTCATTTTCTTGCATCTCGTTTTCTTTATCGTTTGATTCTTCTTTTTAGGTTCGTGCGCCAAATGAGCGCGTTTTGACTTCTGCTTCGATTTCTTCGTCTTCAACTTGGTCTTCTTCGAAATATTCCACTTCTTCAGCTTTTACATCATCTTCCTCCTGCAAATCTTCATGTTCAGATTCAGCTTGCTCATTTTCAGGACCGGCAGTGTTGGGATCTTGATCGTCGAGATGATCGTTTTCGACAACTTCATCATTCTTGTTTTCTTCCCCATGTGCATTCTGTTAAGATCCGGTATCTTCGCATATTTCTTCATACTGTTCCTCAGCATCTCTGTCTTCGCGTTCTGATTGCTCAAATTCTTGTAGGTTGTCATCGGCATCTCCATCGTCTTGTTCACCTCATCTTCAACTGCCTCTTCCTGTTTGTTCATATTCTCCTTCGATGTCCTCATCAACCTCAAATTGTTGGTCTTCATCCCCTTCCCTTTTGTTTCCTTCGCATCGTCGCCTTTCTTGGTCGTTCTCACAATGTTGTACTGTTTTCGCTATTCTGGACGTTCTGTTTCAATTCTTCCTCTTTTCTGTAAGTAGAAATTCTCAGTTGTGAGCGGATTCGAATACTGAGTGACCACCGTCCGTCGAGGCTGTCGATGGGAGCTGGAGTTGACTTTTCAGACGGAACATAGTGGAGGATGGGCTCGGAGATCAAGGAAAATGAACTTGGAAATCAGGTTAGAGAGGTGAAATGACCAAATGGAATGCATACTTCGGTCTGGGTAGTGGAGAATTAAATGCTGGCGGTGTAGAGAAGATGGAGAGTCGGGAGGGCTATATGTTCGTGAATCCGACGACAAAGTTCCGGAAAAATGTCTGGAAGGGTCTCTCATTGAAAGACGCGTTAATGGGAAGGAACAGTCCGAGATCAACCCAGGATCTCTTTGACAACGATGAACCCAGATTGTAAAAAAGTCAGAAAGTAAGAAATGAGCAAAAAAAGTGGAAGTGATGTGGATATTGAGGTGTTTGTTGAATAAAATGCGGTAAAGAATCGATAAGAACGAGTGTAATGACAGATCTGCGTGTAGACTTTCAGATCTGCGCCTAGACCGATCTGCAGATCTGCGTCTAGACTTTTTCAGATCTGAGCCTAGACTTACCCGACTGTGTGGTGCTGGTTTGGGGTTCAATGTTGATTGTGTGAACACTTCGTTCTCTTCCTGTGTCCGCACATCGAATGCTGACATCGACATGAAGCACAAAAACATCACCTCAACCAACATCAAGCGAACATCAGTGACATCAGCATCCGGAGCGACATCGGTCAAGTTCACTCTCTGTACATTCAACGACATGTCCGTTGCTGCCGAGGCCTTCAAAGGAGGAGCTGCAATCAGCCTCGACAAGTCAACTTCCTCTCTGAACGTCACGCAGTGCTTCTTCCTCAAATGCTTTTCCACCGCAACGAGCAATCGTGGAGGAGCGATTTTTGTGTCTGAATCTGTCGCAAATCGTCCAATCACAATCTCTTCATCTTCCTTCACAGAATGTGCGACCACTGGAGCATCTGTGCCAAACGGAGGAAGTGTCTTCTGTCAATCCAGTTCATCAATTTCCATCTCTGACTGGGTTAAGTATAGGCGCAGATCCGATTTTCGCTACGCGCAGATCCATTTTTTTGGATACGCGCAGATCCAAATGGATACACGCAGATCCAAAAGGATCGATGATTTATTTGTGCTTACCCTTGCCATTTCATGACGTTTCACTCTGAATGCTCACAATTCGCTTTAACTCTCAAAAACTCTTCGCAAATTAAAATTTGTTACATCTTCACATGACAAAGTTGATCTTACCATCACCCGTATTCTCATCTTGGTTTCTCCTCCGAATCCTGATTCGTTATTGGGTATACATGTCTCCACGTTCACCTTCCCTGATTCCTCTTTCATCATCCTTTCTGTCCCATCTGAAACGTCTGTTCTCTCTCCGATTGATTGCTCTTCTCATCTTCGCCTTCTTTATGAATTTCTAGTTTCTGAGGCCATATTATCAACCATCTGGCGAACAATCGGGATATCCGTCAAAACAAACTCAGTTTGTAGGTGATTTTTCGCCTTGATTCGAGTCTTTCAGCATCTTCTCATTTGTTCTTACAAATGGATCACTTTCTTTCTCAACAGTATCTCATCGACATCCCTATCTTCGCCTTCCCCTCTTTCTCGATCTTCATAGCCCTCTTGTGCACTCCGTCCCTCAACTGATCGTGATCATCAAGCCCACTCTTCTGCAGATGGATGATCATTCCTACCCACCTGAAAGAGAGAAAATGAAGACAGAACGGCAGAGGGACGACACCAGAAAAGCATAAAAATCAAAAATTGTGATGAAAGGACACTGATTTTGATCTTCCGTAATCGCACATCCCGCGATAGACGATCCATGGAGAAAATAAGGGTAACTCCATCATTTGGTGCTTCGGTTTGCAATTTTGAGCTACTATCGTCATGTTTGATTCTCAGAACATCTCCAATCTCCAATCCAGACCATCAAAACTGAACACCATCATCACAGGGACGAATAACAGTATTGTGTTTGTAACCATCACAAGTATGCTCAAAATTGTGTATCATTTTGAATATTGTCTTTATTCTCTGCCCAGCAAACGTATCTCATTCCGTTTTCACCGTGGCTCGACTCTTCCGATGATCCAATCAAAATATCGGCTCTCATCAACACCATTCCCCATCTCACAACAAGGAATGGTCTTTGATTCAAGTTCCTAGCTTTTTGCTATGACTTTGGCGTCACTCCCACTTCTCAACTCCCTCGCCCAAATAAGCCACATCTATCTCCTCCCATCGTCCTCTTTTCGAAATCTTTCGGCCTCATTCCTCCAAAACAGTCAAGTGTGCGTTTCATTTAATGATGTTGCAGATACTGGAGCTCTTTCATCGTTGAACTTCGATCGATACAGTACGATCCCTCCGTCACAGACCCCCTGCTTGGATTCGGTGAGGTTTCCTCACTTTATGTCGCTCTTACCTCAACGAAGATCTCACCGACTCACTCCTCACTCCGAAACATGTCCAACATCGCTCCCCAACCAACACGCCGACTGTTCGCGAAAACAAGGCAGATTGTGATGTCATGTGCTGCGAAAGAAAGCCCTAACCACTTTCAGGGACACTCGCGGCCGATTTGAACATGTGTTGGTCGTTGTTGCGAGGAATTCATCGTTCACCAAATATTCATCAAATCTCGATGAATCAGACACCCCTCCAGTCTACACACTCACCTACCGAACGGGAACGAATCAGAAGAGCGACAAAGAGACTTCATTGAAGAGCCAAGACCTGGATCAACAGAATCCCATCGACGTCGCAAAAATAGACGAGCAAGAAGCGATGATCATTGCTATGAACGCAGGCCACACGGATCACATCATGCACCACAACGTGCCAACCACAATCGGGTCACACGCTGTGGCACAGAAGGATTTCTTTGACACAATGGACAGTCTCAACAACAGTGGACGAGCTCGGGCAAATGTGAAGTCGAAGATGGGAGTCAGATGCGGGGAGGAGCTGGTTGAGGTGCCAGTGAATGTGAACGACACACTTTACAACAGACTGCACAAGGGAGGCAAACCACTTGACACCCCCTCGTTTTCCGAATGATCACACAAGGACTCGCTCAATCACGAAAAAAGCGAAATTCTTCACACAAAATGCTCTTTCACGTCACTTTATTTCATTTGAGATAGTATGCAATTGAAAATAACTCAAAAATTGACAGATAAGAGTTTCACCAGTTAGATCTGCGTGAATCCATTTGGATCTGCGCGTATCCAAAAAAATGGATCTGCGTGTATCCAAAATCGGATCTGCGCCTATACTTAACCTCTGACTGCTTCTTCCAGACCTGCGGGTCGTCCGCATATAGTGGAGCTGTATCTCTCTGGTTTCTGCCACTCGCCACTCTCTCCAACTGTGCGTTTGTCTCTTGCACGTCAACTTCGAAGGGAGGTGCTTTGGGACTCACGTCAGTCACATTAATTGACTTCTCCTTCCTCCAATTCCGAGGGTGCTCTTCGGATTCAAACTCAAAAGATATTTTCTTCGATGGAATGTCAGCTTCTCTTGTCACTGAAGACACTGTCAAGTCCTGTGACTCCACATCAGGTCTGCACAATGTCTATGTCTACACTGGTACGGTTGATAAGAGTGGTCTCGTCCCTCAACTCTCTTCCACTCCAACAGTGACAGTGAGTGTGTCGATCAGTGGAGAGACAGCGACAGTGACAGCTACAGCGAGTCCAGCAGTGAAGGGAACGATAGGGATTTTGCTGAATGGGACAAATGTGCCTCGTCTGGTTCATGTTCAGTTTGGGAGCGGCTCGGGAGCATCGTCAACAGGAACAGTTGTATCATCGGGAGCGAATGGGGTTCTTCCACAGGCGACTTATAAACACCACTCCTCGTCCGTTGCAACTGGCTATTTCCTCCCAACGTCACTCCATTCAGCTCATTCATCACTGAAAGATGGAAACACAACAGAGATTGTTCTGAAAGGAATCAATTTTGGGGAAGGGAGTTATTGGATGCTGGTCCGAAACGGAGGGAACACTTTCAACATCTCGCTGACTCGCTCCGACTCGACGACTCTTGTTGGATCTGCGCCTCTTCATCCATCGACTACGGAAGGAAGACTGGAATGGTCAACAGAATACGAAGTTGAGACAATGATGTTGCAACAACAACCGGGAGGGATTGAAGAGAATGTCCATCTGACCAACAAAATCACATTCACAACACCTTCTGAACCATCCCGTCTGCTCTCTTTGAAAAGCAAGTCGCTGAATGGAAAGAAAGATGAAATCACGATTTCACTTGTGGGATCATCGCTTCCTGATGGAACCGGAACGATTGAAGTGAAACAGACTGGCAGTGATGTTGTGGTGAAAGGAGTGCTGACAAAAGTGACTGCAACCGAATGCAGAGGAGTGATCTCAACAGCGTGGGCCGAGGACGCGACTCATGTGTCGTTTGGGAAGACGTATAGTAGTAAAATAACCCGGCGAGGGTAAAATAACCCGGGGTGAAAACCCCCTTTTTTGGATCCCTCTTTCCGTCCATCCCATATTTCTCGGAACCAAAATTTTTTTGGGTCCCACTTTTTTTTCCATAATGTTTGTCTCAACTCCGAGTATCCATCAAGGTAGAAATCGAACCTCCAAAATAGGATTCTGGGCCGGGGGTGCCTATTTCGGAACCATATTTTGGCCTATTTTTGACCCATTTTTGGCTCCTAAATAGGAGGTCCTTAACATTTAAGCTTAGAGGATCCGAACTTCACGACCACTTTTCTCCACGCCTGTTCAAAATTTTTCTTTCTCGTTTCATTTCTGGTTGTTTGGGATGTTTTTCTCTCGAAATCACAATTTTTTGAAAAATGAAAAATCCTGGGGGGACCTGGGTGGAAATTCAGGGTCAAAAACTGATTTCCCTGTATACAAAGCTTAGTGATCTGAAAACTTGTTTTGATCATATCTCCACAACCAGACATAGTTCCGACATGAAGTTTTCACCAATATGGATGTTTTGTTGGATTATGTTTTTTCTGAAAATTTTGAAAATTTTCGAAGACCTCCTATTTTAGCGTCTTTGATAGTTTTCGTGGTTTTCTCAGAATCAACCCCAACTGCTCTCCTCCCAAGCACGATTCTAACCAATTTGAGCTTTTGGATTCGACTCTGATTGTGTTCGCATCATTTTAAAGAAATTTGGAGAAGGGTGCATCATCCCATGTCAAGTGACAGCTCTCCTTTCGAACCAAGGCCAAAAACCCACAAAAGAATCTCAACTGCCGCAAGGGGATTTTTCTCAAAATTTTCAGAAAAAAATATAATCCAACAAAACATCCATATTGGTGAAAACTTCATGTCGGAACTATGTCTGGTTGTGGAGATATGATCAAAACAAGTTTTCAGATCACTAAGCTTTGTATACAGGGAAATCAGTTTTTGACCCTGAATTTCCACCCAGGTCCCCCCAGGATTTTTCATTTTTCAAAAAATTGTGATTTCGAGAGAAAAACATCCCAAACAACCAGAAATGAAACGAGAAAGAAAAATTTTGAACAGGCGTGGAGAAAAGTGGTCGTGAAGTTCGGATCCTCTAAGCTTAAATGTTAAGGACCTCCTATTTAGGAGCCAAAAATGGGTCAACAATAGGCCAAAATATGGTTCCGAAATAGGCACCCCCGGCCCAGAATCCTATTTTGGAGGTTCGATTTCTACCTTGATGGATACTCGGAGTTGAGACAAACATTGTGGAAAAAAAAGTGGGACCCAAAAAAATTTTGGTTCCGAGAAATATGGGATGGACGGAAAGAGGGATCCAAAAAAGGGGGTTTTCACCCCGGGTTATTTTACCCTCGCCGGGTTATTTTACTACTATATTCAGTGCAATCAGCAAAAATCGATTCGAAGGAAATTGTTGTGAATTCTGAGATCACTTTTGATATTCCGAATCCAGCTGTGATCACATCGTTCTCTGCTCCAATTGAATGTTCATCAGTATCGTTCGATATCTCAGTAGTTGGTGAGAACTTCCCCCATCCCGCAACGTACATTCTGACACTGTCTGGCCCGCACACGATTTCGATCACATTCTCAAGCGAGACGAAAGGAAAAGGGATTGCTTCGGCGAGTCTGCCATCAGCAATTCAGTTCAGCACAACATATTCAGTGTTGAATGTCGTGAATGGAGACGATCATGTTCTGTTGAACGCGACAACATTCACAACGCCTGATGGTCCAATACTCGTGTCGATCTCGACGTCGTTGACACTACCGCTGAAGAAGGAAGTGATTTTGTCATTGAGTGGGTTGAGAATGAAGTCAGGAGAATTCAATCTGACATTTCAAAAGGAAGGGACAACCACACCACTGAGCATTTCAGTGACAATCGAGAACACAACATCTGGAAGTGGTTCAGAAGATATTTTTGGAGGAACGATTCTAAAATATGGAACAACGTACGAAGTGCTCTCACTGACATCGACCACCCTCCACTTCGCAGTGGCTCCCTCTCTCACATTCACCACAGATCCTGAACCACCTCGCTTGACGTCGATTTCTTACGACAAATTGTCAGATAAGGATCGGAAGGCAGATTTCACAGTTGGTGGAAGAAAGATGACGAATGGAGAGAAATACACAATCATTGTGAACAAAACCGGAACAGCTATTCAGAAGACGTTTGAAGTGACGATGAGTTCAGCAGAGGTGGGAGCAGGAAGTGCGGTGTTGTTCTCGCGGACAGAAGGAGAGATTGAGCTTGACTACTCCACAGAATACGAAGTGGTTGGAGTGAAAGACTCATCTCAATTGTCGATTCTCTTCGAAGGAGGTCTGACGTTCACAACAGGAGCGGAACCAGTTCGTCTTGTTTCTTTCTGGATTGTGGGATATGATGAGAAAGAGAAGGAAGTGAAATTTGAGATGACAGGCCGAGTGTTGGACACTGCAAAGACCTACAAAGTTGGTCTGAGCATCTCAAGCGAGTTGAAGCACAGAGTTTCGATGAAATTCGACAGCACGAAAGAGAAATGGGAAGGATCATCGATTCTGTTCTCGTTAGAAGGATGTGAACTGGAGTATGGAAAGACATACACTGTGAGCTCGTTCCGGAAGGGTGAAGAAACTGATGAATTGTTCTTTGAAACAAACGAAATCACAATTGCTCCAGAACCTCCTCGCCTCGCAAAAATCACGCGAAATGATGATGCTGGATTGAATTCAACCACATTGACGCTGTTGTCACGTGTTCTGACAGTTGGAGAGAAATACGAAATGAAAGTGACAGGAACACCCCTCTCATCGTCACCATCATCATCGAATACGAGTCATGAAACAACATTCACATTCACTGCATCGTCAGCAACACTGAACACACTGCCTCTCACACTGTTTCCCTTCGAAGACGCGATTGTGAAATATGGTCATTCATATTCCGTGGATTGGATGAAAGTGGTTGGTGGAGCGTCGATCTTCGTCGAAACAGAAATGTGTGAATTCACAACACCAACTGAACCAGCTCGGATTTGTTCGTGCACTGGAGCTATTCTTAGCAAAGACAGAACAAACGTGACGATCTCGTTGGAAGGGAGGGCGTTGGGTGATTCACTCGGGTCGATTTGGGTGTCGTTCGGAGGCACTTTCTGGAAATCGTTGTCGATGCGAAGAATCTCAGAAACACTCTGCGAAGCAGACTTCCTCGTCACTTCTTCTGAAAGTGTGACACATCTGAAATTCGAAGGAGAATACACAGTCTGCCTGAAACCAGACGAACCAAGCACACTCCTCGTCGACTCTGGAATCACTGTCCGCATTCCAGCATCCCCGTCTTTCACCGAAGTGAAGTTTGAGTTCACAAACTCACTTGGGACAGGATGCATTGCGATCTTGACAGGAAAAGATCTGGTGGTAGGGACAGAATACGAAGTGAAACTGAACACATCACACACCTTCTCGATTATTGTGAAATCTTCGACTCGCGCTGAATCATCGGAGATGATGATTGGGTTTGAAGGATCACTCGCATATTCCGCAGACATTCTCATCGACTCCATTGAACCAACTGACGAAGATAGTGGGGATGTCCTGATTCCTTCACCATCATTCACTGGACAGACCCAAGCTCGTCCAAATATAAACGAGATCTTCATTGACACAGAAACCGGAAATAATGATTGGACATGTGGAGATTCGTCTCTTCCTTGCTCGACGATGGATGTTGCGTGGAAGATCATGCAAACACTCGGAATCGCGCATCCCACATTCTCACTGCTGGACAGCACGTCTCTGTCGTCGCAGATGACAATTGGAAGTGGAATGTCAGTTCTGATGCAAAATGGGACAAACGGCGAACCATCTCTGAACATTCCGTCATCAGCAGCAGGATCATCGATATCTGCTCTGATTGTGGTTTCGTCTGGTCTTCTGAACATCCAGAACATCGACATTGTGGTTGGATCGTCTCAACCGTCATTCGTTCTGATCTCCGCATCGTCGTCGAAGATGATTCTGAAAGATGGATTGATCACAATCAAAAGTGAAACAGGTCGAAGCAGAAATGAAGTGGAGGAGTTGTGTTTGTGGACGACAGGACTGATTGAGCTGATTGACACTGAACTGAATGTGACGAACAACCAATTCTTCAACATCTCTCAAGGAGCGATGAGAATGAAGGGAGGACAGTTGAACATTCAGGGATCGATCTTCTGCGACAACATTCCATCCAACTCGTCGTTCCCATCTGCTCGTCGCAACATTGCCTGTTCTGACGAAGGAAAGATTCACATTGGAAGTGTGAAAGCTGGCGATGGATTCAAGAAATCGTCGGCGTGGATCTCGTCTGAAGGTTGTTCGATAGAATCGACAGAAGTGAATGCAGATGCTCCTCTCTTCATCCCAACACTCTCTTCTGACTCCACTTCGAAGTTGGACAAAAAGACGAAATCGTTCACATTGACGATCGAAGGGACGATACTGATTCCGTGTTCGCTGTTTCTTGAAGTGTTCGAGAAGGAAAAGGATGGAACAGAAGTCAACTCAACTCAGATCCCTCTCACCGTGGACTCAGCGACATCATTCACTGAGACGAAGATTGTCGTCACACTTCCCAGTTCGTCATTGAAATCTCTGGACGAGTCGCTGGAATGACGAGGACGACTTGCTTTTGGAGAGAACGAGGCAACGACGAACAGTTTCTTGATTCAACAGAACTCGTCTGGTCGATTCTCTCAAGCAGTGAAAGACAACATGAAATGGTGGATTCCGCTTGTGATTGTTCTGGCATGTGCTCTTCTGACCGTGATCCTGATTGTGGTTCTGTTGATCCGACGCCGAAACAAGAAACAAGCAGCAGAAAGGAAGACTGAAGAAGCACAGGAATTGGATCAGACAGACGACAAGATTGATGTGTTGAAAGACGAAGGCGACAACGACCCCAATCGAAGCTCTGTCCACACTGCTGGCCAGAAGCAGTTAAACCCAGCCCTGACGTTCCATGAGAGTCACTCCCATCCATCGCTTCAGAACACCAACATGGTGATGCCAGCCCTTTCCAACAAACCAGTGCTCATTAACAACTGAGACCGGTGACGTGGAAATATACAATGGGTGGCCTGCCCAAGAGAAACAAAACAGAGAAAAAGAAAACTTTATCTGTTTAAAAAATTATGCCCGACAAGGGACGCAAGGGTCACAGTGTCGGTTCTACCCCTGTTTGGGTGGTTAATGAGCAAAAAAGAGAGAGATCACTGTCTCTGTCCAGAAAGAGCCTCAACGAGGGAGAGAAAACTGGACAAACATGAGAGGTCAAAAGTGACAAGTGAAATGGAAAGGCCAAAGGGCTGTGCTAGAGTCGGTTTTGCGACAAAACGAGAACGAACATCAGTTGTGTGGCAGTGTTCGCTGTTAATGAGCACTGGTTTGTTGGAAATGTCATCGCTACGCTCTGACACCCAACAAACCAGGGCTTCATTAACAACTGAGTATTGAAAGGAAAAGAATGAGAAGAGAAGAGAAAAGATATCTTTGTGTTCTTCTTCCTAGATCTGGTCATCAGTTGATTTAGGCCGTGACCCAATTGGGCTGTCACCCCACTGATTGCGAGTTCTCTTACCAACTCAGCACTCTCTCCATTCCGTACTCCCGACTCTCTTTCCTCTTCCGAGTCATGCCTGCCCTTCTTCCTTCACGAGGCACTACTCAAGTCTCACTTTGCCATAATACTCCACTCCAACCCAAACCTCCCTCAGTCAACTGCAAAGGTGGTCGTTGAGGTGAAAATGTTGGAGAAAGTGCGAACATGCCCGAACTTAATCAGGTCTCTTTCTCCCAAGGATGTCTCCTTGCACTCTCACTCAACTTCCACGACATTGGTTCGGGTCAGCATGCAATCTTTCTTCTGAGAGGATGTTCTTCTGCTCCGACACACTTCCTTGTACTTGATCTCAACCTCCCCAAGTCAACTGCAGCTTTCCCTCTTCCAAAGGTGACCGCCGAGATGAAAATGTTGGAGAAAGTGCCGAACATGCCCGAACTTAATCAGGTCTCTTTCTCCCAAGGATGTCTCCTTGCACTCTCACTCAACTGCCACGACCTTGTTTCGGGTCCGCTCGCAATCTTTCTTTTGGGAGGATGTTCCTCTGCCCTTACAGACTTCTTCGTTTTTGATCTCAACAGCTGATGAAGCATTTGTATTTGATTGCTTCGAATTCACTGCCAACTGCCAATTCATTGAACCTGTCCCGCTTGTTGTTGGGTTGGTGACGGGTTTGTATCCATTCTGAACACTCTTGGGAGTGTATTCTTCGGTACCATCCAGACTCCTTGTTCCTTGATGTCTTCAGGCAATCTTGCTCGTAATCTGTCAAGTGCAGTGAATCTTCGTCTTCCTCATCCATCCCGTGATGTCAATATGGAACATTAGATCATTTACGAAGAGTTTGTTCTTGTCTTGTGCTTTCTTCGCTTCTCCATGTCCTTCAATCCAGTACTCTTTCCCAGCTATCAATACTACTGAGATGCAATCCTGCTTTTACTTAGTCTCTTGTTCAACTGGCGTCAAGTCTCCCCAAATTCCGTCATATCACTTCAGCTTCTCCCATCCGACTGTTCTTCAATTCAACGATCTTGTGCAGGGTGTAACTTGAATGGCGTTCTGTCTCCTCCATTCCTTTCACTTCTGTCCCAGCAAGTCTGTTCTCAACCCATCTTCTGCTTTCCTCGATGCTAGCTCCACCTTGTGGTGAACAAGCCCAGTATGCCTGTTCTTTCATGACGTCCTTATCACCTCCCAACCCCATTCTTACCTCACTCCTTCTCATCACCTTGCAGCGAATAACAGTGATTTCGACAAAGTTGGAGCGGGCCATCCGGTAGTTCTTGTCATTTGTCACCCTTCCGTCTCCTGATCCAAATGGTTGCGACAGTCCCTGACAATCGAGTAGTTCCAACGAGTCTTCTCGTTTTCCCCCAACTTCCGCAACATCGCTTCAGTTCCGCCAGCAGTCGTGGTCTTGACGAGAGAGAATCCCTCGGGACAGTCTTTGCATCATAGCCCATTCTTTCTGGCTCGATGAAAGTGGACCAAGCTTTTTTGGGGGAGAGCATAAGACTACAATGGAAGAATAGATCTGACTTCCTTTGTAACTCCCTTCGCGTGGAGTGGAAGATCTGGCTTCCGTTGCAACTCCCTTCGCGTGGAGTGGAAGATCTGGCTTCCGTTGCAACTTCATCGTCTCCACAAAACGTACAGTATCAGAACCGGTGAGCTACGCAATCATAGCTGCCACACCGTCTTGCTCACCATGTCCGGCGAGTTGATCTTGAGTATCTTGGAGCACTCACCTGGACCCGTTGCATTGCTGACATTCGACTCAACTCCAATCGTCTTCGTCAAAACTGATTCCTGACATTCCATTCGGTGGCTCTGGGAAAGTCACTGTTGGAGTTGCGTAAGACACAATCAGAGTCAATGATGTGAGTCTCTTCCTGTGGATGTCATCCCAAGTCGAATAGTTCGGTGTCAGAAGCAGTATCGCTTCGATCTGTTTCCTTCGACTTCGATATCGGTCTTCAACAATGTGTTCTCCGCGACTGGCCCCATTGATTACTGGCAGTGTGGCAGATTTTGCCAAAGTGGTGACTATACTCCACAGAGAAGCATTCTTGGTTCGTCAGTGTCGTCGGATGTCAAACCAGGTTTATGCTTGTTTCCGAGCGAAATCCCTCACTAACACGTTGAACGGGAGTTGCTGAGCACGTCCTGCCTTGATGACATCCTGCGTGAACAATCCAGCCGTGATTTAAGTGGGAAAGAGAGCAACAATCACTTCGTCAAAACTGGTTGGGTTCATTTCAGCTTCGACTCCAAGTTGTGTTGAGGCACTCGATGTTTTCTGAGGTGCTCCTGGATAAAACTTTTGTTCCCCCGAGCTTGCCTTTGCCAGATGTTTATTGATGCGTTGAATACTTGATTGGTTTCAATCTTCCCGCTGTCCGTTCTTTTTTGGTAGTCTGTGCATGTACTTCCAAGTATTTTGAGGACTGTCTTGTGTTCCTCGAACCTGGTTGCTGGAGTCTGATTTCTCAATGCCGAGTCATATATCATCATCATTTGCACTTGGATTTCGGGATTTTTCCGTATAAATCATTTAAAAACGTGCCAGAGTTGAGTTGGTCATTCCTGATGAGCTGTGACTCTATATTTCCATATGGCGCAAGTTGTAATGCGATTCGGACTAGAGGTGATCTATTCACGGCTAATGCAAGCAAAAGAAGAAGAGTCAGCGGGTGCTTGTCCTTCATAGATCATGTCCGCCAATGACCATGGCTTGCGAGTTGATAAGTGTGATATAGCTCTCACAAGTAGCGCAGGGGTTTGTTAACACCATGGTTGATTGTTCTTACCGACATGGAACCTCGGACAGACAAAGCCCTCATTCATCAGTTGGTTCGGAGATTTTCCATTCACCTCCTCCTTCTTCGGGAGATCATCATTTCATACAATCAGTTCCAAGATATGCACAAGCTGTAAGATCTTGAATTCAAAAAGCATTTCTACAGAGCTGAGAGATGCTGCTTTTCTGATTTGAGAGGCCTCCCGAAGTATGTCTGAACGACCAGGGAGTTAAGGAGGGAAACAGGATCCCCTCCCCCGTTTAAAAAAATTGTTGAAGATTTGACCTTGGGTTTGGAGTTGTGTTGCTTCTTAGCACGCATTGAGGCCGCAACGACTACATGGTCCTTGACATGCGAGCTCTCGCATGATGTTCTGAGTTGTCACGACATTAAGAGTTTTTAGTCATAGAAATTGATTCTTCGCATGTATCTGGCCATAGTGTTGATGAGCCTAGTTTGTCATGGTGGATTCATGAATGTTGTTGAATTTGCTGGTATCCCAAAATTTTGTCGAGTTTAGTGGCTCCAATCAGATATTGCGTTTAACAGGAGACCACAAAGTGTACCCTCGTCGCAAAGAACTCCATATTTCTAACGTCATATTTGCATTGATCTTTCGATTTGGTTGGCGGATTTCTTGTTGATTTGCCCACTATGCATAATTGGACGATGACTTGTCACTTCGTATCTGGGGATTTCTCCCTCAAAAACTGGAATTTGCAGCTTTGTTCGAGAACCTGTGTCCGAGAGAAGAGTTGAAATGCGGTTCATTTAATCAGTCATCGAGCAAGTCCAAGCTTGATTTGGGTGTTGTCAACCAGTATAGAAAGGGTTTCATGAATAGTAGTTGGTTAGTTTGCGACGAGGACATGAATGTATTCTGTTTTGTTTGATCTTTCGGTAGGCCACCCATTGTATATTTCCACGTCACCGGTCTCAGTTGTTAATGAAGCCCTGGTTTGTTGGGTGTCAGAGCGTAGCGATGACACAACAGGGCAAGCTGCTGTTATGATTGTGGGAGAGGATCAGTTTGGTCAGCCGAAGATCGAAGATGGATTTGTGAGTTCACGCAACACACTGTTCAACAGACTTCATGGACGTGAGGAGAAGTTTGAATTGAACATCTATCGTGCACGATTGGATGTGGCGAAGGCAGTTGAGACACTGCTGTCGCTTCGCCCAAACGCTGTGGCACTTCAGAAACTGAATCCCCACTGGGTGTTGTTCTCTCCATCGAACGAAGTCTGTTTCAAACTGAACGACGATGTACAGTCACAAGCTCCAACGACGATCCCCACGCAATCAGGACTTCAGGAAGAGACGCAGGAATATAAGCGATGGTCAGCACCTGAAGAAGAGAACCGTTTGAATGGGATTGATGAACAGAAAGTGACGGTTTTTCGGCTTGGCCTGATCTTGTGGGAAATCACGACGGGACAGGTTCCGTTCAGTGAAACGGATGCTGTGAATGCTCAGCGGCAGCTCAGGATTGGGGTTGTTCCTCGGATGGATTCTGTTGAACCAATTGAGCTCGCAACACTTCTTTTGGAATGTCTGGATCTGAATCCACATTCTCGTCCTTCTCTGGAATCACTTGTTTCTCGTCTGGAGTCGATTGGGGAAGGAAAGAACGATTATGCAGGAGATCTTCTGGAACTCCCGAATCACCTACTCGAACCACAACAAGAATCACTCAAACCAGACTCGACTTTTAGACACGAGTAGCTGCTCTCCCGCGTCATGTTCTGAGCACCAACCAACATTCTCTTTCACGTCACAACCAATCATCTCGTTCTCATCTCACTTTCAATCAGTCACTCATCAACTGCCGCTCTCTTATTGGATGAAATGTCAGAAGACGAAAGTCGTCTCATTTCGAGAGTGCAGATACATTTCATTATTCCTCCACACCAACCATTGAATCTTGATTCACACCACTTCAACTATTTATGGTACGAATTGGAGTCGACCATTGACTCGTCCCGTTCGACGTCACACGCCATCTCATCTTTATCCATCCTCAACGACTTCCAAATGAACAGCCTGAACATGATCAGAATCGAACCAACGAAGGACACTCTCAATCTGAACAACGACCACTTCACCCCATTTTCAAATTATATCTGTCTGATGGCTGTTCATTAACACCTCGTTCACTCATCGTTGACGGAGACATCTTTCATTCCCTTCACCCGCAAACACTCTCCATCGACACACCCTGTCTCACTTGTGTGTGGAGATGGACAGATTGGTCGCTGTCATACTTCCCCTCGGGCCGCAGATCCTCATTCAGTTTCGGGTCATCCTCTAGTTCTTCTTCTTTTCCATTCCGTTTCTCTTTTCATTCAGCCTTAGTATTTATGATGGTTTATGCTCTTTCTTCGATTTTCATCCATTTATCTGGAATGTCGACCAACAACGTGTCTCTTTGTTGATGACCACCAAGGCCTCGCAGCCGTCTTCATTTGAGCATTCCGCGACTTCGCACGTCAACACTTCATGTGTTCGTCATATCATTGTGGAATGCCTGATTCTTGCCCTGTGAACGATTCCCACATTTCACCATCCACATCATATTTTTTTATTTCCAGATACTCAATTATTATGACAGGATAAGTGATCACAACTGTTAATCAAGAACCCGGATTAAAGAGCTTGTAAGCCTCGTAATCTCAGCAAAAGATAACTCGTCGATTCTGACTCCATCCACTCATCGCACTGAACTCTGTCAGAGGGTGCTGCCATGCTCATTCGATGATTTAAGGACGGCCCATTCTTTCAAACATTATTTCAACAGTCTGATTCAGAAGCATCAAGTCTTCGTCCAGCAATCGGAAACACATCTCCATCAAAGTGTCATGTTGTCAAGGAGTTGTGTAATATCCTCCATCATTCGTGTGATGACCGCTAGTTCGTTCCGAACTGTTCATGTCAGGACCAACGAGCCAATCATCTTTTTTTGATTAATTTGGTGGAGTCACCCGTGGATCTGTGTTAGATTGAGGGTGCTGTGATGGAGTTAATTGTGACATCAGAACGATAGAAAACCAATGATCGTGACCCTAATTCTATTGTTTAAATGTATCCTCTCGTTCTCTTCCACAATGAATGACAATACCCTCGGAGTTAGATCATAGTCGTCGGATCGCACTGTGGCAAGACGAAAGATGAGCGATGCTGTTTCTTGAGTGAAGAAAAGATACCAACTGTAATCAGAGCAGATGTCCCTGTAGCGGACTTGTGACCGAACTGTTGGATTGGAGAAGGAAGGAAAACTTGAACGACGTCCACATCATTCCGTTTATCAATCCAAAAGCTTAAAGACTTCACTCATCGAAAGTCGAGAAGTGTCACACAAATTTAGGGGCCATATTTTCTCGATCACATCCCCCTCATCGATCAAGAATCGTTCACGTTGAGATGATCACGTTCCTTGCGCTGTTCCACATCCTCCACTCAACGGATGCTGTCTGCAGGGATTTGAAAAGCGTTTTTGTTGAGAAATCGTCGGGAAAGTGGAATGGTGAAGAAAGAGTGATGGAGTTCGAATCAGAATGGTTTTGGACTGAATCGTTTGGGATTTCGTCGACAAGGATGGAGTTGCGTGGAAACATGACTCGACTGTCTGGGCCTTTGGAATCTGGACGATCATCGATTGGAGTTGTTTCGGGAAATGGAGTGGAATCATGTGAAATTGGGAAGGAAGGGAGGAAGTGTTTGTTTTCAGTGATGAACAGCACGCTGTGGATTCGATGGTGGATTGTGGATGTTTCGGAGTCGGGATGGTGTGGGTGTGTGGTTTCGTCGTCCGATTTTGGGATTTCGGGAAGCGAGATCGTTTCGAACATGGAATGCTCGCCGATCGTTGTTGGAAGCGATTTGAATGGACACGGGAGCTCGATCTGGATTGTTCGAAGCTCTCACAAATGTTCGTCGAATGTGGTTGTTCCACTTGTTGGTCGATGTTGGAATGGATGTGCGAATGATGTTGAAAAGGAAGCGATGAATGATAAGAGAGGAGAAACTGAATTCGGAGACAGTGTTTCGATTTGTGGAGTTGGACTTTTGATGTCGAATTCACACTTTGTGGTTGGAACTGGCCCTCTTTTCTGGTTCGACAGTGATGATGTGTTGTCGCGTGGGATGTCAGTGGAGACGAGTCTGGTGTGCAGCAGACTTGTGAATGTTTCATCTTCGTCTCCCTTCACACAATCGGAACAGAAGTTCGGGAGTGAAGTTACTCAATTGGTGGTTGGGAGTTGTGAGTCGTGTTGCACGAACCACGACAGTGGGACAGGAATGATGTCGCCGAACATGGGTGGGAATGTGGTTTGTCTGAACACGTCGTTCTCTTCCTGTGTCCGCACCTCGAACGACGAAATCGACATGAAACACGAAAACATCACTGCAACCAACATCAAGCGAACTGTTGTGGATTCAACATCAGGAATGACATCAGTGAAGTTCACTCTCTGCACTTTCGAAGACATGACCATTGCAGGTGAGGATGGCCATGCTGGAGCTGCAATACACGTCTACCTATCACAGTCCACTCTGAACGTCACACAGTGCTTCTTCCACAAATGCACGTGCACAGCAGACAACGATGACGGAGGAGCAATTTACGTTCACGAACCTCTCACAGATTGTCCCATCACAATCTCTTTGTCCTCATTCACGGAATGTGCGGATACTGGAATGGATCAGAATTATGGTGGGAGCAGGGTGTTCCAAATGTACCCATACTTTTGTAGATCTCGATCACATTACCCATTTTTCTGAACACACATCAAAATTCAGTTTTTTGAGAATTATATTGACAATCGAAGGATAATCCAGGAAAAAATGAGTATAAAGACTAAGATATGGCCTCATGAGCACAAAAACTTGTTTGCTTTTCTCCACCACCTCCTCATCGTCGATGTCAGAACAGTATGACACCGTTTAAATCGCAACTCGTGAGATGTGACCAACGGGTACCGAGAGAACGAGAGAGGCGTTTTCATGCTTTCCTCGGTCCATTCTGTGCCATTCTCAGTGTATACAAGGAATTCCTACGACTCTCCTTCTGTCTTTTTGATGATTTCGATCGAATGACCACATTCTTCCACTCACAACCCACACTGAACAAGAAGCTCTCCTTTCAGTGTCAGTGCGAGTCCCTTCTCTCCACTCACACACTTGCAAGAAGACACACATTCGCCGCATTCTCCCCCACACATCGTTCATGTTTCGGTGTGCTCATCGGAACACTGCATGGTTGGGCGTGTTGTCGAGAATTGTCGCATTCAAGTCGTCCACAAGCATCGCCCTTCGTCCAAATCGACGAAGAACGTGTTGCTCGCAAGACACTCTGAGGCAGTCAGTCTTACAAGTTCAGTCCAGTCCCCCACTCGCCAAGATCCTCCGTGTTGAGAGGGAACGGCCGAGTCATTCCGATGAAGCGAGACGATTCGAGTGATGTGCTGTTCTTCGACGAGATTGAGATAGGTTATGTGGTTGTCTTCTCCTTCTCTCCATCTTTGCTCTCATTTCTTCACCCTGATCTTTCTGTTGTCCGTTTGATTGTGTCTGTGGAGCAGAGCATGGCGTCGAGGGTTGTTGCTCTGATTCTGAGTTGTGTGTCCGATTCGGATCGGATGAAGACGAATGACGTTCTCAAGCCACTCAACACCGTCGCACATGTCTGCTCCTCTCTCTCATCCTTCTCCTCCTCTCCCGTTTCTTGTTTGTGTAGAATTCAAACAAGACGCTTGCCACGGCTGCGACACAAGCAGTTTGGTGTGTTTCTCGCCCTTCTCACTTTCTTTGTGTGTCCAGTGTGATGTGTGATGCGTGGATGAGTGAGGGGGATATTGAGTGTGTGCTGAATGGTGGAGTCGTGGAGAGAGTGTGTGGATGGGTGAGGGAAGAGCGATCAGAGGGAGAAGTGGTTGAGTTGTTGAGAGAGTTGGAGTCGGTGGTTGCTGGACTGAAAGGAGTGATTGCCTCGTGAGGAGAGAACAGTCCAACGGGACTTGGAGACGATCAATCAAGTTTGTCGTCACGTAGTCAGGCCGCACTGGATTTGATTGAGCAGGCTGTGCACTTCCCGGATGTGTTGAGAAGGACGGTGAATTAAGGAACACGAAGAATTGGCGCAGCTGCGATTGAAATATACTATTTGACAAGATGGATGATTTCTGGCTCTGTCTTCATTCACACAGGAGGATCCAATCACACTCTCCTCTCGTTCTCGTTCGGCAGAGTGGTCGCTCGCCTCACATTCTCGTTCAGAAGCATTCCAAATCAGAATTACATTGGCATTGTCGCATCTAGCGCAGTTTATTCAGTGAAGAATGGAAACCGTTGTTCGTCTCTTCTACGAATGTGTATTTCTGCATTCAGGAAGACATCCTCCAAGCTCTCAACCCTGTATCCATACAAAGGCAGCTGCAGAACGCCCTCATCGCCGATTGTGGTGGTCAGTGTGGGAGAGAGGGGTTCGATGAGGAATGATTTGATCTTTCCTTGAAGACGATCGACTTGTCTGCATCGCCTATTCCACTCGATACATAAAAAGGAGGTGTGTGAGCATATGAAAGGAAGATTCACGAGTGGACATGCACATTCAACGAGACGAGTGAGGCGACGATCCATCATTCTCGTCTACAGACCAACTGGAATGTTCATTGTTCTCTGTCGAAGTCAGCAGCTTGATCATCGTTCAAGAACGATTCCTCTTCAACTTTGGTTGGCCTGTTGACAGTTGAGCGATGTTCAACAGCTTGCTCCCTCCCCTTTCTCGATTCTTTGTCTCCGTAACTGTCGTGTCTTCGTCTCAATAGCTATCTCCGACTTGCATGACGCGAAAAAGTTCGCTTGAAGTGATTTTTGGGGAATTTGGCGCGGAAGACGTTGAATCTAGGGAAGGACAGGAGGGGGTCGGAGGCAGAGGAGAGGAAGTCCCAGGACGATATTTCAACTTCGATACGTTCAGTATCTTCGATAACTATGGGAACGAAGAACAAAGGAGATCGTGATGATTGACTGTTCTGCTGAAGTCGCGAATTGTGGTCGTTCGGAATTGTGTGAACTAAATCTGCAATATTAGACGAGAGAATTCTTCTGATCATAAACAAATGTTGACAATGATACAATGAAGCTGACAAATTCTTGTTCTGATGAATGATATCATCCTTGATCAATGTCGAGGAACGATGAGAGTTGGGTGATGATTGAGGAGCCAATGCACTTCTTGTGAGGTACAAAATGATCTCCAATAGGATAACGTGGATATTCTTGTGATGATACTCTTGTTGACATGGATTGTGGCTGCATTGACGGCTGATGATTCTTGATCCAATCGGGAGAACTCAAAACAGGTGACAATTGAACGGTGATACGGTTGTAAATAGAACAAAAGATAAAATGAAAAGTGAAAGAGGGAATAGCAGACTATTGAAAGTGAGAACGATGTAAATGAGACAATAAAGTGACGAATCGCCACAACCGAGAGTGGATGGGTATGAAGATGAATACGTGGAAGAAACAAGTAAATCAATCTCTTCACGCTCCCAGTTCATTTTACACGCGCCACAAAGAGATTTGAGAAAAATGAACTAATGATTTGGATTTATGATGGGTAACAGTCAGAAGACTCGTTCTCGCTTTCGGCTGACCATTTAGTCTGCCTCTCCCAATGATGACCTGAACTTAATTAAACAATACATTTTTCAATTTTTGAACTCTATTTTCGAATATCGCCCGCAAAATGGAACACCCTGGGTGGGAGTATCATCTGTGGATCCAATTCAACTCTTTCAATGTCTGACTGCTTCTTCGAGACAAGCACATCACTCGAATATGATGGGGCTGTCTCACTCTGGCAACACTCACTCGCCACTCTCTCCAACTGTGCGTTTGTTTCGTGTTCTTCATCTGCATGTGGAGGTGCAATGGGACTCTATTATGTCCAATCGATTGACTTCTCCTTCCTCCAATTCCGAGGATGCTCTGCGGGTGATTCAAAATCAAACGATATCTACATCCGAGACATGGAAGCTTCTCTCGTGACTGAAGACACTGTCAAGTTCTGCGACTCCACTTCAGCCAGACCCAATGTATTTGTCGACACTGGTTCAGTTGGTCTGAGTGCTCTCGTCCCGCAGATCAGCTCAACACCCACAATCAAGTCTGTGGATGTGTCGATTGATGGAAGTGTTGCGACAGTGAGAGTCGAGACTGAAGAAGCGTTGAAGGGAACGATGGGAGTGTTGCTGGGTGGATCGAATGTTCCTCGACTGGTGCATGTGGTGTTTGGAAAACCGTGGGAAGAGTCGACAATTGGAACAGCTGTTGTTTCATCTGGAGCGAATGGGATTCTTCCCGACGACACGTCATACACCAATCGAACAACTTCATTCGCAACCGATTTCTTTCCACCACCAACAGTTCGGACAGCTGACGCCACACGGAAAGATGTAAAGGCAACGGAGATTGTGTTGAAGGGAGTGCATTTTTATGAGGAAGGGAGTCATTGGATGTTGGTTGGGAAGGAGGAAACAGAATGGAACATCACACTGACTCGCTCAGACTCGACGACTCTGACAGGAACAGCATCTCTGTCGTCATCGAACGGGGAAGTCGTTCTGGAATGGTATTCGACATACGAACTGAGGAGAGCTGTGTGGGTCTTTCCAGATGGAGAGACTGAGAAAGATGTCAAACTCGACAAAGCCATCACATTCACCACTCCCGTCGATACCACTCCACCCTTCTCGTTGTTGACGGGTGTGTCTGCACACATCATTAAGGCCGACCCGAAAAACGCAGTCATCTTCCTCCACTTCGACAGAGAAGTGAGTGGATCGTACGACTTCGTTGTGGAGGAGAGGAGGAAGAATGTGATGTTCACAGTTGTGGTGGAATCAGCAGGAACGACAGGTGAGACAGAGGAGTTTGTTGTGGTTGGTGATTCGAGAATGCTGACAGACGACACGACGTACACAATCAAGTCACTTGTTGCGACACCAGGAAGTTCATCGACACCAGTTGTGATGAATGATGCAATCTCATTCCACATCCCGAAATCATCGTTTGTGCCTCCAGTTGAACCAGAAGATCCTGACAAGAAAGCGATGTCGAAAGAAATGAAAGCTCTGCTGAGCTGGCTGATTCCAGTCGTTGTCTCTGTCTGTTTCGCCCTCATCGTGATCATTGTGATCCTCGTTCTGGTGAACCGCCGACGAGCGAAATCGATCAATGCAAAAAGTGAGATGGAAGAGCAGGAACCAGTGGAGTTGGAGAAAGTGGAGGAGGTTGGAGTCGATTGTTCGAATGGCGTGATCCGAGCAGATGGAATGACACACTCTGCATTCGTCTCAACTGAAGATCGTCAATCGAACAAGGAAGCGACCAAAGAGAACAAGAGTGGAGAGGGAGAAGGTGAGTGTGTAGAAGTGATGGCGTGCAGTGGAGACTTCGCGATTTCGGTCGCTCGAATGGATTCAACGCTGTATTCGATGTTGCACAAAGAACGGAGAGAGATTGGGAAGCGAGGAATCGAGATGCAGATTGTGAATGGATTGAAACACGTTGTTGCTCATCGCGGATGGAGTGATCTTCTGACACGACTGTCGTCACACTGGATTCTGGTTGACACAGCTGGGAACGTTCAGCTGAAACTTGAAATGAGTTCGACTGAAGCGGATGCTGAAGCAGCTCGTCAGCGACAGAAAGAACAGCAACAGCCAAACATGGAAGGATACGAGAACGAGCATACAAAAGGGGATGAGAACACGAGAGGGAAGTGTGAGGGAGAAAAGTCGGGGATGGATGGTCTTCGCTGGCGTGCCCCTGAAGTTGTGGCGGCGGAAGAAAGAAGTGGAGTGGAGTCGGTGGATGGGCACAAAGCGTCAGTTTTTAGTCTTGGCCTGATCTTGTGGGAAATCGAGACTGGTCAAGTGCCGTTTGGAGAGCTGGATGCAGTGAATGCTCAGCGACAATCAGGAACAGGAATTGGACCCAACATGGAAGATCTGAAGAATGAGGAGTTTGTGTCATTGATTCATCGTTGTGTGTCAGTTGATCCGAAAGAACGACCAACACTGACAGAAATCGGAGAGTTCCTCTCATCTCATCCGGAAGACACTCGTGCTCCGTCTGGACATGAGATGAAAGAGTAGAAGCTCAACGCAAATGGACACCTCACTCACTCGATCCATCACTCCTCCTCTCATCGTTCACGTCTTCACCCATCTCACATTCATTGTCCTTCATGTCACGTGTTCACCAAAAGACTCTTTCTTTCACTTTATCCATTTCAATATCGTCTTCATTTTCTATCTTCATGTCAAATTGGACGCGCCACACTCCGCCTGGCTGATTCTCACACTCTGAATCAGCATTCGAGATCGTTTCTTTCTCTCTCGCACCTCATTCACCAATTTCCAAGTTGACTCTTACGTCCTCTTGAATTGAGCACATCTCCTTTTGTTTGTATTGATATTCCCATCTCTTTCGAGTCCATCCTTCTTCTTATTCAGAGGCCACTGTCCTCATTTCACTGTTCCACGCTGCCTTCTGTTCATCATTCTCATCATTCTCTCTTCATCAGTCATCTTTTTGGAACTCTTTTCGTCTTTTTTCTTCCACTCCGCTTCTGCCTCTCCGCATCCAGTCTCGTGTTGGAGAATGGTGTGTGGTGGAGCAGAAGCCTTCTCACTGTCTGGAGTGATTTTCGCTGACTTCTGTTGCACCTGACACTTCACTCATTCACACATCATTTCTATCAGGCACACGTTTGCTCTCAACGAAAAGCGAAAACTCTGAGTCTTTGATAGAGGAAAGAAACTGTGGGATGAACTCTCAATCATGCTCAGCCAATCAAGAGTCTGGATCATTCGTCCAGAACATGAGATGATTGAAGAACACGCCCTCTCCAATCCATCAGAGAGAGAGGCACACGTGTGCGAATCCACGATGACTACACACTTTCGAATTTTTTGAAATAAATCAGATAACAAAACCAAATAAGAAGTGAGATCATACGACGCATCTAAATTTCTCTTCTAACGAGCTCTAGAGTGATAAACGGTCACAACTTTCTTCTGTCGTCATTATCTACGAACATGTAAGGTTTCTGTTTTGTTGAACTGGAAATTATCAGACAGTGAATGTTTTGATGCTGAAACTGGAGCTTGAAGGACAAACAACCAAAACACGGTGATATCCGACAATGTGATCAGATCGCAGAAAATGACTTCCCAATGTCTCGTGTGTCATTCAAAAGAATCTTATTCGACTTTGTTCTTGTTTTTAGTGACATAACGTCCCGAGTTTATTCTCGCAAAGGATATGGTCGACTTCAGAAGTTGGTTCGAAGCAAACACGGGAACTGAATGGCGACTGACTATTGTCATGTCTGAAAATGTTGATAAAAAGGTATCAAACACGACCAAGTTGGATAAATATGTCTGGTTCCGTCTAAAAGCGAATCGCAGTGAACTGTCTCTGACCGAGCGATACACCCAACGTAAGACAACACAACGATCTAAATCAATATGGATAAGAGAAGGAAAAAAGGGAGGATGACAAAGAACACCACGCTCTGCTCAGTTGCAAGAAAGCAAAGAAAGAACAAGACAACGTGGTTAGATGGTGTGTAATGAACCGGCGAACTGTAGTCTGGGCAGAATTGATGCGGTGCGTGTTGGAGACAGAGAGATGGAGTGTCGAGGTCTCTCCAGATCTCGATGGATGGTGGGCACAGTTACTCAGAAAAGTAGTAATTGAGGAAGAACAGAGATCAACACAACAAAATACCGACGTAAAACGGCAAAAGATAGGTAAATCATGATCGGAGTGACAGATAAGAAAATGACATGATTGTAGGTGTGTCTGTGTAGAGCTGTTGAACGGTCGATCGATGCTTCTCGAATTGTGGATCAGAATTTGGCGAACTGATCTTTCATTTCTTCCTTCCCTGATCCTTTCGGCATCTCTTCCAGTCGCGCCAGGGCCTGTTCCAGCGTGAGCCGCTGATCCGCATCAATCTGAAGACAATTGACAAACAATTCTCGCATCGAAGCGTCAGACACCTTTTGAAGCGGGAGAGCAATCCCAGCTGCCAAGTTCCGATGAGCATTCACTGCATCCAACTCTCCAAACGGAACAAGACCAGTCTCTATCTCCCACAGGATCAAGCCGAGCCGAAAAACCATAACATGTGATTTCCCAACATCTTCATTCATTTCTCCCTCTTTCTCGCCTTGTTCTGGCGCTCGCCAACGAATCTCTTCAATCCCATTTTTCACTCCAGAATGACTCACAGTTGGTTGTGTGTGGCATGGAAGCGATGGCTTGTCCTGTTCAAGGTTCTTCTCCACTTCAGATTCAACTCGAATGAACACAGTGTCGTTTCGGTTCAACAGAATCCAGTGAGGAGAGATTCGAGTCCCAGTTTCCAGATTGGGCTTTTCAACCATCTTCAGCATTCCGCGAACAATCTTCTTCTCAATCTCTCTCCTCTTCCCCTCTGCCACTCCGTCTCCTTTATGGATCCGATTGTAAAGTGTGTCCCGACCATCCACTGTCTTCATCACGAACTGCCCTTCACATTCAATCGCGTCAACTGGCTCACCAATTTGAATTCCACCATCTTGATCGAAATCGACTCGTGTCTCCATGTTCTCATCGGATGTAATGCCTGTTTGTGGTTCGTGTGAATTCTGGGCAACCACTGCGTTCGTTGTCGGATACGGCTGCATGTCCACTTCCATCTTCGCAACCTCGTCATCAGACAGCTCTTGTTGGCTGAGCGGTGTCGATGAATCTGACTTGGCCGACTTTCTTCGACGACAGACTGCAACAACGACGATGATGAGGAGGGCGAAAAGAAGCAATGTCGAGCAGACAATAACTGGAATCAGCCAAGGAAGGGATTTCTGGAGAGCTTCGGCTTTCCGGTCTTTGAGTGGTTGGAGGAAGGTGAACGAGTCAGTGTGCTCGTTCTTCCCAAACACAATTCTCGCTGTCCACTCCTCGTTCATAGACAATGACGACAGAGACGACAACGGGATCGACACATTGATGTGGGTCTCGTTCCACGATTTATCTGATGAGAACGAGAGAGGAATCACAACTGAGTTACTGTTCGATTTCGATTTCGATGATGGCGATTCTGCAACTTCCAGTTTCAGATCGCATGGAATCAATTTCGATCCAACAATCGAAACTGAGAATGACTCGTTCTCCTTCGAGAGTGTGCTTCGGCTAAGCTTGGTGTCAAGGGAAGGAATAAAATGAGGCGATTTCAGTTCAGTTCCATTCAGAACAACTGAGCAATCTGACGTTGACGAGATCCAACGATCTTCTGACGTGTCTGATGACGACGGAAGAATCGTAATGTTTCCTGATTTGCACATCACATCTTGTTGAGCCGATGGGAACGACGAGAATTGCGCTCCGTTGCTCAGAATCTGTGTCGAGAGCAGCGACAGATTACTCGACTCCATCCAAATCTCTCCCATCCCAATCGAGGACAGGACACATGAGGTGAGAGTACAGGTGCTCTCGCGTTGTTTAATCAGTCCGGTCTCCCACGAACACAACCCTTCAATCCCATTCATCACATCAGACGACGATCCAACTCCAGAAATGTGGACAGACTCCATGATCACCTTGCCACACTTCACATCGAACAGGACGAAGGAGAGAACTCCAATTTGGACATCAATCTCCACTCGTTCCAAGAAGAGCGTGCCAGCGATAGAGACGAGGCCAGTCGAGTCGTCGAGGGAGGCAGTGGAGGGGATGACGAGTGTCGGAGGTGTGACTGTGGCCAACTCAATCTTCAGCTCGTGTCCAGCTTCGATTGAGAGTGTATTGTTGATTGAGGCTGTCGTGATCAGTTTGATTGTCGCACTCCGAGAACCGATTCCGTCAATCAGATTCTTCGCAACATCCACAGACGAACACGGACGCTCCAAAGATCCACACAAGGATGCTTCCCAATTCGCTGAACGTGTCGCCAACAGGAAGATCTGATCCGTCCAGAATGAGATGGAATGTCGTGTTTGACGTTGTGGCGAATGAAACATCAACGTTTGTGAGAGTTGGAGGAGCCGGGACAGAGTATGGTGGAATGGTGAACGACAGACCGATCATGCTGTCTGCTCGACTTTCCAAAGTGTGGTGCCACCACGTCCAGTCTGGCTCTTCCTCTTCTCCAACAGCGAATTCATTGCATGTTGTTCCAGAGGAACTCTTCGCCACTTTGACAAGCGAATAAGTCGTTGAGGGAGAGATGCATGAGATGTTTGGATTGTTGAGTGCGAATGTCACTGTTCCAGCTGTTCTGGAGAATGACACATTCTCTGCAACAATTTCAGTTCCATTTTCATCTTCCAATGTCACATGGTATTTCCTATTTGTTCCTGTGAACACTCCCTCAAACGACAGAACAATCCCAACCCCATCTCCTTCCGCATTCTCCTGGATAGTTGCGACGACAGATGTGATCGATGGACCAATCCACTCCGGAAATACTTGAGTGGCGTCTCTGAGACCACAATGCGGTTGTGCTGATGTTGAGAAGCAGTCGATGAATTGATTGTTTGAGAGACCTGTATCACGAAAGAAAACGCAATCAGTTATTCGCTGGCGGGGTGTGGTGCGTGTGCAGATGTTGTCTTCGAAGAGGAGATCGGTCAGAACGATCTTCCCTGTCGAGCTGGCTTGGTTGAGCCAGAGTCCTCCACAATGCAATCCTTCGTTGCGGGAGATTGAACAGTTGTCAAGACGGCAGTCGCCCTCCAAATAAATGAAAATCGGGTACTGTTGGACGAAAGGCCAGATTGGTGTAGATCGCGAGTCCTCAAAAGTGCACTGTGCAACTGTCACTAGATTGTAATACTGAACATGGAGATGGCCAGATGTCTGTTTTGCGGTGTTGTTCATGAATCGACAATTGAAGAGAGTGAAAGAGAATTTGGAGTCGATGGGTGATCCGTGGTTGGGCATGACGAAAATCGCACCTCCAATCGAATTATAGTTCGTCGCATGGCACCTCGTGAATGAGCAGTTCTTCACAACGACATCAGCTTGATATAGAAACATCCTGATTGCGGATCCGCCCATGTCATCGCAGTACATATCCGAAAAGACAGTGAAGACCACCCACACTTGGAGGTTTTCGATCGGATTGTCGCTGGAGGAAAGGACAATGCGTGTGGATTGATTGACTTCTAAATCCGGGTCATACAATTCGTAAATCTTGCCGGGTTCTGGGGTTGGTTCAGTGATGGGGTCGGGAGGTGTGTTGGTGAGGCAGGAGGAGAACGAACAGTTCGACAGGAGAGACGATCCGGCCCAGTCCAACCCAATTCCACTTGTCCCGCAAAGATGATTCGTCGATTTCGACACTGACACTCCAATCAGCCGCTGCGTCAGAAACGAACACGAAGGAGATGATCTTGGGTTCACGTGCGAGCTCGTTGTGTTTGTCAGCGACGACTCCAACAGAGAAACAGAGCATCCAACAACCCGACGCAGACCATTCCCCGAACAAGTCCCGAAATCAAAAAGCGGGCCTGTTCCGAACACCAGATGCTTCGAGTTCATTTTCACGCCAGTTCCAACTATCCACATCGTGCCAACTCCAAATTCATCGAAACGTCCTTCCTCATTTGAAGTCATGCACAATGAAGACGATAATGATCGCGGGCCGCTCACCAGAGGCAGCAGAGACGACCATTCTGAAGATGAGCGATGGCTGCAACTGATAATCGACACAGACACTGATGATTCCAGGCCTGAATCCCCAATGATAAGGGGGGAAGTGTCAGCGCTCGAGGTGATCTCACAACGAGAAACCACAAATGTCGACGAGCGGATCAGACTCACAGCGGTATCTCGCGTGTTCGCAAATAATCCTACTTCATCAACACTCAACGTGCTGTTCCACACATCAAACATCACAGAAAGTCCCTTTGTGCAGCGATCTCCATGATTGTTTGGATGTTGTGAATTGTTTTCTTCAGCGAGATTGCGGA
Organism: Blattamonas nauphoetae; assembly: GCA_033064195.1. Lineage (NCBI taxonomy): Eukaryota > Preaxostyla > Oxymonadida > Blattamonas > Blattamonas nauphoetae. The sequence goes on along the minus strand of JARBJD010000255.1, from coordinate 53,047 downwards.
GACTATTTCGGTGAGAGATCGTCGAGGATAATCCTGATATGTCCATATTTCGAGAGTGGATGTGGATCTCATGTGCATGATAGACACCATTCGGGAGAATCACGGGAGATGGTGCTGATAACATCGGTTCGTTTGGTTCGTTCAAGGTATTCTCCAGGAAAGTAGCAAAATCCCGTGAAAGATGAATGTGAGTATGATGTGTTGAAAGAGAGACAGTGGAGATCCACTTAATGGTGATCACGAACATGAACGGAGTTGGGATCATCGAGATCAAATAATGGTTTCCAACCCATCACCTCCAATTTGCTTTAAAAACACAGAAAGATAGATTTCAATTCATGAAAAGGTTGTGATAAAACGTCAGGGACTATACTGGCCTGACCAAGCAGAATGGTTCTGTCAAAGTCACAGCGTGTTGATGATGTTCAGTCGAAACCTCTGTCTTCCACTTCATCACTTGTTCTGAAGGAGAAGGAGCAGCAGCGCTTAATATTTCTGGTTGGCAATCATTCAGTCTGACAAATCTCACTGTTTTTCATTTCATTTCGAAGGATGGATTGATTGGAGCGATTTCGGTTGCTGTTTTGGATCTCTCCACTCTCTCTTTCAGTGCAACAGTTCTGAACAATATGGGAAAAAATGATAATTAGATTCACGACACTTTCCCACTGCCTCCGATTCGCCTTCTTTTCAGTACAACTCGTTAACCTTTCTTAAAGTGGCTCTTTCTCTGATTCTCTCCATCAAAAAGACGAGAACAATGAATTTCGCCGGAGCACCATCTTCCTCCAACAAACATGATCTTTTGATCAAACTGACGTTGTGAATTTTATGAAGGAGTGATTGTCTGGAGAACACAACCAATCAACACAGATCATCGAGGTAGCTTGATGAAGAATTGCACGGCCGGTGCAACAAAGCTCGTGAACTAACCACCTTCCTCATGTTCTTCCGTTTCTGAGATCTTTTCTCATTTCAATCCTTTTTCGTTGAAAGTACCACATTTCCAACAAGTTTGTGTTTTTGATTCACTATTCGGAGCGTGTTGGGTTTGATTCCCAGAAATAAGGGAATATCGGACCGTATTGGCAGTCCTTGAATTGTTGCCCATAATGAGTTATTCTGGACAAGATCGAACAAATACCCTTTTGCCAAAGGTCGAAGAACACTCCGAAATGCTCACTCTCCCCGCTCTGATTATCGTCCTTTCTGTGCATCTACTCCATGCCACACATGTCTCTGATCTCACAACAGAACCAGAGAAGTTTTATCTTTCATTTGGACAGAACGGCACAAATTGCTTCAAAGAGGATCCATGCCACTCACTCGACAAAGCCTTGAAGAGTGAATACTCTCGCTTTGTTTCGACAATTGAGGTTACAACTGCGACACTTTATGATGTCTGTGCTTTCGACTCAAAACATTTTCAAACTGGCTCTGTCAGTATGTCCTCGATCATTGGACCTGAAAACGGTCTTTATGGAAGTGGGTGTATTGTTATCCGAGGAAATCCTTCTAAAACAATGAAACTTGAAATTGAATATGTGCTCATTGGATCAACCCGAAAAACCAAGACAGCTGGAAAAGTGCCCTATATTTTCTGTGTGGAACAATATGGACACCTCAAAGTTTCCTATGTCGACATTGTTCCAATTGATAATCCGTTTCGACCTGCCAAAACATTCACATTTAAAGGGAAATGCACCGATTGGAACGGGAAGAACGCCGCCTTCTATTCGAAACGAGGCGAATTAGAAGTTACAACTATCAACAATATGGATGAAACATTGGGTGATTTCCACCTCGAAAATCCAGTTCTCCATGACAAGAAGACCTTTACACTCCCTTTGCCTTCACAAGAACGAAACTACCCAAATCAAATCTATTGTGAATCTGACCAAGAAACCATCATCAACCTTCCTACATCTATCTACAATGATCGGAATCCTCAAAATTCGCTCATGCTCACAATTAAAGGCAAAGGATGCACATTTCAGGATGCCGATGGTTTCTTGTCTTCACATTCATTCGTTGGAAATAAGGCATCTGGGAACGCTCTCGACTTCTTCCCTGATATTGGAGACATTGAAAGGGGCAATTTCACGAAGAACGGCTTCGAAAGAGATTCAACCAATTTCAAACATTATCTTGTCGACTTTGAAGGAGCAGACTTGTATCCGTGTGCTCTGGACGACTTCAAAGTTGAATTCTCTCCTATGATCGCCGGGAATAGCACAGCAGAGTACAAACACTGGACAAAGGCGAAGTTTGTGTGGGGGTATTGGAACATCTACAATGAAGGTCCTTTCTTTTATTCAAACTTTATTTACGGAGGGAATACCAATCTCGCTGTGGCTATTCCTCGGAAGTCCATAAAGGTGAACACACATTATTCTCTCCGTCTCTCCAAAGGTGATTACAAAAAGATTATTCCTTGTGTCGATCTTTATCGCACCGAATAGAATCATTAGATTTATTTCATGCAATCTCCACACTGCAACTCAACATTATCTCTTTCTTTTTCAAATTATTGAAGCAAGAACGTTGATACACGGAATGAGGTGCAAAAAGAAAGTAGTCGTCAAGAAAACTAGTTTCAGAGGATAACAAAAGGAAAGGTGACTTGAGGCTGAGAGAGAATCAAACAAAGACTTGAAGGGAGTTTTGTGTCCGTTGAGTGAACCTCGAAGTGTTGGAGAATGTGCCGAGGAGAATTAGAGTTCGGACGCGGACACAGATTCAGTTGAACCGAGTTCGACTTGGCCCACTCCACACCCCACAACTCTCATTCGGCGCCGATCTGTGTGAGGACGACTCGTTCTCCACACGATCACTCCTCCATCCGTCCCTTCTCGCTTCAATCCCTCTCCACACGTGCAGTTTCGCACTTCTGTTTCGGTAAAATCAATCCTCCCGTTCTTCTCCATCGACTCAATCAGAAAGGCAGCTCCTCCAACCATCGACGAAGAGTGTGAGTCTGGGCTCGTCAGAATACAGTTCGAGAAGTGCGTCGAAGAGAGGTCGGCAGACGACGCTGGCGAGTGTCGTGTCATTTTCGATCGTGCTCCCAGCTTGATCACAACACATCCTCCTCCCACTCTCTCCTCGCCCCCTCTCATCTCCTCCATCCCAACCACTGTCCTGCAATCCGCGAAGACACATTTCACAACGCTAACTCGGCATCCAAAAACAGAAACACGGATCAGACTCCCAAACTGCCTCCCTGTGCATCCCACAAACTTCGTTTCGGTCACTTCCATCCCACTTTCGGACGACCCCCACACGACAGCTCCTCCTTCCAGCGACGTCGACGACACCTCTCCATCCTCCATCTCCACTCTCCCCTTCGATCCCACCACAAACACACTCCCCTTCCCCCCGAATCGCACCTGCGACACTTCTAAACCATCAACCAGTAGAGTGCCGTCGTGTGACACCTTCGCCAGAGTGTGTGTGATCTCGTGCGACGAGGCAATCGAGCATGCTGTCAGTGTGAGGGTCGATTGGACTTCGACGGAGAAGACGGAGTTGATTCCGACGGGAGACGCGAATCCACTGAACTCCAATTCGGAGAAGCTCAGCGACACAATCTCCAGTCTCACCATCGCCTCCACAACACGTCCTGTTCCCGTTTTCCATTCTCCATCGTCAATCGAACATGAAACTTGTCCTTTCTTATCTTCTTCATTCACAACATCGTACTTTTTGTCTGTCTCGAGTTGGATGGTCTTCCCGATCACAGCAACGTCAGAGACAAGAATCGTCCCAAACGAAACTCCATCATCTTTCATCATTTTGAATGCCGCGAAGAGTGTCCGAAGAGGCGCGTCGTCCAGTCCATCGTTGTCGTCATCTCCATCCTTCCCCACAAACACTTTATTTCCTCGCAGAAACGGGAGGAGCGACATGGTCTTTTCGAGTCTCTGATCATAGCCCATCAAATCTGTCCGTGTCGACGAACTGAACGACCCTTCCCATCTTTCTGGCGTGATGATGCTTTCGAGATTTTCAGCATAGACAAACACATCGTTCCCGAATCCCCATTTCCCACATCGGTTCGCGTCCTCTCCTCGTCCAAATCTGATCGATTTCAGCAGATAGTCCCATGGTTCGTACGCATGAAACAAGTAAATGAAAAGTGCTCCTCCATCGCCTGCTGTCGAGCATTTCGAGAAAGAACAAGAATCGATCGTGAGAGTCCCCGACTCGATCTCTACAGACATTCCACCTTGTCCCCAACCTTTGGGAGTGGACGAACAGTTGACAAAGTCAACACGGAGACAGTGGAGAGAGCCTGACCTGAGATGAACGTCCAATCCTCCTGCGGAGTAGGTGCTTGAACCATTGGAGAAGGAAGAGTCGACAATTGATGTTGTCCCACCTTCAAGTCTCAGGGAAGAGTATTGAGTTGAGACGCAGTTTTGGGCTCGAAAGTCGGAGAGGATCAGAGAACAGTCCCAAGAAACTTGGAATTCCCAGACAGAGAAGGTAGAACAATTCGTCAGATGAAGATGAGAGATGTCGCATGACGAACCCTCATCCACATAAAGACTGAATACTTCTGATGCAAACAATTTATCGACACTTGTGCATGCAACATTAATGTTTTGGATTGTTGCTTCCGAACGGAGAAAGCCAAGAGAGATGATGGAATAGAATTCTTCTGGTGAGACGGCTCCAGTGAGTGATATGGAATCAATTGTCACAGTCGACGAATGAAATCCGAGATAGACTAAGCACAGCGTCTTCCAAAGTTTAAAGTCAGATACGTCGATATTGCTGATTGTCACATTACTCCACATGAAAGAGAAGTAGATGAAGGCGGAGGAACTGGAGGAAGAGGTAATGGTGCGAAGAGCAATGTCTGAAACTGACACATTGTTGTAGGATGATGAGATACGGAGTGTGTAATCTCTTGTGGAGAATCGCGTGAGATTGAGATGAGAGAGTGTGAGCGGACAGTTCCGAATCTGAAGATCGAGTCCGTATCCGGAAGCGTAGATGTTTTCGACGGTGAGATGGTCGACATGGAGAGAGTCTGTGGATTCGGAGAGAGAAACATAGATCAAGTGGTTGGAGAAGACATTCGCGTTGCCGGCGATTGTGATGGAGGAGAGGGAGATGACACCAATGGAACAGTTCATGAGTCTTCCCTCCGGATGAATGACGAGGTTGGACAGCGTCAGACTTGATTTCTTAGTGACAGTGATGAAGTTGTCCGGAGTGGTGAGCGTTGGGGGTTGTTCGTCATCCCCAGTGATTGAGAGTGATTGGTCGAGAAGCAGTGTGATCGTCGTTGTCTCGGTAAATAACCCTGCTCCAACCTGAATCTCCATTTCGGTGTTGCTTGCCAACGTCACTGCCCCTCCCACCGTGGCACAAGCAGCGTCTGAGGTCGAGCCACATCCGCTTACGTCTGTCCCGCTTGTTGTCACAAGCACCGTCGTTCCTGTTCCCTCGTTCGTTTTTGCAGACGTCGAGAGGAATGAGAGTGCCGAGAAGTTGCCTTCAGATGACAACACTCCAATTTTGGCTGTGTTTGAGGTTGATGAGCAGTTCTCCACTCTCAGCAAAGAGTCCATGATGTCTATACTGCTGTCCATAAAGCATACGTCCGACCCTACCTCGTGGCCTCCAATCTGAGCTGTCACCGTATTTCCTTCAAATCGGCAAAACTCGAACACAATCGACACGCAATCGCCTTCTCCTCCAAACAGCATCGCTCCTCCTGCCCTCTCAGCCCTGTTCTTACAAAGCAGACACGACGAGATTGTCGAAGTGCGAGCGAGAGAACTCATGCTCAGCCAGCCTCCTCCTTCTGCTTTGTTCTCTTCACAGCGAAGACCACACACCAGCAGCTCGTCCACTCTCCCACAAACCCACACTCCTCCCCCTTCCCCTCTCTCCTCCTTCCTTCCATCCTGTCGTCGTCTGCCGTCGTGCTCACTTTCCTCGTTCTTCGTGAACGACGAATCTTCAATTTGGATTCGAGTGACGTTCACAAACACGAGTGCTCCTCCTCGCTCAGCTCTGTTTTCCGAAAACGTGCATTTCGTTATTCTGACTTGCGGATCTCCTTGGCCAGTCAACAAAATAGCTCCTCCCGCGTTCTTTCTTCCCGTTTCCGCAGCATCGTCCACTGAGCAGCGTTCGAAAGTCGAGTTTTCAACTTCCACAGAGTCACATCGGAACACCGCAAGAGCACCTCCAAAGGTGCCCAGGCCTTTGCATGAAACGAAAGAACTGCTTCGCACGACAAACGGGAGCGTAAACAGCGAGGTTGGGTGAGTCGGATTGGTGGTCGTTTGAGATAGCGGCGGAGACCAGGTCTCGGTGTTGCAGGTAGACGATGAGTTAATCATAAAGAATGGAGAGACGTAGAGTGGTGTGAAGATGTTTCCCGAAAGCAGATTGTGGCAAGTTTCCGCGTTGGAATTCATCACTTTCGTCGTTCCTGGTATGTTCGAGAAATGTTGTGAAAACGATGTCGTAGATCTGCTGGACACATTCTTAAAGACACAGTTCAGCGCTGAGACGTCAGACGAAGACAGACAATCCAGAAAAGCGAACTGAGTGTCAGGTGTAAAATTGCGAATCAAAACAGAATAATATAGAATTGAACTCCCAAAAGAAGATTGTGTGTAAAGAGAGAGTGAAACACGACTTTCCGGCGGACAAATGAAGATGGTGCGCCCCAAAAGTAGAAACGAGTTTTGGACCGATATCGGATTATTCCGGTTTGAAAGGAAGATGGAACAATCCTCAACTGAACAATGTGAATTTTCATCCATCTCGAGGCAGAGTCCGTTCTCATTCATGAGAGCGAAGTGCAATATCGAGAATGAAGAGTTGGTGAATTGGACAAGCGAATAGTTTGAGTTGGGGGATCCTAAGAGGATGGTCTTGTTCTCTGAGTTTCCAAGAACAGATATATGTCGATGTGCGAGAGCATGCCCACAACTTTGAAGGATTGGAGATTGTGTTTTGACGGTTTTGACTTCGAGCGTTTCGTCCACAACAGTGGAAGAGCTCAAAAGTTCATCAATATTGGAAATCGAAGAATCCAAAGGAAGCGAAGATATCCCCAAAATGATAGGGAGAATTATGAAGAAAATCATGAGTTCGAGAAAGATCCCAACCCTTTATTGAAGCGTTGATCGCAATGAGCAGGATTCTGTGAAAATAACAATTCGAGAGATGAGATGAAATGATTGTGAGATGCGATGTTCAAAGATCAACAATGTGTCCACTCAACCCACCAATCTCCTCACAAAAACGAGTCTGTCGAATTGTCTGGGAAAAGACGGTTAAGATGGACTGATAGAAGCAGAGAAAGAGGCAAAGAGGGATCATCATTCGAGACAGAGACAAGTCGAGACAAAATTCTCGAGTTGATTGAGATTTGTCTCTGGTGGGGGGAAATACAAAGAAAGGGCACGATCTCATTCCCATCCTCTCTCCTCTCGAGAAAATAGTCTCGATCTATCTCTGATCCGAATCATGATCCCCCTCTCACTCCTTCTCTGCCTCTTTCAATCACTATTCGCCGGTCCTTCTCGAACAACCAATCCAACAAATCTCCAATCTTTTCTCGACACTATCTCGAACACAACAGATGCACAATCGAATGATATTCAAGTTACCAGGATTCCAGAAGGAACGTACGTTGGAGACAACGTCAAAATCATTGGAAGGTATCTTGAATTATCGGGAGAACCATCGAACCAAAGATCATCACCAGGAACACGCATTATCCCGCAATCTGGATCAGAAATCAACCCAAATGAAGAAAGATTCCCTGTACACACTGGTACCAATTGCATATTCTCATTGACCAACTCAACACTGTCATTGAAATCGCTCCACTTTTCACTCGCCGCCAATTCTGAAGAAGCAAGAAAGCAGAGGAACGAAGCACACACTACAAGACTGGCCATTGTTTCAGACAGCATGCTGACAATATCTGAAAGCAGAATTGAACTCTCGTCGGGGTCAAGTGCCATTCTGATTTTACCATCAACGTTCGAGGGATCCACAACAGAATCGTCAGTTGTGGTGAAGAAATGCTCGATCTCGAGTGAAAGTGGCCAGTTGCGTGGTCTTGTGGAAACAGCAGCGTTTCCAGATTGTGGAACATCGCGTTCAATCTTGATAGTTGGCTGTTCGTTCAGCTCGCAGGGAGTTCTCGGAACAGACGGGATTGGCCTCTCGCTGACACACAAAGCTCGAAAGCGAAACGACGAAATGGGAAGAATCTCGTCATCGCTGATTGGATGCTCGTTTGTGAACATGAGTTCGATTGGCTCATCCCACCTGCCACAGCTGTCACATTTGTCCCAAAAGATGTTGGGATGTGTTGTGTCGTTGACTAGCTCGCATCTGTCGGGATCGACGATTCGAGACGTGAACAATGGAGGGTCAGTTTTGTGCTCGAATTCCTCCTTCTCCTCCCTCCTCTCCTCCCCCAACACCGACTCCGACCCATCTCCATCCATCACTCTCCCCAACCCTTCCCAATATCCCGAGCAATTCCAGGATGGCATTGCATATTTCTTCGACCAAAACAGTGGCACCGACTCAACATTCGCCAACTTCTCGCACTGCCACTTCACTGGAGACAAATACGTCACAAACGCCCGTCCACTCACCTTCAAAGCGTACCCAGGCACCATCACCATCACCTCCTGCTCGTTCACCGACCTCACAGTCGTATCTACCGATGCAAACGACAGGTTGGGAGGTGCCGCTTTCATTGACCAAAGAAGCGCTCCAGACTGCCAACCGGTCACTGTGGAAAAGACGAACTTCACGAACATCAAAGCAAGCATTAGCGGATCCGGGATGTACGTTGTGGCGATGCAGTCAACATCGATTGAAGACTGCCGATTTGAAGAATGTGGGCCTGGCAGTGAAGGCACCACAGAGACTGGAGGGTTGTATGTGTCTACAGTGACTGCACAACCCGCCATTCGTGCAAAACCCGCCATACTAGCATATTTATCCGCCCATAATCCAAATTTCTCCGGACCCATAATTTCATGAGTCAAACTTTTTTTTCGTGGAAGTTCATCTCGACCCCATAAATCACTTGAGGTAGAAATCGAACCTCCAAAATAGGATCCCTTGTTCAGGGCGCCTATTTAAGAGCCTTTTTTGGCCCTTTTTTTGGTCCCCAAAAATAGTGGTCCTTAACATTTAAGCTTAGGGCATAAATCCTTCGCCGCCACATTTCTCCACGCCCATTCAAGATTTTTCTTTCTCGTATGATTTATGGTGGTTTGGGATTGTTTTCTCTCGAAATGACAATTTTTTGAAAAATGAAAAATCCTGGGGGGAGCTGGGCGAAAAAATGGGGAAAAAAACTGACATCCATGTATATTAAGCTTAGGAACTCGAAAACTTGTTTTGATCATATCTTTACAACCAGACATAGTTCGGACATGAAGTTTTCACCAACATGGATGTTTTGTTGGATACTAATTTTTTATGAAAATTTTGAGAGTTCTCGATGGTTTCCTATTTTGGAGGTCGGACAAATTCCAAATCGGTGGATTTCCAAAACACCGTTATCTTGGCAATACACATAGATTTTCCGGAAATATCACTGTAAGTTGATGAGGACACTGTCTCGAACATTTCTGAGCGATTTAGGGCCTGCAGAACTGATATTGAACGAAAAAACCAAAAATTTCTGAGGCAATAGATGAAAATAGCTTCAAGCTCCAAAATAGGAAACCATCGAGAACTCTCAAAATTTTCATAAAAAATTAGTATCCAACAAAACATCCATGTTGGTGAAAACTTCATGTCCGAACTATGTCTGGTTGTAAAGATATGATCAAAACAAGTTTTCGAGTTCCTAAGCTTAATATACATGGATGTCAGTTTTTTTCCCCATTTTTTCGCCCAGCTCCCCCCAGGATTTTTCATTTTTCAAAAAATTGTCATTTCGAGAGAAAACAATCCCAAACCACCATAAATCATACGAGAAAGAAAAATCTTGAATGGGCGTGGAGAAATGTGGCGGCGAAGGATTTATGCCCTAAGCTTAAATGTTAAGGACCACTATTTTTGGGGACCAAAAAAAGGGCCAAAAAAGGCTCTTAAATAGGCGCCCTGAACAAGGGATCCTATTTTGGAGGTTCGATTTCTACCTCAAGTGATTTATGGGGTCGAGATGAACTTCCACGAAAAAAAAGTTTGACTCATGAAATTATGGGTCCGGAGAAATTTGGATTATGGGCGGATAAATATGCTAGTATGGCGGGTTTTGCACGAATGGCGGGTTGTGCAGTCACTGTATATACTCTGCTGCAGCTGTCTCAACCATCACAAATCTCGTCTTCGTGTCTTGTTCTTCCAATGAAATGGTTGGTGGGATGTACGTCGATATCAATGGAGCTGTCTCTCTCTCCGACTGTCTTTTCAACGATTGCTCTGCTTCTGGCACCTCACACACAACTGCTGGCGCCCAATTCTTCTTCAATGATGTCGCACCAACAGCCTTCACACGACTCAATTTCACGGATTGTCAGAGTTCTGATCAGGTCGCTGGAATGTATTTGTATGCTTCTTGTGACATTGTGATAACCGACTTCCGCTTTCTCCGATGCACTACAGGCTATGAACACATAAGCAGTCTTGCTGGTGGATTCCTCGGTTCGCTTCCCTCAACGAAAACACTGACAATGAAGGATTGTTCTTTCATCGAGTGTTCATCAGGGGATTTTGGTGCTGCATTCACAGTGATGGGACTTGAATCATGTGTGGTCTCTGATTGTCTGGTGAAGGATTGCTTTTCAGGTACAAGTGGAGCAATCAGATTTGAGATATACGATGAGCATCCATCGTCGATCTCTCTCACTCGAGTCGCATTCGTTAACAACTCGGTCGAACAGAACCCAAAGATTCCAGAGTTGATCTGCATTCCTGAGGACGCTTCAGCTTTTGTTGATGTGCACCTGAACTCTTTCGATTGTGATGAAATACCAACACTGTCGATTGTCGACTGCTTCACGACATGCACTGCAACCAGCATTGGAATGCGCGCGACTGCCAAAGCATACTCTCCAGAGCAGTCGTGCACCAGAATTATTCATGATTCTTTCGATAAGATTGGGCCAATGTTGACGGAGGGAGTGGAACTCTCGTTTGATCCACTGTCAGGAAGAATGGAGTTGGAGATGAAGGGGAAGATGCCGATTGCATCGCAGAAATATCAAGTGACATTTCGAAACGACGAGGACAAGACAGATGTGAATGGAGTGATTGAGTTTGTGAATGGGAAGGGCACGCTGACATCGCCGTCTCCATCGTTGACTCTGGATTACTCGACGTCGTACACAATCACGTCGATTGTTGGGATTGTTCCTTCTTCCTCTTCGTCTCTCTCGAATACACTCACATTCCCGCTGGCAGCGTGGGTGTTCAACCTCGCTTCGACGCCATCCTTCGTCTCCTTCACCACTCCAACTCCACCCACTCTCATCGAAGCCAAAGCTCAACTCGTCTCAACCGACAAGCCACTCGCCATTGTTTCGCTTTTGCTCAGCGAAGAGGTGAAAGGATCATTCGAGATTGTTGTGGAGGAAGAAGGAAAGGATGTCGCCATCACTGTTGCCTTTGATGAACCGTCAAAGATTGGTGTCTCGTCTGGCTTTGTTGTGGTTGGAGAGGATCGCTTGCTGACCCACGACACAAACTACACGATCAAGTCCATCACACGATTGACAAACTCAGAATCGCCATTTGTGTGGATGAACGAGACCATCTCATTCCACATCCCCAAATCATCGTATGTCCCTCCAGAGGAACCAGAAAACCCAGAACCAGAAGACCCAGTTGAACCCAAACCTGAACCTGAGGATCCCACAGACCCAAAAAAAGGCGATGATAAGAAAGCGATGTTACCAGGCACGAAGAAACTTCTGAGCTGGCTAATTCCTCTCGTCTCGAGCCTACTCATCGCTCTGCTCCTCGCCATCGTCATCATCGTTCTCCTCCGTCGCCAAAAGAACAAAGCAGAGACATCGCTGAAGGAATTGGAAGAACGGACAGACGAGCAGGTGGACGAGAAGATCGAAGTTGAAGGATTCGGTCCAGACCACACGAATGCCCAGATCCCTCCACAAGCACTCAGCCACTCGAACTTCGGACCAGACAACAGTCTCTTTCCAACCAAAGTTGGACAGCCACAATCATCGAAAGCTGATGCTCTTGAGTACTTGGTTGAGGTGATGAAGTGCAGTGGAGATTTCGCAGTTTCGACAACCCGAATGAACACCACCCTTTATTCAGTGATCCACACACAAAAGAAAGACATTGGGAAGCGGACGATTGGAGTTCAAATTGTGAATGGATTGAAGCAGGTTGTTGCTCGTCGCGGACAGAGTGATGTTCTGACTCAACTGTCGTCTCACTGGATTCTTCTTGATTCCGCTGGGAACGTTCAGCTGAAACTTGACATGAACTCGACAGAGGCGGAACAAGCGGTGCTGCTGGCTCAGAAACAACAGGACCCGAACGCTGTTGGAGCAGAAGGAGAGAAGGGTGGGATGGATGGTCTTCGATGGCGAGCACCTGAAGTGGTTGCTGGAAGTGGACAGGTGGATGGTCCGAATGCGTCAGTTTTTAGTCTTGGCCTGATCTTGTGGGAGATTGAGACTGGGCTTGTTCCGTACGGAGAAGTGGATGCTGTTGTTGCTCAACGTCAGTCTGGGACTGGGATTCCTCCAAATATGTCGGATGTGCATGACGACGAGTTCGTCGCGATGCTGACGCGATGTCTGTCCGTGAATCCGAAAGACTGACCAACACTGACTGAAGTTGGCGAGTTCCTGTCATCACGCAAAAACGAGTCAGCAATCGCGGAATCAAGGACTTAGAAGAAAACACAGGTCGAATAGACAAGACATTCTATCCACATTTCTCTCACTCCTTCTTTCGAGTTACTCACTCCACATCAGATCATTCTCTTTTGTATTGATTTGGAGGACAATTGGATCAACAATGGATCCTGACGAAGACCGACTCGTTACTCTTCACAAGCATCTATTTATCAGATTCATGTCATCTAGTCTCGATTGAGTTAGGATAGAGCACATTTCACTTCTCCTTTCTCGCACTCATCCTTCTTTCTTTCTCTATCACCCTTACCCTCTTTCATTCGATTTTTCTCCTCTTCCTTCCTCGTTATTCCATTCTTTGTTTCATCTCTTTCCGAGTTGATTCTCAACATCACTGTCTCACCATTCACATTCATGCCGTTCACACACACCACTCTTCGTTTTCATCTTAATCCATCACACTCTCTTTCTTTCACGTCACTCTCCATTCATTCACACGTACTCGTTGGTTCAGACTTCTCTTTTCTTCATCACATCACATTTCGCAACTCACCTCGCATGTCGTCATCTCACATCTCACGTTCCCTCAGCATCTCCTCTTCAGTCTTTTCCAACGTGCTTGTCGCTTGACAGTTACATTTGGAAGAACGGAAGCTTCACTCCACTCTGGAGACTCTTCTGGGACTTTTCTGTGTTCTTCTTTGGATTCGAAATGAATCACCATTTCATCGCATCACTCCAAATCACTTCTTTCATTTCATAAACACACACGATCGTGTCTCATATCATTCGCTTCTTTTCTCAAACACCACATAAATGAGAAGACTGAGTAAGAGAGGACTTGTGGCAGTGGGAGGAAGATCGGAAAGAGTGTTAGATCTTCGAAAGACCCGGTTTTCTTTACAAAACCATTTTTTTCGAAAAAATCCAGATTTTGAACTCTCGTGCGAGAATTGTGAAAGAAAAATGCAAAGAAAGGGCCTTCTCTCGTCCACTCCACTTTTTCACCTCGAGAATCTAGTCTCGGAGTATCTCTCGTCCGAATCATGATCTCCCTCTCGCTCCTTCTCTGCTTCTTTCAATCCTTATTCGCCGTCCCTTCTCGAACAGCAGGTCCAACAAATCTTCGATCACTCCTGGACACCATATCAAACACTCCAGACGCCAACTTGAATGAAATTCATCTTATCACGATTCCAGAAGGAACATACATTGGAGACAATATTGAAATCAATCACTGGTGTCTTGAATTGTCGGGAGAACCGTCGAATCAAAGATCATCACCGGAAACACACGTTATCCCGCAATCGGGATCTGTTAGAAGGGCAAATGAAGAAAAGCTACCCAAGCACACTGGTGAGAATTGCATATTCTCATTGAGCAACTCAACACTGTCGTTGAAATCACTCCACTTTTCTCTCGCCGCTAATTCTGAACAATCAAGAAAGCAGAGGAACGAAGCACACACTGCAAGGCTGGCCATTGTTTCAGGCAGCGTACTGACCGTATCTGAAAGTGCAGTTGAAGTCTCGTCGATAACAAGTGCGATTCTGATTTCACCATCGATATTCGAGGGATCCACAACTTCATCGTTGATTGTGGTGAAGAGATGCTCGATCTCGAATGAAAGTGACCAGTTGCGTGGTCTTGTGGAAACACCAGCATTTCCAGATTGTGGAGCATCGCGTTCAATCTCGATTGTTGGCTGTTTGTTCAACTCGCAGGAAGTTCTCGGAACAAACGGGATTGGTCTCTCGCTGACACACACAGCTTGAAAGAATGCAGAAAAGATTGGAACGATCTCGTCGTCGCTGATTGGTTGCTCGTTTGTGAACATGAGTTCGATTGGCTCTTCCCGCCAGCCACAGATGTCACATTTGTCCCAAACGATGTTGGGATGTGTTGTGTCGCTGTCAAGTTCGCATTTGTCGGGATCGACGATTCGGGACGTGAACAATGGAGGGTCAGTTTTGTGCTCGAATTCCTCCTTCTCCTCCCTCCTCTCCTCCCCCAACACAGACTCCGACCCTGAACAACCATCCATGACTCTCCCCAATGGCACCTACCCATTTGATGATGATGGCACGGCGTATAATTTCACCAGCAGCAGTGGCAACGAACACACATTCGCCACCTTCTCTCACTGCCACTTCACGGGAGACAAATACCTCACAAACGCCCGTCCGCTCACATTCAAAGCGTACCCAGGCACCATCACCATCACCTCCTGCTCGTTCACCAACATCAAAGTGGTGCCTGTCGATCAATACGACAGGTTGGGAGGTGCCACTATCATTGACCAAAGAAGCGCTCCAGACTGCCAACCGGTCACTGTGGAAAAGACGAACTTCACGAACATCAAAGCAAGCATGAGCGGATCAGGGATGTACATCATTGCACTACAATCAACATCGATTGAAGAGTGCCGATTTGAAGAATGTGGGCCTGGCAGTGAAGGCACCACGGATACTGGTGGATTGTATGTGTTTGGATTCAATACTGCGGCTGTCTCAACCATCAAAAATCTCGTCTTCGTGTCTTGCTCTTCAAATTACAAGACTGGCGGGATGTACCTGAATGTCTACGGACCCAGCCTTCTCTCCGACTGTCTCTTCGATGGATGCTCATCTTCTGGCTCCTCGTCCCCAACTGCAGGCGCCCAAGTCAACTTCAATGATGTCGCACCAACGACCTTCACACGAATCAATTTCACGGATTGCGAGAGTAAGGATTTTGTCGCTGGTATGTATCTGGGCATGGGTGTAGTATGTCTGGTGAAGTGTAGTGTGTCTGGTGGTGGTTTACTGTATCTGGCTGTGGTGTAGTGTATCTGGTGGTGTCAAGTCCCCACTATTCGGTTGACTGAGGCATAACACACGAAAACAATCAACTTTCAGCTCCGACTGCCACTCGAAGATGAACAAGTGAAAAAAGAACTGTCATCGGAGGATATTTCTGACAAAAATTGGAGATTCACATTCGAAAACAGCGAAAACTATCAATTCGTTGAATATGAAAGATTCCTATTTCTCGAATATTGTCCTTTTTCGAAATTAGTTTGGCGTGAAAACATACATTCCTTAATCCAACATCCATAAAGTGAGAAAAATGGGATCGTTTCAGATCAACATGGATCGGAGGAATTGGAATGTGACGGGCACACTTTTCGGTGCTCCACTCTTGATACATTCTGTTGTTCTCTCATCCCTCTCAGCCATGCGCAAGATGTTGTGATCAGTTTCATAGATTGATTGAAATCCACCACCAGACACACTACACTCGTTGAACCAGACATATTTCCAAACCACCAGACACACTACACCCATGCCTGTATCTGACTGCAGGTTGTGACATTGTGATGACCGACTTCCGCTTTGAACGATGCACAATCGACAGTGCAAGGATGAAAGTTGATGCTGGAGGATTATACTGTTACATTTTATCAACGAAAACGCTGACAATGAAGGACTGTTCTTTCGTCGAATGCTCATCAGGCAATCTTGGCGGTGCATTCACAGTGACTGGCTTTAAATCCTGTGTGGTCTACAGTCGGTCGGACTGTTGAGTAATTTGTAACTCTCGTAATCGAGCCCCATTCTTCATTCTTGTATGATTTCTCGGTTTTACAAAAACAAAGAAACTGAAAGAGTCGTGAAGTTGTGAGAAAGTTTCATGAATGGAAAGAGTGTATTAGAAGGGGGCTTCGTGGTTCTGGAGACCAAACTTCTTTTGTTTGAGAGTTACTTTTGCTTCCTTTGCTCGACTCTCCCAGGCCTTGTTGTCCGATCTTACGTTTTCCTTAATCACCTCAAAACGGGATTGAGACACTCGGCATTGTTCTCCATCATTCCCATAGAAGACCTCCAGACCCGCTCGCTGAAAAGCTGCTCTGATGTTCTCTCCTGTGGTGGCTGACTGAAATGCACTCAAGAATTGCTGAAGACAACGACCAATTGATGACGAGTTGTCGTCGTATTTGAGACGTGAGAGTTGTCGTTTCATGATACCGAATGTCACGCAGTCTAGTGGCTGTAGATAGTGCGTGGCATTCGGTGGGAGTGTGTAGAGGGCGATACCAGCATTTGAGAGAGTCAGCTCAGCCGCTTCTCCAAGATGGACACTGGAGTTGTCCACAAGGAGAACAGCTGGTGCTTTCGGCTTTCGTAGTATGGTTCGCTGTTCGGTCACGTAGTCAAGGAGAACATTCTCCAACCAACTATCAAATTTCTCCTGTGTAAATCCTCCTTTCTCATTTTCCTCAACCACCATTTGGTCCTCATCCATTATTCCCATCTTTTCTAAGTCCTTCTCGTCCATGGGAGCACGCAACACACAGTGAAGGGGAGTGCTTTTCCATGAAGGGAGATCGCGGCCATCGCAGAGAAACGGGGGACAGTTTGCGGAACTGGAAAATGAAGAGGTTTCGCAGAAAGTTCGACAGCACCAACCACGCAATGACCAATCGAGTCTTGTTTAGGCTGATAGCCGACCTCATCGGCGTTGATGAACAGAAGTGGATGAACCGTTTTGATGAGTGATTCGAGGTGTGTCATATATTCGTCGATGTCTTGAATTCTTACAGCCGTTCTTGAAGAAGTCATCGGAGCAGTGGAATGAAGAGCGATCTCCTTCGAATTCAACCGAACAAAGTCATATGGGAAAGTTCGGTTGATGTCCGTTCGATTGGTTTTTCGGAAACCCAATCAAATATTTGAGATGGGATCCATGGCTGGCCTCTCAAACTGTCCTCCTTGATCACATTTAGTAGTTCTTCTTTCTGCTTTCGTGATAGTATGCTGTTTTTCTTTTCCTCTACTGGAACGTAGTAAGAGCCGTGTCGAATTTGGGAGACTTGCGATGGTGTACAACCCACTATATCTGCGATGAGTTGTCTTGGGATCGTTCCATGTATCGAAGTTTTTTCCAGTTCGATTAGTTTCTTTATCCCGTCAGCATTCGATGACCACGACAGTCGAACAATCTGATCAGCATACGTGAATGAATCGTTTTTAGGAAAGCTGACCATCAATTTTGACAGGATGTGGAAGTGTGATACACGAGACTGACTAAGGTCTGGTACTTTTTTCATTTTCGAAGAAAACAAGAATTCTACAGTTTCGACTATGACATGACCGGTTACAAATTACTCAACAGTCCGACTGACTGTATGATTGTCTGGTGAAGGATTGTTCTTCAGCCACAACAGGAGCGATCAGCAGGCTTCTGATTGGTCTGACCAAAACAGGTAAAGCTGGGTACAAATGATCCCACGAGACCTTTTTTTGGGTGGGATCATTTCCCCTAAATAGGCGCTTCGAAATCGCTCTCAAACTGTTTCAGTGTTGTGACTCGCCGATGAACCGAATGCTCATTTCTCTCTTGATTTTACATGTGAACTCTCCAATGAAACTGTTTGAATCCATTTTTTTCTTCCTATGACGTTTCATTGAGTTTTTTGATATCAATGAATTCAGTTCACTTTTACATCTTCCATCCTCATGAATTTCATTCCATCTCCCTTTCCAACACCTCACTGATACTTTACATTGATGATCACATCCATAACGCACACAACAAGTACACTGAGGCGAACGTCAGATCAGATCCAGAAATGTCTATCGCACTAGGACCACACTACCAAAGATAAGGTCTCATCACTCCAAAAATCACATGAAGTTGAACACCTTCACCGAACTTGTCAACCACTTCTTGATTTCCTTCACACACAAAAGACAATGTTCGTCGTGAATGAAACCCGATATCAACGCTGAGTGCACATGATTCTATCCAGCGATCCTTGTGATGTTCTGGATCAGATTGAATCAACTCTCTTGTATATACTCCCTCTGCATGATACGAAGCCTTGATTTTGTCGCGAAAATACTCATCTACCTACAGGCATCCCAAGAAGCAGTTACGTCATTACATGCACTCAAACTCCTCAACTGTACTAATGGTGGGCAAATTTGGCAACTTGAGATTAAATTTCCAACAAACGTTCAAACTACTGAGGATCAAGCATCGTCCAACTGTCACAATGTACAAATCACAATACTGATCAATCGGTTGTTCCATTGGAAGAACGCCTCGAGCCTGTGATGGGAAGAGTCTTGATGATTCGACTCTTCGCAAACACTCCATCAAAGCGATCAGACAGTTCAACAAAGTCACTCTCCGACCTCGCACCCACTCTAAAGGCTGGGACCATTGAATACCGTCCAGAAATCCAAACACCTCAAGTATTTGTTGTTGTGAACGGGAAAAACATAAAATGGACATCACAAGTCGTCAAAGGGCTGACTCTCTGCCGACCGTCCCACACACAACTGGGGAGCTCCAAATCCTTCTTGAGTATGAAGTCGCACAAGACTCTCTTGCTGGTTTCCATGACTTCCGCTGGATCTTCCCAGATATCACATCCGTCACCGTCGGGCTCTTTGACTTCTCCTGCCTCACAAATGCCAACCTGGCGCCGCATGGGAATGCTGCCAACGAGTGGAGCATCTGCACGTCCTGCCCAATCCAAGGTCGCGTTGTTGTTCAGCCGCTCTCGCTCAAAACCACTGTTTGTTCATCGGAGTTCCTCGGAAGCTGGGAAACACTCTCAACTGCTCTGAACGAAGACCCAATCATTCAAACAGTGATAGAAACTGCGTCTGGCAAGAAAGATCCAAAACCAGCGAGTTCCTTCTCACAGCCTTTCTCGTCGTTCTCAACCCCTGACTTCATGAAACCCACACAGCCGTCGGTGGCCGACACGAATGATATGATCATCCACATATCCAACCCTCTCCCAGGTGTGGAAGGCCCCACTCTCTGCGTCCCCACCGATCGCTCGACAGTGTCTGGTCCTCCAAACCGTCCCTCCTCGTTGCCTTCTTCCCCACGTCTCCGCCAGTCATTCTCATCGCAAATCCCAACCCCTCATCCTGTCGCAGATTTCTGGTCGTGTACCGATCTGGTCTGTCTTCAACCAGATCTTCGCCCATCAGCCAACATCCCTCTCCAAAAGAACTCAGTCGCTCCAAATTATGTTGGCTCCTTCGTTGGCACCTGTCAGACATGTCCGTGTGGCATGCTCCCATCATCCAAGCTCGCATGCACTCGACTTTCAGAGGCTCGTATCCATTCATCCTCCACGACGACTTTATGAATGAGTATGGTGTCCTGAATGTTCGTCTGAAGGAGGCATGGTATCTCCCAATGACTGAGATCACCACACTCTCGTCGGAATTTCTGATTGAGGGAATTCTGGTCAATTCACTCCTCCTCTGTGGAGCATCGTTCCAAAACAATCTTGCAGAGTTGATGCCCAAGGACAGTGACGGGGTTGCCTACTACACAGCTGATGCGATTGGGATTTGCAGAGTCTGCGTGTCAGGAAACTCTCCTCTCCCACCAATGCCAATCCAGCTGACACAGTAAACCAACTCTCTATTCGCCATTCCTTCGCAAAACGTGACAATGGAACAGCTGATCGCCGATACTGCGATCACCGTCAACCACCAACCAGTCCTTGCCCGACAGTTGCTCTTCAAGTCAACCAAACTGAACACTACCCTGAAGATGAAGTACTTCACTCCCACACGCATTTTAGCTTCTGATGACACACACGGCTTTTAGCATCAGTTGTTGACACTCGCTGTGTGCGCCACGAAGGATGGAGAAGAGTCGGAAGTCTTCCCACATCCACTTTTTGTGAAGATTGTGAATAAGGTGTGGTCCATTGATCCTAACTTCCTCTTCTTTGCCGACTTCATCAACCAAGATGATTCCCTCAAAACATACACTCTCTCTGAAGCCAGTACCAACGAAGCGTCTGTCAAAGGTCGTTGAACTCGATTTCGGTGTCCAGAAACTGAACGAAGCAGGAAGAGTTGACGAAGAGACAACGAGAATGCGACAAAACGCATCAGCACTGCAACCAGTCCAGCTGGATCAGCAGCCGTTACACGAACTGTTCTCAGGCGTCCCTCAGCCCTCCACTCAGTCATCGTCATTATCAGCATTCCCAGGCACAACACCACAAGCCGCACACCCCTCGTTCTATCCCGGAACAACTCCAATGGGCACATCTCATAAGTGTCTCTCTGCTCTCTGTCCAACCATCAACCGTGTCCCGCTCAGTTCAGCCACACTCTCATCTGAGCACATTCTCAACTCCGCCAGCCCCGACAGGTGAATCAACTCAATCTCTCGTTTCAGGGCATCCATCTGCAGTGACTCCATTGAACTAGCCTCCAACTTTCGAAGGATCAACTTCTCGTGACCTCCACTCAGACATCATCGCCGGCAGCAGCTACAAACCGGACTCTTACTTCGAGCATACTCGCCCACAGCCCCAACTTTCTCTGTTGAAACCTGTCGTCGCCGCTGTTCGCAAACCACAATACAACATTCTGTCACTGAACACTCGTGTGAGTTATGATTCCACTCTGCGCCCTCAGCAATCACCATACGTCGAGACCAGCCGGAAACAACAGCAGTTCGCTGAGAAACAAACAACACAGAGTCTCATTACACAACTAAAGACATATTTGGAACAAATTCAGAGAATTACAGTGAATCGAAAGCTTCTGATTGCACTCACGCTCGACATGAACGATTTTGAGCA
Organism: Blattamonas nauphoetae; assembly: GCA_033064195.1. Taxonomy (NCBI): domain Eukaryota; phylum Preaxostyla; order Oxymonadida; genus Blattamonas; species Blattamonas nauphoetae. The sequence continues at coordinate 31,588 of JARBJD010000255.1, read as the reverse complement.
ATTCTTCAACGATTCTGGATACCAGAACAACATGGACCAGACAAACAATGGGATCGAGTCAACGCTGACACTCCTCTCGTTCATGTCCCCAGGCCTCTTCTTCACCAAGGTCAAGCCAAAACACAACCGGACAGAATCAGGACAGTCGATCATCCACAAGAACCTGTCATTTTTTCATCAACAAGGTCCAACAACAATATATCAGGAATCTCCCCAAAGATGTCTGTATAGCTGTATGGTTTGCTTTCTCATCAATTGCTTACACTCTTTTCGTTATGTCATCTTAGGTATGCTTCCCAACAAACATTCTCGTGTTGAGATTCTCTCCCTCCACAGATATGAAAGACCACTCGCTCGTCAACTTCCACACACAATGAGCATTGTCTGGGCTCCGTGTGTCTTTGTCCTTTTCTGACATTCATATCTGCCATATTCATGCAAACAGACGAACACTCACCGCAGGCCAACTCACCCCTCGACAGAAGCCCAACCGTTCACCCACATCACATTCATCTTCCCCCGGACAGTGTGGAGATGGTTCCAATGGACCAACATTCTCATCACACCGCCCCACTCCCCTTCCACAACCAGGGCGACACCCACAACGAGTATGACGCCATCTACAACCCCTCTCCCCTCCTCGGCCAGACCATACTGCTTCGGAAGCAGATGAACAAGCGCTCAGGTCACTCGCTCCTCCCAACCCCACCCCGCCACCCCGTTCTGGCCTCTGCTGGCCTCTCCTCGCCCTTTCCTGACCAGCCCGACGTTGCCTTCAACGGCGATGTCTGGTTCGACCACAGCGATCGAGCAGAAGAGGCGGTGTGTCTGTCTCTGTTCGTCTTCATTCTCTCGTCCTTCCTCAGCCTTCCTCACACTGGAAACACAAACGTCTCACTTCAATCACGCGATTGAGATGGTAAAGTTGTAACGTCGATGTAAAGACGACCTCATTATTGTGTAGATGATTGTTTAGTATTTCTTCAACTCACAAACATTGACAAATTGTTTAGTTTCTGATGGTAAATGAACTAATTTTGAGTTGATCTGGAGCAGTTTACTTCAAATTTCGATGTCTCAACGTCAGAACTGTCGTCTCACACAACCTACACTCTCTATGTTCTCCAAACACGTCAAAGAGCAGGCTTCTCGTCATCGCGAGTTGCCGCCGTGGTTGGATGACAATGTTCTGGATTCCGACGTGGATCTCAGCGGAGAACGCTCAACTGGAAGACCTGGTGAGCCTAACAGTACTTCACACGCGATTGAAGTTGCCAAGTATGAAAAACACCCGAAGAAATAGAAATCGAAGTGCAAAAGAAGTTCTCCAGATGGATCCTTCGAAAGGAATGCATCTTCGTTGACGATGCTTCCGTATTTGTCAAACAGGACGGGGAATCATATGTCGAATCTGCAACGCTCACAGTAACCACTTACCAAAAACCCGAGATGAATACGTCAAAACACAGTCAAGACCTTACCGGGAAAAGAGCCTAACGAATCATGTCAAAACTGAAACACATCTCCGAGCCGTTCAGCTGTGGCTTCCAAGACAAAGAACTTCGAGAAAAGACTCTTACCACAGGCAATCCTCAAGGACATTCAAAACACAACAAAAATCAATTCAGAGCCGTAAATCAAATCTGCCACCGTCACAATTCTATCAATGACTTCAAATCCTTAACAAATGTCCTCAATTCTGTTGATAACGAGGAATACATCTCAATTGAGGACGATTCAGATTATGCCCGCTTTTGGAAGTTGGCCGGCATTATTGACAGGACTTATACCGCCGATTTGTATCAGTTAATCTCACCCATGACCCCACTATCTCTCAGTCTTGATATTTCGACTGACGTATCTACAATCTCCGTCCTCTGCGTTAACCTCCGTTTTCTCACCGAAAGCCACATCCCTCGCGTAATCCTTGTGGGACTTGCTGAAATGGACGAAGGCACGAGCGGAAAGCAAATCTACTTAAAATTTCGGCGAATCATGGAGGATCAAAAGATATCGATGAAGCAAGTCGTCTCCGTCGCAACTGACGGAGACCCGGCGATGACTGGGACAAATCACGGCTTTCTGGGCGAGTTAGAGAAAGATAACAAAAATATCCTCCATCACAAATGCGATGCGCACAATCTCCAACTTGCTCTGAAGTACACATTTCAAGTTCCTGATGACACAATAACAGCAACTCTGATCCATAACGCAGCAACAATAATCAATTTGATCACAAAGAATCCGGGACGAAAAAGACAATTTGCCAATGAACAGCGAAAAAGAAAGCGTACGATACAAAAACTATCCAAACCAATCCAAGTGAGATGGTCTACCTGTGCAAAAACCATCAAACAATCATTTGAATATGCTGACAGTATCTCAACTGTTCTTCAATCGGCGCCTGGATCCCTCGCCGAATCTATGGTGGAGTGTCTGACAGATCCAACAAATCTGCTTCGAATGGGGGCACTCTCGCATTTGTTGTCCTGGGCTGACCAGACGAACAAAGAGTTGCAGTCGGACTCACTAACTGTCTGTGAATCCTCTGAATGCATTGGAAGACTCAGAGATCGCTGTTTAAACACTTCAAAGACAGATGTGGAGGCACATCTTTCATCAATCATCTCAAGCTTCTCGTATGAACAGTGTCTACCATTCATATCGATTGTAGCTGATGAATTCGTCGAATGGGCTCAAATTTTAGCTACAAACCTCGAACATCGTTTTGCTAACAGGTCGAGTCTCGATGGTCACGATTTATTCACTCATGACAATTTGATGCGGGAGAACACACACGACACAGATATGGCGCTGATGAATTTTGCAAATCTATTTTCTCATCTCGTTCCGACACTCCTACAAAGACATCTACTAATCCACTGGCATTGCCTCAAATCCATCTATCAACTCGAGTTCAGTGGCATTCCCTATTCCTCGACTGGAATCATCGATGCTATTCTTTCGCATCCACGGTTCCAGACCCTCACAGCCATCATTCCACTTGTACGCGTTTCGAGCACAATTATGGCAACTTCAGTTGCCACTGAAAGGGAGTTCTCGTTAGTGCACTATATCAAACGTAAGGAACGCAGCTTGCTAACTACGAATCATCTGGAATTACTAGCCCGCATTGCGCACAATGCTCCCGTCCTTCTGTCCAATCAACAACTTGAACGACTGATGAACGAATTGAACGCTGGAAATGTGATGAAAGTTAAAAGAAGAGAATCAACTCCTATCCCAGGCAACCCTTTTCTCACCCCCTCGTCATCAAAAGTTCAACGGTCCTCATTCTAATGTTTTTTAACTTTATTTGACATTCATTTCACAATTGAGTTCAGAATCAAACTTCAATGAGATGAACACGGATGAAATGAATCTCCAGGCATCTGAGTAGTCCCATCAAAATAGGTAAAACTGGGATCAATTGATGTCAGTGCCTAAATTTGTACTGAGATCATATTTCAACTCTTTTCCTTTGAGATTTTCTCATTATCACTTCATTAATCATGTTCAATTCACTTCTTGTTTTCACATAATGCTCTTCAATATTTCAGACAGCTCTTATTTCCCAAAAACACGCACGATCACAATCACCAACACTTCTTTTTTCGATGTATTCCCTTCATTGACTTTTGTCAGTGAGAAAAAACCATCAAAGAAGACATAATAACGCATTATCGACTTGTTTTTATAATTATTGTTGTAGAACAAACTGAAACAGCAGCACCCAAAGTTTGCATTTTCATGATCTATGAAGTGACCATTTTCCTTTTTACTTTTTTTTTTCCATTCAAATATCATATATAAGAAGACTTTTTTGAAATGAAAGAAACGAAATGGTATTGTAGGTATTTAGTGGGATCAGATCCGACTGGGATCACTGGGATCAAATCAGAAGCCTGTGAATCTCCCTTCGATGGCCAAGAGTGTGGTTGGGAGAGTCTTCCCCGATTGTCCAAACTTGTATGTTGTACTCGTCGACAAACTTCACTCTCCAGCGAGGGTTATTGTAGATTGCAGAGGCGATGATGAAGAGGACGATGATGAGGATGTACAGCAAGATCGAGAAGAGCTTGATGTTCCGTGCGAACGCGTCGATGAGGAACGTCATTGTAGATGTCTTTGTCAGCACTTCGAAGAAGAGAATGCAGGAGAAGCGCACGTCGATGAGGAGGCCGAGGATGGAGAACGTCACAAGGTAGATGTAGATGAGGAGGTACTTCGTCACCACACATCGCAGAAAGCGGTTGATTGTGTGGTCGACGCGTCTCATGTTTTTTTTCATGCGTTTCGAATAGCTCATCGCTTTCGTGTCGATCGACTCGTCGAGGGAGTCTTTTCGGAGTTTGTGAATTCAGAACGTCACTTCCTTGATGGAATCGCAGAAGACGTAGACAAGGATGCGCGACACAAGCCAGACGAACTGGATGATCGCAATGTACCAAATGACGCGATGGAGGAGGGCGACGAAAGCCGGGTCGTGTTGGTTGAACTCTGCGACGATGAAGTGTGTTCGGAGGATGAATTCGTCGGTCTTGTTTTCTGCGTCGCCTTGTCTTTTGAACGAGTCGAACATGATATCGCTTCGTTCCGGGTCTTCGAGGTTCCACGTTGTGATGGTTGTCTGATCTGATCAGAGAGGCGCGTTAAGAGAGGGAGATCCGAATCGAATGAGACGTTCGGCTTCTTTGGAAAGTAGAATCCTGTCAAGAACGGCCTGCTCGCACTCTCGTTCGACTCCATCGCCTGTCGCAGCTTCTTCTGAGATTGTGTCGTCGCTTCCGGACCGATGGTCACAGACAGGCGGAAGAGGCTCTGCGCATTTCCGTGGAACAGTCGCTGGGCTTGGCGGTCGTAATCGGTCTGTCCCCTTCCACGTTGTCTGCGAGGAGGTTCTGATACGTCTGGAAGTGGACGAGGATGCCGTCCAGCAGGAGTGAGTCGTTTCTGACCCTTCCTCGGACAGCATCGATCACGAGGTTGTCTCGCAGGCACGCGAGCTCAACTCGTTTCATTTTTTGTCTGATCTTTGTGTCCATTTTGGTGTTCGCGGTTCCAGCGACTGTCCATCGAGAGAAGGATCGCTCCCAACACTTTCAATCCGTCGGATTCAATGATGAGAGACGAGTTGCGGCAGTTTGATCCTCCAACCAGCGTCACCAGTGCTGTCAAGACCAACGACAGGAAGACGTTGGTTTGGATTATCTGCTTCCTTCTCTCTATCCTTTGCGACGCTGATGGAATCATCGACCAGTCGAGAGATGGAATCTTGTGCGATGGCGTTGCGGAAGGTGGGAGTTCTGAGGAGAGACAAGAAGAAGAGAGAGGCCGGGATGTTGTGTGTGATTGGTTGACTCCTCCTGGTATTGCGAGGCGGAGAGGGAGAGTGCTGTGAGGTATGTGTCCAGTGAGTCGAAGAGGCTGCTATTTCCCGGTGTGTCAGGAATGTTTTGATGGCATGAGAAAGGAGTGACGGAATCTGCACGCTGAAGTGAGACTGGACGATGTGTTTGGGTGGGATGAAGAATCTGCTGTGGAAGGAGGGAGGCTCGAACGTATCGTCAGTTTGGGGGCTCCTGACAGAGATGACGAAGACGATGGGTTGGATTGTTGGGAAGCGTGGTCGTGGGTAGTGGGGTGAAACTGTGAAACATGGTGTTGCGATATCTGCCTGACGAGAGTGCTGGCAATGCTTCTTCCAACATCCACGACTTGTCATCCGTACACAATACTACGCCATCCACCCTTTCTTACGCCATGTTCTGACAGTTGGCGATGCAGCAGACGAGTTTGCATCTTCTGGCAGCGGTTGGATTCACCGGAGAAGAGGATCGCATTGGCAGATGATGTGAGGTAGGCGAGAGAGATGAAGCGATCAATCAGACCAGCGTTTGTGATCGAAACTTCATCATTCGGGAGATCGATGGTGGACGAGACGTCAGCAGAGCGATGACACCTGGTCCATCGATGCGGAGAAACTCAGACAGGACATTCATTGGCGTCCAGCTCTGAAAACCGAAAGGAGATGTTTTCCTATTCACAACAAGTTTGACGTATGCGAGGCAGAGCGTGTCGATTTGACCGGTTTCTGATGGTTGTCATATGGTGGACTCTGTCTTGTATCCCTCAGCTTTGGCGTGAATATTCCGCAGAAATGTGGAGAAACAAACATGAACCTCGCTGTTTTCATGAATATCGTCGAATATGGATCGGTACAATATGACTTGTACATCAGAGAGTGTTGCGTTGGAGATCTTCGTTGTCTAGTCTGGCATTAGTGGACTTGTTCTTGGTCGAGTGAGGGCGCTCGGTGAAATGGTGCGGAAGATGCACGAGGTGAGCTGGAGGGATCCAAGAGAGGTTCCGATGAGGCTAACTGGTCCAGGTGAGTCTGCAGTGCCATATCTCGAGATCCAGCAGCATTATCGAACTTGACACTCGTTGATTTGAAATCAAGACAGTGTGAATCTGATATTGACGGTGTTGAATCTCTGTATTCGACAACTGGAGCAATCTATCGTGTTGGGAGAGATTCGACCCCTTCTGGGAATGGATTTCTTCGTCTGAAAGCGAAAGAGACTAAAAATTACCACATCCATATATTGTAGCCGCCGTTGAGATCATTTGTTTATGATTTTAGCTCGTCTTTCAATAAGATTTGCCGAAGATGTGTTGGGCAGAGAAGGAGTCAGGGTGATGCCATCCACAATCCATTGAGAATTGTGGCATCAATATTGATGGTTTGGAATTTAGAAATGTGAAAAGTGTTGTGTTTCCATTCCTCGATTCATTGTTCTGAGAATCTAGATCCTTCATTATCACAAAGTCGGGGAATGAAAATGAATGGCAGTCTTTGGCGTCTGATCCATGCAGTGAAAGGAGAACAGAGTCCAAGACGGACCCATTCGAACCATAGACCCCGAGATTCAGGTGTCGACGATGATCTGTGATTGTCGTGGTTTGCAGCTTTCGAAGGGACGAACATATAGCTTACCACTGTGATAGCTCCACCAGCCTGACGATACTGGAATTCTTGTATGTACGATATCAACAGATTTGATCCCGATTCATTTCGGGAACACGACGGAAAGATCCGTCTTCAATTTGAGTGAGTGAATCGGAACGGTTGAACGAGTGAAATGAGATGAGGTGTGCTGGGTCAGAATGTGGCGACTTGCACATCGTTGAATGAACCGGGAGTTGGTAGATGGGAGGAGGCGACGCGAATTAGAATCCTGAGGTGAGACTCAACAGACAAATCGGCGAATCATCCTTGATAGATAGAATTGGACGAAAAAGTCGTGTTTCTTACTTCTGTTCCTCTCAAAGTGACAACACTATCGTTGCTTGACAGACTTTGAATCGATCATGAATCGTCATCTCCTTTTTCTACTCTATGGACAATTATGTCTCATTTTAAGAATTTATGGATAATATGATAGTGATATGATGAACTATGGTGAAATGAAAGGAAATTATAAGGTAGAAATGAGGTGGGATCAAAAAAAGCGTGGGATCAGTGGGATCAAATCAGAAGCCTGGCGATCAGATTAGATCCTGAAAGCTCTTCTCAATCGTCGATCTCTCTCACTCGAGTCGCCTTCGTCAGCAACTCTGTCGGACAGAATGAAGACTCTTCATTCTCGATGAACAACGCAGATGACACAACCGCTTTTGTTGATATGCATCTGAACTATTTTGATGGAAATCCCAAACCATCAATCTCGATTGTCGAGTGTTTCACGACGTGTGCCACAAACAGCATTGGAATGCTCATGACCAGGGTTTGGATCGGGTCCTCACCTGACTCACCCTCAAAAGACCTCACCTCTTTTCTAATTTATGTTTTTGGTTTAATTTTCACGAGGATTCTCATTTCATGAAAAATTGATTATAGATTGATCAAAATTTCTAAATGTGAGATGGATAGTGGAAAAAAATGTGGTGCTGTTTTTCGCTTCTATTGTCTCAATAAGCTCAATCAAGGAGAAATTTCCTCTTTTTATTCATTAAATGGATTCGAGAAGATCATTTAACATCTAAAATCAAATTGAAAGTCACATTGGATCACTCAATGGAAAAACTGAAAATTGATCCAACCCACCAACTTTTTAGTCATCTTGATCAAATGACAATTTTAGTGATTTTTGCGAAAAAAAGAGAAATTCAACTGTTTCCAGTGAAGTGGAAAGAAATTTAAGGTGCGAAATGGTGTCGGAGAGTCGTGTTGTGGTCGATGATCTCACTTTTTTGGATTGTCAGTTGCCTATTTCGGACATCGAGAGACCTCACCTCCAAAATGGGGAGGTGAGGTCTTTCGACCTCACGTTTACACTAAATCTGTCTGACAACTATAAACCCTGCTCATGACAGTCAATCGCTACGCTCCTGAGTAGTATAGTAGACGATTTGGGAACCAGATTGAAATAGTCGTTGAAATCAGAAACGAAAAGTCAATTCCGATTGACCATTTCTAAATCTTGTATTAAAAGGAATTTAGGCCATTTCAATGATGCCAATATTTGACCTAAATTCCAAAAATATGTTCAATATTTTGATCTCATTTTAAGCGTCAATTTTGAAGCAAATTTTTGTCATATTCCAAAAATGTTGTCACTTTTTTCGATGTTTTTTCACTTTTGAACTCGAACACAGTGAATCCAACTTGAGAACCACTTCGAAAAAAATCGAAAAAAATTCTAAAATGTCGGGGACGATGTGAGTCGTCGATCAAAACAATCCCGATGAAAATCGGTTGAGAATTCGTGGAGCTACGTACCGAACAGTGGTCGAAAAAGTGACCAAAAAGTCGATTTTCAGAACTTGCTTAAAACTGCTGCTATATGGCTCAAACACACCTCAAACACCTTCTAAAATTACGAAATCGATTTCAGAAGGTGAAATTCGCGATAAAAAACACTTTTGGAATTTTTGGTTGGATCAAGGCCGGATCGGGATTTTTCTTGATCAACCCACATTCCATTTTTCGAGTTTCTCCGAATTTTTAAAAAAATGTATGCGCTTTCAGCACTTCACTTTTTAGGATCACTTTTGCCTCCTATTTGCGTTTTTACACTTCATTTCGCTCGGAGTCGCCTTTTGGTGACACTTTTCAACCTCACTTTTTCACGTCATCTTTCACCACTTTTTTCGTCAGTTTTCGTTTTTTACGTTAGATTTTTCGTTTTCTTCACATTTGCGTCCTTCCGACGCTTTTCCTAGGTTCCCGATCACCTCACCTTCATAGTCCTCTTTTTTTGAACGCACCTTTTTTGCACCACATTTTCACCAACTTTTCACTCATATCGATTTTTGCCCCGATTTTCTCACATCACATCTTCTTTCTCACCTTTCGAGGAGGGAGTACTGAATTTTCGCGACACCTTTAACGACTAGTTTTTTCATAATGTTGGTTTTATGTGTTTTTCCATCATACCGTTTGTCTAAGCTTAAACAACTTCAACACCTTTCATCTCTCATTTCACTTTCCACGTTTCACATTTCAGGTATTCAACTCTCCTCTTCATTCCCCTCATTTTACAACCCATTTTTCAGTCATTCACACTTCACGAGCACATCACAATACTTCATTTTTCGTCGACTTTTTCTCTTAATTAGACCAAATGAAGGTGAATGAAGCTAAAATGAAGTGGGCAAGTATGATAGTGAATGGTGAAATGGAAATAGTGAAAATGGTGGGAAAGTATTGAGTTTGATGAACATCTTCATCTAAATTTCACAAAACTAGAGTACTAAAATGTAAATGAAGTGAGAATGAAACGATAAGGTGAAGTGACGTACCAGATCTGCACGATCTTGATTCTTTGTGTTTTGTTGGTACACCACTTCACCTTATGAACGTGTTCGTCAAAATTTCACAAACAAAGAGAAAAAAAGAGTGAGTGAAGTGAAAAGTAAACGATAAAACAAAATCTCGTACCAGATCTGAACGATCTTTGTTGTTCGCGTTTCATTGGTACACCACTTCACTTTATGAACGAGTTTGACCAAAATGTTTCTAATTAGAGTAAAAGTGTGAAGTGAAACAATGTTAGCAACGATAAAGTGAAGTGACGTCCCAGATCTCTCCAGTCATTGTTTTTCTCACTTCGTTGGTACACCACTTCACCTTATGAACGCGTTCATCAAAATTTCAGAAAACAAGAGGAAAAAACAATGATTGAAGTGAAAACTAAACAATAAAACACATTCATGTATCAGATCTCACCGATCATTTCAGATTGAGTCTCGTTGGTACACCAGTGTGTTTTATGAAAGATTAGAGCAAAAATGTCAATAAAGAGATCAAAATTGTGAAGTGAAACAATGTTTGAAGTGATAAAACACATTCATGTACCAGATCTCACAGTTCATTTTTATCTTGACGATCAAACATTTTTAGTTCTGTGTTCTACCTTGTTTGATAAAAAAAGAGAATTGAAATCAAATAGTTGTGAAATGAAACGATAAGGTGAAGTGGTGTACCTGATCTGGATGATCACTTCAGATCGCGTTTTGTTGGTACACCGTTGTGTTTTAGAAAAAATGAAGAGCATAAATCGAAGAGTGGTGAAGTGTAAAAGGTGAAATGAAAGTTGAATGAAAGTAAAACAAAGTGGTGTACCAACGCATACAATTTTATCGATGAATCACGAAGTTTCTCGAAGAAAGATGAAGATCCAAATTTTGTTCACGTCATTTTAAATTTTAATTTTTGAAAAAAGTGAGAGACAATGAGAAAAAACTGACAATGAAATGAAAATGAGAGGATAAAGTGAAGTGGTGTACCAAAACAGAGATCAACAAAAGTGAAGTGAAAACTCTGGTACACGAATGTGTCTTATAAAGAGATTCATTAAAAAAGAGATCAAACCTGTTCTAATTCATCAATGAAACAAACTTTTAAGAGATAAAACACACCTGTGTACCCAAGATCCGAGGTTGTCAATGGTTCGATCCGATCTGGTACAAGAGAAAGTTTTATGAAGAGATTTATCAAAAAAGAGAACAAACCTGTTGAATTAGAGTTGGAGAAGAAACTTCAGAAGATAAGACAAAGTAGTGTACCTGAATGGTGAGGTCGAGTTTGGTTCGATCAGAGACGGTACATAAATGTGTTTTAGGAAATAATGAATTCAAAAATGGAGCAAACCTGTTCAAAGCAAGTCGGGAATGAAACCACCGTTCATAAAACAATGTGATGCACCTGAACGAGAGAGACAGAAAAAAGTGAAGGATCGAGAACGAGAAAGTGATGTCAACAAAGAAGAGAGAACAAATGAGAAAGTAGAAAGAGAAACACACCAAGATGAAACGGTAAAGAGCAGTCAGGAATGAGATGAGAGGATCGTGTCCCATTGAAGTACTTTCACGGATCAAACAAGACTGATCGAACCCATCGATGACAGAATCGAAGTCTCGGAAGATCACCAATGATAAAATCACGAATGTAAATTTATTTTTGAATTTTTTAATTTGTATTAAATGAATCCAACTGAGATATACAACGAAAGACGTCGAGTATGTTCAGAACAAGCATTAATTGAATCAATGAGAGAAGAGAACTGTTCGCAAGTCTCTGAGTATGTCAGAAGTAATGTGCCGGTGACGTATGTTCATGAGGGAGTTGAATGGAGAATAAAACCAAAGTTGTGGAATCAAGGAAACAGACCTCACATTGCGAAACGTCGACACTACACTCAATCATTCGTCGAAAATGAACTGAAGAAATACAATTGCGAGCTCGTGGGTGAGTACACCAAAGTTCTAGTTCCATTCACATATCGAGAGATTGGCGGAAGTGAAGTGTTCAGAATTAGACTTGATTCCTGGCTAAAGGCACCGAAAAAGCCCCATCAGAGAAAACAGAAATACACGCTCAACTTTTTTTATTTTCGGATTTTTTAATTTGTAGTAAATGGCGGCGACACTGAAATTTGTCACAGACAGCATCACGAAAATTCGAACACTATTTCCAAACACCACCTTTGAATTCAAGGATGAACATGGCTATGATCGAACATATAATCCAAACATTAGAAACTACCAACATCATCGTGCATATCTCCTGTCAATGCTCAAGAATCCAGATCTCCATTTTGAAGGAGAGATAAGGAATATTACCAACTATCAGATTGATGATTTTATTCACAAACTGGAAGAGCACAAAAACAATGCAATGATGGATGAAGAAGACAGCAAAGCAAGAATGCAAATCATGAAAGAAAATCCAAGAGTGAACAAAGATGAACTGAAGAAGCAGGTGTTCAAAATGACGTGGAAACTGAAATCAATTGAAGAGAAGCTGATGGATCATTGGATGAAGAATCTGTTGATCATTCAAAAGAAAAATGAACAAATGGAAAAAAGAGAAGTGCAGACATTCGATGGATTTGATGAATGTATCTTACTCGCTGAACCACGAGACAAAGCAGCATTCAATTCTTGTCTGATGAATGCACGAAGGAAGTTCAAAAAGAATGAGGTCGAGAAGGTTGAGGATAATGGAAAACCATATCAGTTGTACTTCCACAATCACTTGAAGAACGTTGAAGAAATTACACCCTTCATCAAAGCAGTGTTCGACAAAGAGAAGGATCATCCATTCAAAATTAGTATTGACTTTGGAAAGATCATCGAAAGAAAAGACAAAGATGAGACAACATACAATGACTTCAGACCAGAATTGGAGAACACATCGAAGAGTTTCCCAACAGTGATAAGAAGTGCTGGAGACATCACTGAGTATTCAAAATATGCGATCAATCTGATCAAAGAATCACAAGAGAGAACACTGATGGATACAAAGACAATGTACAGCGCATTCCACTCCATTCTGGTTGCAGTCTATCGATTCCCAGTCGCAGGAAAAGCTAATGCTATTCTCACTGAACACATCAAAACGAGAAACATTCGGTACATTGATTCTGAGTATAGTAGTAAAATAACCCGGCGAGGGTAAAATAACCCGGGGTGAAAACCCCCTTTTTTGGATCCCTCTTTCCGTCCATCCCATATTTCTCGGAACCAAAATTTTTTTGGGTCCCACTTTTTTTTCCATAATGTTTGTCTCAACTCCGAGTATCCATCAAGGTAGAAATCGAACCTCCAAAATAGGATTCTGGGCCGGGGGTGCCTATTTCGGAACCATATTTTGGCCTATTTTTGACCCATTTTTGGCTCCTAAATAGGAGGTCCTTAACATTTAAGCTTAGAGGATCCGAACTTCACGACCACTTTTCTCCACGCCTGTTCAAAATTTTTCTTTCTCGTTTCATTTCTGGTTGTTTGGGATGTTTTTCTCTCGAAATCACAATTTTTTGAAAAGTGAAAAATCCTGGGGGGACCTGGGTGGAAATTTAGGGTCAAAAACTGATTTCCCTGCAGATTAAGCTTAGGATCTTGAAAACTTGTTTTGATCATATCTCCACAACCAGACATAGTTCCGACATGAAGTTTTCACCAATATGGATGTTTTGTTGGATTATATTTTTTTCTGAAAATTTTGAAAATTTTCGAAGACCTCCTATTTTAGCGTCTTTGATAGTTTTCGTGGTTTTCTCAGAATCAACCCCAACTGCTCTCCTCCCAAGCACGATTCTAACCAATTTGAGCTTTTGGATTCGATTCTGATTGTGTTCGCATCATTTTAATGAAATTTGGAGACGGGTGCATCATCCCATGTCAAGTGACAGCTCTCCTTTCGAACCAAGGCCAAAACCCACAAAAGAATCTCAACTGCCGCAAAGGGATTTTCTCAAAATTTTCAGAAAAATATAATCCAACAAAACATCCATATTGGTGAAAACTTCATGTCGGAACTATGTCTGGTTGTGGAGATATGATCAAAACAAGTTTTCAGATCCCTAAGCTTATTATACAGGAAATCAGTTTTGACCCTAAATTTCCACCCAGGTCCCCCCAGGATTTTTCACTTTTCAAAAAATTGTGATTTCGAGAGAAAAACATCCCAAACAACCAGAAATGAAACGAGAAAGAAAAATTTTGAACAGGCGTGGAGAAAAGTGGTCGTGAAGTTCGGATCCTCTAAGCTTAAATGTTAAGGACCTCCTATTTAGGAGCCAAAAATGGGTCAAAAATAGGCCAAAATATGGTTCCGAAATAGGCACCCCCGGCCCAGAATCCTATTTTGGAGGTTCGATTTCTACCTTGATGGATACTCGGAGTTGAGACAAACATTATGGAAAAAAAAGTGGGACCCAAAAAAATTTTGGTTCCGAGAAATATGGGATGGACGGAAAGAGGGATCCAAAAAAGGGGGTTTTCACCCCGGGTTATTTTACCCTCGCCGGGTTATTTTACTACTATACAACATCTGCTTCTTTCAAGCACTATCATTCCTCACACTTCCTGAAGTTCAAGGTAAGAAAATATCAATCAATATGAGGAACAGTGAAGCCTACAGATTGTTCGCACAATGGATGAATCTCACTCATCTCTAATCTCGACAGTTGACCCCACATCTTCAGAATTATCCTGGATTCGATTTTGCTTGTGACATTGAGAAAGCGATGATGATGTTCAACATCACAGTTCACATTTATGAATACGATGAAGACAAGAAGAAGTACCCGAACTCTAGTTCGACTAGTGACCCCCAAAGGGGTCGTTACTTCCTCAGTCAATCGTATGTCAACGAAAATGACGATGCAAGAGTTCTCCCACTTCTGATGATTCCACTAACAGCCACACTCGTTCATGTGATGTTCATTGTGGATCCTGAGAAAATCACTGGATACAAACTCTGTCCGTATTGTCAGTCAAGAGGATTCCAAGTGAAGAATAAAAACTTCAGTAGAGATTTTGAGAAGCATCTCAGAGAGTGCAAAGAGCTTGATGGAAAACATGTGAAGAAGATCTCACTTGACAAGACACCAAGACCATATGTTCCACATATCCTCAACAATAGAACTTATGAATTTCTGATGGCACACAAAAGACAAGACGAATTCAAACCAACACAGTACGACATCACGTACGATTTCGAAACGATGGAAGATCTCATTCTTGACAATTTATTCTCTGATGACAATACTCAGTTGATCTCACACTTGAAGCCTCTCTCTGTTGCATCCGCAACAAAACAAAATCAGGAGTGAAGTCAATCTACTTTGATCTTCGAGATGGAAAGGACTTTGTGAAGCAATGGATCAGAGAACTCTTCAAATATGCAGAAACAGTTCGAGAGGACAACTACTATGAAGATCCAGAAATACCCTCTCAAAATGAAGTCAGTGTGATTGGATTCAACAGTTCCAGATTCGACATCAATCTCATCTTTCGTGATCTCGTTGATCAGGATTGGAAAGTGGTGAGCTTTCTTGGATCCACAACGAAGTACAAACAAGTACTGATAAGACATGAGAGAACACAACAGGTGCTTCGCTTGATTGACATGATGTCATACACTGGACCAATGACATTGGATAATGCAGTGAAGGCTTTTGGAGGAAACACCACTCTTCAGAAATCATTCTTTGCGTACGAATCATTCGACTCATCAGACTACGACACAGTGCTGAGCAAACAAGAACCATTCTCCAAATATGAATTCTATTCGAGTCTGAACAACAGTGAAATGTCCGACACTGACTACAAAATGTACCTTGATGATTGGAACAAACAAGGATTCAAGAACCGTTGGGAATATCTGAAATTCTACAACATCAGAGATGTCGAATGTATGATAGCACCATTGGATAATCTCATTGATCTGAACTTCCAATACAAAGTGGATATGTTGCACAATCTCTCACTGTCAGCAAATGCTTCAGCAATCAAATATGCGTGTGCCTACAAAGACTTCGATATTGATGATGATTTCAATGGAGTGGATCAATCTGGAGAAATAAAAATCACCAAGTAATACTGGAAGTACAAAGTTGCATCGTACATCTATCAAGACCAGAAAGCTCATCGCAGTACTGATAAAAATGTCACTGAAGCAGACTATGAGTGGTTCGTTCAACAGTGCAAGAGAGTGTGCTACATCTGCAAGAGTCACTTCTCACAAGCAGTTCGACCAACGTTGGACAGAATGGACAATGCAAAAGGACATTCTAAAGAGAACGTGAAGATCTGCTGTGATTACTGCAACACCTACAAGTCAGACAAAGATGAGCATCTCACAAGATTGAGGATTCAACTGAAGAAGTATTGCATCTGGAAATCATTACCAATGACTCTGACACACGAGCAAACATATCACAAACTCAGAGCAGCTGTGACTGGTGGATTATCGAATGGTCAACATCGACAGAACATTAAAGACGTGACACCAATCAACCACTTCACTTATGAAGACGGAAGAGTTCTCTCCAAAGACACAGAACACATAATGACTCACGTTTGTGGTGTTGACTTTAATTCCCTCTATCCAAGTGCTTTCTCATCAATCAAGAACAAGAACAATCCATACACTAATCACAGAATGTACATGCCAGGACGATGCTTATTCACCGCAACAGGAGATAAAGAATGCCGGAAGATTATCGAAGACAAAAATCAGAAGACACTATTTGTTGCAGAATTAAAAGGACATATCGACGAGAAGTACATAAATGATTTCATTAACTTCCCACCAATCTTCAGAAACATTGTGGTCAATACAACAGAAGAAAACATTGGAGAGAAGACATATTCGTTGATGAAGAAACATGGATTGAAGACTGATGACAAACAACGGAAGCTGACCCAACTCTTGAGCACACACGATCAGTATATGTTCTTTTCGACATACTATCTGTGGTTCCTCATCGACTATTGCCACTTCATTGTAGACGATATTAAGACTGTGATGGTGTTCTCGAGACATGCTGGATTTGAACCATTTGTGACCTCATTCATGAATGACAGAATTGAAGCAATGAAGGTTGGAAACAAAGGAAAAGAGCAGTTCTGTAAGACCAACTTGAATGGAAGTTACGGATACGATGGAATGAACACTGAGAAATACAACTCAATCACAATCTGCAATGAGAAGAGAACATACCTGAAGCAAATGATGAAAGGATTTGTAGCGACAAGAGAGATCAATGAGGACAACTACATCGTGATCGAAGACAGAGAGAAAGCATCGTGCAAGACATGTCTGCAAGAAGCAGTATTCACACTCGACAATGCGAAGTTCTGGTATCTGAATTTCATCTACAACTTCATGTATAAGTGTCTAGATATGAACAAGATTCACTTTTGTGAGGGAGATACTGACTCTGCATATTGGGCAATTAGTGGAGATCCGAATGCTGGTATTCATCAACAATTTGAACACGTGATTGCTGACAAAGAATTCTATGATGCTCACAAATACGAATGGTTCCCCAATCCTGAAAAGGGAGTTGATGATGAGAAGAAGTTGTTGGGATTAGCAATTGAAAAGGAAGGTGAACAGATGATCTGTCTTGCACCAAAGTGTTACTCTCTCGATGAGAAATGTAAGATCAAAGGAGTGTCTCTAAAGAAAACAAATATCACAAGTGACGATTATGTGAAATGTCTTAATGGAGAGAAAACTGTGACTACAACACTGAACTTTCAGACGAGAAGAGTCGTGAGTGAAGAGGACACCAATGGATTTGAGATTGCGAAAATACAACAACAGAAACTCAGTCTCAGTGGAATCCATCTGAAAGCAATCGTACTTGAAAATGAATCGTGTCCTCCATTTATTCATGGACTGAAAGCTACTGATTTTGTAATTGAATAAACACAAACTTTATTTTTGTATAAATGAATACACGACAGATTAATACTTTAGTGAATAGGTTACTTCGGTGCACACAGCATTCCAAAAACGAAATAGTCGAAAAGAAATGGACTTTAACTAACGTTTTACCTGTCTATCATGGCGCTGATTCTAATGGACCTTTTGATGGAAATGATGAAACATACTTCGAGGATTGGTTCAATGGAGGTTTATCTCCTGAATTATCACTACCTGATGGAAGAAGAGTAGTTCAACAATTTGTAAGCAACTTCCTAGGAGTTCGTATTCGGGATAGCACTGCTAAACTTGCATTCGAAGCATATCAATTTTATCATCACGAGGTGAATCAGGGAGTGAATTTTTCACCACGGATTCGAAGCCCTGCAGAGGCAAGACCAATCCCAATCACAATTCCAGTGCAAAGACCAATAGCAATTGAATCGCCTGAATCTCCAATTTTACCTGGACAGATGAGAAACTTGAAATCAATGGGGTTTGAATATGAATATCCAATGAAGGAGAGGAAGTTCGAAGAGGATGATGATGATGATGAAGATGATGATGACATTATACCAATTTCACAGATGCAGGATCCAATAGAGAGAAATCCCTTCTTCACACCAACCGTGTTCAACCACCCAGTGAGGGAGATCAGACAGAATGAACCGACGACACAGCAAGTGCTCAATAAGTTGGGACGAATGAAAGGATTGTTTGATCATCAACAGAGAAATGACTCAGAAGATGAACAGATCAAAGCTGAGAACTCAATCATGAATAATCAAAAGCAGATGGAACACTTTATTACATCACACATTCTGGATGCAAATAAAATGAACAGAGACACATTTGTTCGAGCCTCAATAAACAGAAAGATTGCGAACGAAGATCTTGACTTCATTCTGACTCACACAAAACAAATCCCATTCGGAGGAAGATCATTTCAGGATTGGTATGAGGAATATGATCATAGATGGAGTGTAGCACATCCGAGGAAGATTCAGAGAGAAAAAGGAAGTGACAGAATGAGAATTGATCCACCAACAATTCCTAAAACAACGGAAAAAATTGTGTATCCTTTTCGATCAAAAATGCAGTTCATGTCCAAAGCAATAACAGGTGATCCACAGAAGACATCAGACAGAAAGGTTCCTCAGAATTGTGATCGACCATACTTCTCTCCCAAGTTCGGATCATGGGAAATTGATCTCGTTTTCATTCAATCACCAACGTCGAAAACAGTGTTGCAGATATACCTCTTCGCAATTAACATCAACACCAAATACCTGGTTGTGATTCCTGTTCTGGATAAATCATGGAGCAAAGTCAAGACTGCAATCAATGACCTGATTAATTATCGTGGCGTTCACGTGAACAACATTCGAGGTGATGGTGAAGCAGCATGGACAAGTGGAGAAGCATCAGAGTTTTTCAAAGATCAGAATGTCAGCACATATTTCACAAGTTCACCATTCACAAATCACAATCGAATTGTTGATCGAGTGATCAGAACAATCAGAGATGGATTCCAAGACAATGCAACACAGATGGCAAATCATTCATTGATGAATCAGATGGTTGAATACTACAACATGACTCCTCATCGAGCGTACTGGAACAAATTCACACCAGAGCAAGCTCAAAACAATAGAGAAATCGAAGCACTGCACATCTCCAGTTGTGAAGAACAATTAAAGAACATCCAAAAGCAACAGACAACACAGATGTTATGGAAATACAAACCAGGAAACATTCTGTTGATCCACCTTGATCTGGACAAGACTGTTGCCAAGTTTCAGAAGAAGCGTAGACAGTTTCAATTCGTGGGGCAATTCATCGAATACAAACACGGTAATGTCGTAGCTACTCTACTGAATGGACTCACATGTTTGTCAAAAGTGGTGTACGTTCCAATCCAACACACCAAGTTCCATGCAGACTCTATTGACGACTTAACTCCAGAGTTCATTGCTGAATTCGGTCTTCTCTGACCTCAGAACTTCGTTCGCTTCAATCTAGCGGAGTGCGATCTTCGATCTGAGAACTTTGTTCGTTTTCAATAATGTTTCAAATATTTTTATTTCACTTAAATGACATCACTGAAAATATTAGAACCGTTTGATCCAGAACAAAAGGAGTTCACAAACATCCACGACTTTCAGAGATACTTGGAGAAGAATAGAAAAGAACTGAATGAGTACACAACTCAGAAACTGAATAGGATGATTCAAATCGATGGATACAGAATAACAAAAATAAGAGGTGAGATTGCACTGAGGAAACGATATGTCGATGCTTCCACTCCTCCTAATTCACTATCGATTGATCAAAGATTATCAGACATTGAAGAATCAATTCGAGCGCTGACTGACTCAATTGGAAACCTTATTCAAGAATTATCGGACAGTCCGGTTTAACCCTTCTTTGTTGATCTCTGTCAGAGCAACTCCATCAGTGTTGTATCGAAGAATGACTGCTTCACATTTTTGTTTCCTTTGGTAGACATTCCAGAATTGTCGAATATCAATTGGTGAGTTCAACTGAGGATAGACTCGACTGATTCGTTCTTTGTTGAATCCTCCAAAAATCCACATCGAATCGATGTTTGACTTCATGTCAGCTGACAAACTGAAGAGCTCATGCATTGTCAGGAAAGAATGTGAATTTCGGTTGTCGATTTTCCAATAATAAGTCCATCATTGTCATTCTATTTTTGGATGTTCTACGTTCCCCAAGGATTCTACGACAGTCATCAAGAAGGATAATCGTTTGGAGATTCTTCACTGAGAAGTCATCAATGTAAAGTGAGTCAAAGAGATTCTCTCTGCATTCATCTGTGATTCTGTTCTGCCATTGATTGTCCATAATTTCTTCATACGCAGCTTTCGATTCAGAGAGTTCCAACAGAAATGGAAATGCATCATCGTATTTCACTTTCACATAAGGAACGTTCAGTATTGGTTTGAACTTGTCGAATGTAGGATCAATGTTCTTATCAGTCACGAAGACAAAGAGATGGAACAGTTCATTCCTAACTCGAACATTCTGGAGCTTGGCAACCTCTCGAAGAGCATTAAAGGTTTTTCCACTTCCTCTGTTTCCAACGAGGACATTCACACTATTGCGATTGAAATTCAAGTCTGGATGTATTTGTGATTGCACTTCATGAGACACATTCCTACTAGAAGCTTCACTCAATTTTGCATTCACGTATGCTGTTAGAGACAAGGGTTCCACCCTCCGCGAAACCTCTGGTTTAGCCATATTCGATTTGTTCATTTGTGATTTAACTCTAATTAAAATATACTTTTGGTTTTTTTATTTTGTATGAAAACACACAATGTCACAAAAGATAGTGTACGTTCAACCACAAAGAAAAGCACAAGCGAAGAAACCAAGAATGAGATACGGACCGGAGACTCAAGCAGCATTGAAACGAATCTATGCCGACGATGATATTCAAACCAGACGCAATGATGCTCTGTGTAGTCTTCCATCAGCTCGTGAGTATATTGCGAGAACTGGACGAAATTGGACTGCGAAAGTAGAACAATATGGACAAGTTCCTGATGTGATGGCCTACGATAATGATACTGGAGATCTGATTGCAGTCAATGGTGCCATGTTATCTCCATACAATAGTAGACCAGTCAAAGAGACATACTTCGCCATGAATCCAACTCCAGATATGCGAAGACAGAAACCATACACATCATTCAATCAAGAGAATGGAAGGAGAATCAAAGCGGTGCATAGGAATTTCCTCAAAAATGGTACATACGATTTGCCAACCAATTATCGAGACATCAGCTATGAAGAGATGAAGACCAAACGATCTCAACAACCATATGCAATAATGAAGAGAGCTGTTGGTGAACACATGACAGACACATTGGGAATAACTCGTGCAAATCGAAGCAATCCAGCTGATCCCAGCAAGAATGTGTTAGACAATATGGTGTTCAATTCAATTCAATCACAGATTGCATCACTGATGTGGGATCAATGGCTTCATGATCATGTTCAGGACTACAATCCCAGTATGAAACAAAAGAAAGCCTTCAAAGATCAGATTTATCCAGTGTTTCTCCAAATGATCACTCAAGATACAACGTATTTATCGGAATACTGTACTCGCTATTCAACTCACTTATCAACAGAAGTTAATAAACTGAAAGCCAAAGCATTCAAAACAGTCACAGATGATATCAGTGGATTCCAATCTGAAATGCCTGGATATTATCAATATGCTCAGTAACAGAAAGAAAAGAGTGATTAAAAACATTAATATATATTTTTTATTTTTATAGAAAGTGATGCAACCAATTCTAAGTTGTCAATTTACGAAACACACAAGTTCTTCTTCAGTACCAACATCAATCACCAACAATGTCATCATCGAGGATAGGAGCAAAGCTGGTGTAGATAATAGAGGATCGAAGATGGAGATGGAAAGAGTATGCTCTGAGCCTGTGGTCACAAATGAACGTGGAGCTTACGATCCACCACTGGAGACATATCCATCAGCCCCCATTCAGAGTCGTTCTATACCACGAAGAGAATATACATCAAATATCACGGCATTCAAAGATCAGCTCCTGCTCGTCTACAAGAATGCATTCGCTTGCGAAAAGAAACTATTGAATAATCTCATTGAACCATCGAAGAAACTGATTACAAACCAAAGTGATTTATGTGCTCTGATTGCGACTCTCACTGGAATCAATGATGTGGTGATCGAACTGGATGATTTGTCTGACAAGTGCCTACGTAGTGTATAGAACGAATTGGGAACCACATTGAAAAAGTGGTGAAAAGCGCCATCTTTCGTCATTTGTTCTCAGTGACTTCATCAAAAACAGTGTTTTTCTTCGTGTGTATGGAGTGAAAATTTGAATGAAATTTTGACAAAAATGTTGAAAAAAATATATGTTTGAATGACGGTGAGAGTCATCGATCAATAGAAACCGGATCAAAATCGGTGAAGTATTCGTGGAGTCTCGCCTCAGCGAGGCTTCGAACCCGCCAGGGGGCGAGATCTGTACCGTTCTGTAGTCAAAAAATCGAAAAATTGGATCATAATTTTTGAAAAACGGCCATATCTTGACAACCAACGGAGATCCAGACTCGAAACCACTCGCAATCGATCGAGGACTCGATTTTGCATATAGAAAAAGTCACTATACATGGATTATTCGCACAAATTCCTCGAAATTCCAGGTGGGCCCCGTGGGCCCCGATAATGGGGTCCAAAAATTCATTGACCAAAAACGTGGACAGACAGACATATGGACATATTTTTAGATCTTGAAAATATTTTCATACAAGGCCATATCCGACACGGTGAATTCATTGGTGGAGGAATTATTGAAATCGGATCAGTGGTTAAAAAGTTATGGATGTTTTAATTTTTATTTTTTTCATTTTTTTTATTTGGTACTAAATGAATGCAACCGACACTTATAACCAAAGACGTCGAACGAATGCAAAGCAAGCGTTGATTGAGTCGATGAAAAAGGAGAATTGTGAACTCGTTTCTGATTACATTCACGGGTCAACACCGGTGACGTATGTTCACGATGACGTCGAATGGAGGATAAAACCGAAGTTGTGGAATCAAGGTAATCGACCTCACAAGTCACAACGTCGACACTACACTCAATCATTTGTTGAAAACGAACTGAGGAAATACAACTGTGAGCTTGTTGGTGAGTACAAGCAAGTGCTCACACCGTTCACGTATCGGGTGATTGGAGATGATAACGTTTACCGAATTCGACTCGATTCATGGTTGAAAGCGAAGAATAAACCACCTTTGAGAAATCAAAAATAATGACGAATCTTTTTTTATTTTTTTATTTTTTAATTTGTAGTAAATGACAACAGTCTCACGTAAAAATGATATTCGACAAATTCAAGAACTATTTCCAAATACAGTTTTCAGATTTGATGATGGTCGAACATACAATCCAAATAGTACATACTATCAACATCATTATTCATTTCTCCTTTCAATGCTACGACACCGAGATGTAGAGTTTCCATATCCAACAACAAATCTCACCTTCTCCAATCTTCGTTTGTTTCTGAAAGAAGTGAAAAACAGACGAGAGATGTCGACTGAGGATCACAATGTCATGTTCATGGACATGAAAGCACATCCGAGAATTAACGAAACTGAATTGAAAAGGGAAGTGTTCAAAATCACACGGAAACTGAAGTCGATTGAGGAGAAATTGGTGGATCATTGGATGAAGAATCTACTGATCATTCAAAAGAAAAATGAACAAATGGAAAACAGAGAAGTGAAGCACTTCGATGGATTCAAGGAATGTATTTTACTTGCGGAACCACGAAACAAAACTGCATTTGATTCCTGTTTTTTGAAGGCACGAAAGAAGTTCAAAAAGAACGAGGTTGATAAGGTTAATGCTAATGGAAAACCTTATCAGTTGTACTTCCACAATCATTTGAAAACTGTTGAGGAAATCACCACCTTCATCAAATATGTGTACGACAAAGAGAAGGATCATCCATTCAAGATCAGCATCGATTTTGGAAAGATTGTTGAAAGAAAAGATGGTGATGAGACGCTGTACAACGATTTCAGACCAGAACTGGAGAATTCATCGAAGAGTTTTCCGACGGTGATCAGAAACGAGCCGGATATCAATGAGTATTCCAAATATGCAATCAATCTCATCAAGGAATCACAAGAGAGAACACTCATGGATACGAAAACAATGTTCATTGCTTTCCATTCCATTCTTGTTGCTGTGTATCGATTTCCAGTGGCAGGGAAAGCGATTGTCATCCTTTGTGAACACATCAAAACGAGAAACATTCGGTACATTGATTCTGAGTTCAACATTTGCTTCTTTCAATCATTATCGTTCCTCACACTTCCTGAAATTCCTGGCAAGAAAATCTCAATCAATATGAGAAACACAGAAGCGTACAAACTGTTTGCAGAATTTGAGAATCTTACACACCTTCGATCACATCAATTAACGGAGTATTTACGCAATTATCCTGGCTTTGATATTGCTTGTGATATGGAGAAAGCAATATCAAAATTCAACATCACAGTTCACATCTATGAATACGATGAAGATAAGAAACGTTACTTCCTCAGTCAATCGTACATCAACGAGAATGATGATTCAAAAGTTCTCCCCATCCTGATGATTCCTCTCACTGCAACTCTCGTCCATGTGATGTTCATTGTTGATCCTGAGAAAATCACTGGAAATAAACTGTGTCCTTATTGTCAATCAAGAGGATTTCAAGTGAAAGATACAAACTTCAAGAGATACTATGAGAAGCATTTAGCAGAATGCAAAGAACTTGATGGAAAACATGTGAAGAAGATCTCCCTCGATCGTACACCAAGACCGTATGTTCCACATATTCTCAACAATAAGACCCATGAATTTCTGATGGCACACAAAAGACAAGACGAATTCAAACCAACACAGTACTACATCACTTACGATTTCGAAACGATGGAAGATCTCATTCTTGACAATCTATTCTCTGATGATAATACTCAGTTGATCTCACATTTGAAGCCTCTCTCCGTCGCATCAGCAATTAAGACAAAATCAGGAGTGAAGTCAATCTACTTTGATCTTCGAGATGGAAAGGATTTTGTGAAGCAATGGATCAGAGAACTCTTCAAATATGCTGAGACAGTACGAGAGGACAACTACTACGAAGACCCAGAGATTCCATCTCAGAATGAAGTCAGTGTCATAGGATTCAATAGTTCAAGATTCGACATCAATCTCATCTTCCGTGATCTCGTTGACAAGGATTGGAAAGTCGTGAGCTTCCTTGGATCAACAACGAAGTACAAACAAGTATTGATCAGACATGAGAAGACGCAGCAAGTTCTTCGATTCATAGATATGATGTCGTACACAGGACCAATGACATTGGATAATGCAGTGAAGGCTTTTGGAGGAAACACCACTCTGCAGAAATCATTCTTCGCTTACGAATCATTTGATTCATCAGACTACGATACAGTGCTGAGCAAACCTGAACCATTCTCTAAATATGAATTCTACTCCAGTCTGAACAATAGTGAAATGTCAGAGACTGATTATCAATTGTACCTTGATGATTGGAACAAACAAGGATTTAAGAACAGATGGGAATATCTGAAATTCTACAACATCAGAGACGTCGAATGCATGATTGCACCACTGGACAATCTGATCGATCTGAACTTCCAATACAAAGTGGACATGTTGCACAATCTCTCACTGTCAGCGAATGCTTCTGCAATCAAATATGCATGTGCGTACAAAGACTTTGACATAGATGCTGACTATAATGAATGTGACGAATCTGGTCCAATCAAAATCACAAAACAATACTGGAAATACAAAGTTGAAGGATACAGGTATCAAGACATGAAAGCTCATCGCAGTACTGACAACAATGTCATTGAATCTGACTACGAATGGTTCGTAAATGAATGTCAAAAATGTTGTTACATTTGCAAAAGCAGTTTCTCACAAGCAGTGCGACCAACGTTGGACAGAATCGACAATGCAAAAGGTCATTCAAAAGAGAACGTGAAGATCTGCTGTGATTACTGCAACACCTACAAGTCAGACAAGGATGAGCATCTCACACGATTGAGAATTCAACTCAAGAAGTACTGCATCTGGAAATCATTACCAATGACTCTGACACATGAGCAAACATATCACAAACTGAGAGCAGCAGTTACTGGTGGATTATCGAATGTTCAACATCGACAGAATATCAAAGACGTGACACCAATCAATCACTTCTCATTTGAAGATGGTGTTGTCAAATCAACCGATACTGAACACATCATGACTCACGTTTGTGGTGTTGACTTTAATTCCCTCTATCCAAGTGCTTTCTCCTCAATCAAGAACAAAAACAATCCATACACTAATCACAGAATGTACATGCCAGGACGATGCTTATTCACCGCAACAGGAGATAAAGAATGCCGGAAGATTATCGAAGACAAAAATCAGAAGACACTATTTGTTGCAGAATTAAAAGGACATATCGACGAGAAGCATATAAATGATTTCATTAACTTCCCACCAATCTTCAGAAACATCATTGTCAATACGACAGAAGAAAACATTGGAGAGAAGACATATTCACTGATGAAGAAACATGGATTGAAGACTGATGACAAACAACGGAAGCTGACTCAACTCTTGAGCACTCACGATCAGTATATGTTCTTTTCGACATACAATCTGTGGTTCCTCATCGACTACTGTCACTTCATTATTGATGACATTAAGAGTGTGATGGTGTTCTCGAGACATGCTGGATTTGAACCATTCGTGACCTCGTTCATGAATGATAGAATTGAAGCAATGAAGGTTGGAAACAAAGGAAAAGAACAGTTCTGTAAGACGAACTTGAATGGAAGTTACGGATACGATGGAATGAACACTGAGAAGTACAACTCAATCACAATCTGCAATGAGAAGAGAACATACCTGAAGCAAATGATGAAAGGATTTGTAGCGACAAGAGAGATCAATGAGGACAACTACATTGTGATTGAAGATCGAGAGAAAGCATCATGCAAAACATGTCTGCAAGAAGCAGTGTTCACACTCGACAATGCCAAGTTCTGGTATCTGAATTTCATCTACAACTTCATGTATAAATGCCTAGACATGAACAAGATTCACTTTTGTGAGGGAGACACTGACTCTGCATATTGGGCAATTAGTGGAGATCCAAATGCTGGAATTCATCAACAATTTGAACACGTTATTGCTGACAAAGAATTCTATGAGGCACACAAATATGAATGGTTTCCCAATCCTGAAAAGGGAGTCGAAGATGAGAAGAAGCTGTTGGGATTAGCGATTGAAAAGGAAGGTGAACAGATGATCTGTCTTGCACCCAAGTGTTACTCTCTCGATGAGAAATGCAAGATCAAAGGAGTGTCATTAAAGAAAACAAACATCACAAGTGACGACTATGTGAAGTGCCTCAATGGAGAGAAAACTGTGACTACAACATTGAACTTCCAGACGAGAAGAACCAATATTGAAGAGGATACGAACGGATTTGAAATTGCTAAAATACAACAACAGAAACTCAGTCTCAGTGGAATTCATCTGAAGGCAATCGTACTGGAAAATGAATCGTGTCCTCCATTCATTCATGGACTGAAAGCAGCGGATTACAAAATTGAATAAATGCAAACTTTATTTTTGAATAAATGGATGATCCCAAAATCAGGGCAATTCTCAAAAACCTTGCTACCCACACACAACACCGTCGAAGCTCAATAAGCAATGTCAGAAATGATCCAACTCAAATTTTACCCGTCTATCATACCAAAGATGGATGGAGAGAAAATGACGCAGATGATTACACATATTTTAATGATTGGTTGACGGGAGATCTATCTCCAAATTTGTCACTTGCCGATGGAAGAAGAGTTGTACAATTGTTTGTAAACGGATTCACAGGAAAAAATATTGACGATATCACCGCTGAACGAGCATATCAAGCGTATCAACAATTTTACTATGAAGTCAATCAAATACATTTTGGACAACCAGCGATACCAACTCTGCCAACAACTCGACCCCTGTCGGGTTCGAAGCCTCGCAGTGGCGAGACTACACCAACAACGATTCCAACGCAAATGTCTGTCGACTCCAGTCGGGATCGAAGCCTCGCAGAGGCGAGACTCGATTCAACACTTTCATCATCAATCAGACCTGGGAAAAAGAGACGTTTGAAACTCGATCCCAGTCGGGATCGAAGCCTCGCAGAGGCGAGACCATCACATTCTCATTTTGGCTTCGACCCATTGATGAGGGAGAGAAGGTTTAACGAAGATGTATTTCTGACTATTTCACAGGTGCCGGACATTGTGTCAATGAATCCATCAGAGAGAATAGGAACGGAATTAACCACACGACAAGTCCTCGATAAGTTGGAAGTGATGAAAGGAATGTTTGATCATCAGCAAAAAGACAATTCAGAAGATGAACAAATCAAAGCAGAGAACTCAATCATGGATAATCAACAACGAATGGAACAATTCATTTCAAAACAGATTGTTGATTCGAAGAAGATGAATCATGACTTGTTTATTTTATCACACATACCCAGAGCTGTTGATAGTGATGACACTGATTTCATTCTTGCTCATCCTAAACAAATCCCGTATGGGGGACGATCATTTCACGATTGGTATGAGGAATATGTTCATCGATGGAGTCAAGCAAATCCAAAGCAAACAATGAACTTACGGGAAAAACAACGAGCAAATATAGTCAATGGATCACCGATGACAAGACCGGTTGAAAAAATATCATATCCATTTCGATCAAAGATGCAATTTATGTCAAAAGACATCACTGGAGATCCACATCAGACATCAGACAAAAAGATTCCTCAGAAGTGTGATCGACCCTATTTCTCACCGAAGTCAGGATCATGGGAAATTGATCTTGTTTTCATTCAATCACCAACGTCGAAAACAGTTCTTCAGATTATCTCTTTGCCATCAACATCAACACAAAATATCTGGTAGTCATTCCTGTTCTTGATAAATCATGGAGCAAAGTCAAGACTGCAATCAACGATCTCATTCATCATCGTGGTGTCAAAGTCAACAACATTCGTGGTGATGGAGAATCTGCTTGGACAAGTAATGAAGCATTAACGTATTTTAAGAAGCAGAAAGTCAGTACTTATTTCACGAGTTCACCATTCACAAATCATAATCGAATTGTCGATCGAGTGATCAGAACCATCAGAGATGGATTCCAAGACAATGCAACACAGATGGCCAATCATTCGCTGATGAATCAGATGGTAAACTATTACAAGGTGACTCCACATCGAGCGTATTGGAATAAATTCACTCCACAGCAAGCACAAAACAATCGTGAAATCGAAGCACTGTACATCTCCCGTTGCGAAGAACAATTGAAGACCATCCAAAGACAACAGACAACACAGATGCTTTGGCGATACAAACCAGGAAACATTCTGTTGATTCATCTAGATTTAAACAAAACTGCTGCCAAGTTTCAGAAGAAGCGAAGACAGTTTCAATTCGTGGGACAATTTATTGAGTACAAACACGGTAATGTAGTAGCATCATTACTGAATGGACTCACCAGTTTGTCGAATGTGGTGTACGTTCCTATTCAACACACAAAATATCATGCTGCTTCCATCGACGATTTGTCACCAGAGTTCATTAATGAATTTAATGTGGTGTAGTTTCGAAATTGTTTCAGTAGTTTTTATTTCAGTGAAATGACATCACTGAAAATATTAGAACCGTTTGATCCTGAACAGAAAGAGTTCACAAACATCCACGACTTTCAGAGATATTTGGAAAAGAACAGAAAGGAATTGAATGAATTGACGACTCAAAAACTAAATAGGATGATTCAAATTGATGGATACAGAATAACAAAAATAAGAGGTGAGATAGCACTTAGGAAATCAAGTAATGAAAGCATAGGTGAATCCTCGATTGATCAGAGATTATCAGACATTGAAGAATCAATACGAACGTTGACAGATACTCTCAGCATGAGGCTTCGAAGTCTTGACGAGATGATTGGTAATCTCATCCAAGATTTAACTGACCCTTCTGATTAATCCATCTTTGTTGATCTCATTCAGTGCTACTCCATCAGTATTGTATCGAAGAATGATTGCTTCACATTTTTGTTTCCGTTGATAGACATTCCAGAATTGTCGAATGTCAATTGGTGAGTTCAACTGAGGATAGACTCTGCTGATTCGTTCTTTATTGAACCCTCCAAAGATCCACATTGAATCGATGTTTGACTTCATGTCTGCTGACAAACTGAAGAGCTCATGCATCGTCAGAAAGAAAGTGAATTTCGGTTGTCGATTTTCCAGTAACAAGTCCATCATTGTCATTCTATTTTTGGATGATCTCCGTTCACCTAGGATTCTACGACAGTCATCAAGGAGGATAATCGTTTGGAGATTCTTCACTGAGAAATCATCAATGTACAGAGCATCGAACAGTTCATCTCTGCATTCATCAGTAATTCTGTCTTGCCATTGATTGTCAATTATTTCTTCATAAGCAGCTTTCGATTGAGACAGTTCCAAGAGAAATGGTAGTGCTTCATCATATTTCACTTTCACGTATGGAACGTTCAGTATTGGTTTGAATTTATCGAAGGTTGGATCAATGTTCTTATCAGTGACGAAGACGAACAAATGGAATAGTTCATTCCGAACTTGAACATTCTCAGTCTTCGACGCAAGACTGGAGCTTGGCAACCTCTCGAAGAGCATTAAAGGTTTTCCACTTCCTCTGTTTCCAACGAGGACATTCACACTATTGCGATTGAAATTCAAGTCTGGATGTATTTGTGATTGGACTTCATGAGAAACATTTCTGTTTGATGCTTCACTTAATTTAGCATTCACATATGCTGTCAATGAAAGGTTCCACCCTCCGCGAAACCAAAGGTTTTGCCGATGTTGATCTTTTCATTTATGATTTATCTGCATTTAAAATGTAGTTTTCATTTTTATTTTGTATGAAAACAACATGACTGAAAATATAAAGTTCAATCCACCACAAAGAAAGCACAGGCGAAGAGACCGAAAATGAGATATGAACAGGCAACCAGAGATGCGATGAAACAAATCTTTGCTGATGATGACATTCGCACCAAATTCAATTCTGCACTCAGTAGTGTTCCATCAGCATTGGAATATATTGAACGAACTGGACACAATTGGGAAGTGAAAATGGAAAAATATGGTAAAGTTCCTGATGTGATGGTCTACGACAAAGACACAAAAGATCTGATC
>JARBJD010000254.1:0-110659 GCA_033064195.1 Blattamonas nauphoetae | reverse complement strand
CAAACGCATCCTCATTCATGTGCACACTCAATTTCAAATCACCAAAGAGACATTTTGGATAGTCAGTCATTCAGAAAATGAAGATCTTCAAGATTGATTGACACACGAATTGGCACATCAATTGTCTTGAAACACCCTGTTCAGATGTTGTTGTAAAATCAGAAAGTGGAATATAGACACCAGCTACAGATTCATCATGCTCCCATGCGTTTTCCAAGGTGTGTGACAATGTTTCGATTCTCCAATTGACTCTTCGGTTTTATCATATTGTAGATGTGAGACTCCATTGAGACATCATTGTTTGTTGTGCTGATGATTCTCTGATTGTTGTGAAGAACAGTAAGGTCACGAAAGATTGATGCTGAATGCTTGAGTCCAACGAAGATGAATATCCTCTCATTCATGAACGATCCAATTTACCAGCTGTAGTTTGCCAATTATTGAGTTTCAATGTTGCTGTCATTGTGAACGTAATGAATGAATCATCAATTTGACAAATGTCTGATTACCAGTCAACGGAATGATTATCTCTTGTCCCGTGTAGAAGTGCATTCTCTGATGGTTTCAATTCTGAATCGAAGTACTGTGTGCCCCATCATTCATTAGGTAATTAATGAAATGTTCGGACCTGAGTTGTTGAATTTGACCCATGTCATCTCTCGTGTATTCTATCCTTCCAGTGGTATTTCCAGTCAATGATGATGCTCCAGTTCTTTTGTTTGTCAGATGTGTTATATGCGAGTTCATTTTAACAAAATAAAAATTACATTTATGCTTTAACTCTAGTTACTTTTTCTTTTTGGTTTCTTCACCTTAACCTTCGTCTAGCTCTTCCAGTCTCAGTATTTCTCCTCTGAGCTTGTTCGCTACTGCAGTGTTTCCTTCATTGATCGCTTGCTCATTGTGCCATCTTCTGCATGGATTTGCTGATCCGATTTCACATCTGGTATCATTTCAATTCCTGTCTGCTACCTTCGAAATCAGTGGTCCAACAAAGGGATGAGATTCAGAAATGGAGCTCAACTCTGAGTATATTTTTGCCAACTGCTGCTAATTTTGATAACCAACCTGGTGCCATTTTAATAAAAATAAAATATTCGAATACGAGTGAATGTTTATCCTTTGAATTGAATTTTGGAATTTGACGAGAGTGGCATATCATCATTGGAGTATCTCCCATTTCGAGGTGGTTCATATTCAATCATCTGCGGTTTTGTTGACGATTGATCGCTTATTTTGTTGATAAACGTCCATCATTCCTCCTAATCCGTTGAGTATTCCTCCTGCTGTTTGTCCAAATTTACTGTTCGTTTGTGAGAGCAATCCACCACCAACTTGAAGGAATGTTGGAGCTAGAGGTTTGATGAATTGAAAGAATTGTTTGCCGATATTTTTGAGTTTGTTGAAACTTCCTGGTGCCATTTATAGAAAAATAAAAATACAATTCATTTATAATTTTAGCGGGAATTGCTTTCGTCAGAGAAATGCCATAATTGAGAATGGTGTTGTATGCTTCATTGAAGGCAATACTCATGTCTTTTCCACCAACAAGGATCTTGAAAATGGTTCTAAACACTGGGAGTTTATTCAGACATAGGCACTTGTCAGACAAATCATCCAGTTCGATCACCACATCATTAATCCCAGTGAGTGTAGCAATCAGTGCACATAAATCACTTTGGTTCGTGATCAGTTTCTTCGATGGTTCAATGAGATTATTCAATAGTTTCTTTTCACAAGCGAATGCATTCTTGTAGACGAGTAATAACTGATCTTTGAATGCCGAAATATTAGAAATATATTCTCGAAGTGGAATAGAACGACTTTGAATGGGGGCTGATGGATATGTCTCTAGTGGTGGATCATAAACACCTGGAACATTATCGAGTTCGACATTAGCGCTTTGTTCATTACGATCTTCGAGCTTAGATCTTCCAGAATTCGAACCTTTATTGTCGATGATGACATTGTTGGTGATTGATGTTGGGACTGAAGAAGAACTTGTGTGTTTCGTAAATTGACAACTGAGAATTGGTTGCATCACTTTCTATAAAAATAAAAATATATATTAATGTTTTAATCAGACATTTCTTTCTGTTACTGAACATATTGAGAGTAAGCTGGCATATTCGAAGATTGGTATTGACCGATATCTTCATCTGTTCTTGTTGCATATGCTTTGCGTGTCAGAGTACTAATCTCTGATGCTATGGTAGCATTATGTCTACCAAGGAATGTTTGCAAATTTTCTTGATTTGTGATGAATTCTAGAAACTGTGGATACACCTGCTCCTTGAAATCCTTTCTTTTCTTCATTCTCTGATGTCCTTCGTTGGTACTGTCGAATCCTGAAAGATGTTCTTCAAGCCATCTGTCCCACATTTGTGATGCTACTTTCGATTGAATTGAATTGAACACCATATTGTCTATTACTCTTTTCCCAGTATCTGCTGGATTATCTCGACTGGCACGAGTTATTCCCAATTCATTTGTCATGAAGTCACCAACAGCTTTCTTCATTATTGCATAAGGTTGTTGTGATCTTTGTGCTTGCATGTCTCCATAGCTGATGTCTCGAAAACTGGATGGTAAATCGTATGTTCCATTCTTGAGGAAATTAGAGTGTGAAGCTTTGATTCTCCTTCCGAATTGGCGATTAAATGCTGTATATGATGTCTGTTTTCGCTTGTCTGGTGTTGGATTCATTGCGTAGTATGTCTCTTTGACCGGTCTACTGTTGTATGGTGCGAGCATGGCTCCATTGACTGCAATCAAATCTTTCGTCTCATTATCGTAGACCATCACATCTGGGATTTTTCCATGTTGTTCCATTAGAACAGTCCAATTCTGTCCAGTTCTCTTGATGTACTCAAGCGCTGATGGATAACTACTGAGGGCATCGTTCCATCTGGTTTGAATATCATCGTCAGCATAGATTCTTTTCATCGCTGCTTGAGTTTCTGCTGCGTATCTCATTTTGGTTTCTTCTCTCTTGTTTTTCTTGTTGGTTGGTTGTACACAATCTGTGGTATCATTGACATTTCATACAAAATAAAAAACCAAAACTATATTTTAATTAGAGTTAAATCACAAATGAACAAATCGAATCAATCATTAACAGCATACGTGAATGCAAAATTGAGTGAAGCTTCTAATAGGAATGTTTCTCATGAAGTGCAATCACAGATTCATCCAGACTTGAATTTCAATCGCAATAGTGTCAATGTCCTTGTTGGAAATCGAGGAAGTGGAAAACATTTAATGCACTTCGAGAAGTTGCCAAGCTACAGAATGTTCAAGTTAGGAATGAACTATTCCATCTGTTTGTCTTCGTCACTGATAAGAACATAGATCCTACATTCGACAAATTCAAACCAATACTGAATGTTCCTTATGTGAAAGTCAAATACGATGATGCGCTTCCATTTCTGTTGGAACTCTCCGAATCGAAAGCTGCATATGAAGAAATTATTGACAATCAGTGGCAAAACAGAATCACAGATGAATGCAGAGAATCTCTTTGACTCACTTTACATTGATGACTTCTCAGTGAAGAATCTCCAAACGATTATCCTTCTTGATGACTGTCGTAGGATCCTAGGTGAACGTAGAACATCCAAAAATAGAATGACAATGATGGACTTACTACTGGAGAATCGACAACCGAAGTTCACATTCTTTCTGACGATGCATGAGCTCTTCAGTTTGTCAGCAGACATGAAGTCAAACATTGATTCAATGTGGATCTTTGGAGGATTCAACAAAGAACGAATCAGTCGAGTCTATCCTCAGTTGAACTCACCAATTGATATTCGACATTTTTGGAATATCTATCAACGAAAACAGAAATGTGAAGCAATCATTCTTCGATACAATACTGATGGAGTAGCACTGAATGAGATCAACAAAGAAGGGTTAAACCGGACTGTCCGTTAAGTCTTGAATAAGGTTGTTGATGGTCTCGTCAAGACTTCGAAGCCTCATGCTGAGAGTATCTGTCAGTGTTCGAATTGATTCTTCAATGTCTGATAATCTTTGATCAATCGATAGTGAATTAGGAGGAGTGGAAGCATCAACATATCGTTTCCTCAGTGCAATTTCACCTCTTATTTTTGTGATTCTGTATCCATCGATTTGAATCATCCTATTCAGTTTCTGAGTTGTGTACTCATTCAGTTCTTTTCTATTCTTCTCCAAGTATCTCTGAAAGTCGTGGATGTTTGTGAACTCTTTCTGCTCAGGATCAAACGGTTCTAATATTTTCAGTGATGACATTTAAATGAAATAAAAATATCTGAAACATTTTGAGATTAGATTAAATTAAATTCAGCAATGAATTGTGGAGTTAAGTCGTCAATTGACTCAGCATGAAACTTCGTGTGTTGGATCGGAACGTAGACAACTTTTGACGAACAAGTGAGACCATTCAGTAGAGTAGCTACGACATTACCGTGTTTGTATTCGATGAATTTCCCCACGAATTGAAACTGTCTTCGCTTCTTCTGAAACTTGGCAACAGTCTTGTCTAAATCAAGGTGAATTAGTAGAATGTTTCCTGGCTTTGTACTTCCATAGCATCTGTGTTGTCTGTTGTCTTTTGGATGTTCTTTAATTGTTCTTCACAACTGGGATATACAGTGCTTCGATCTCTCTATTGTTTTGTGCCTGCTGTGGAGTGAATTTATTCCAGTACGCTCGATGCGGAGTCATGTTGTAGTATTCAACCATCTGATTCATCAATGAATGATTGGCCATCTGTGTTGCATTGTCTTGGAATCCATCTCTGATTGTTCTGATCACTCGATCGACAATTCTATTGTGATTTGTGAATGGCGAACTTGTGAAATATGTGCTGACATTCTGATCCTTGAAAAACTCTGATGCTTCTCCACTTGTCCATGCTGCTTCACCATCACCACGAATGTTGTTGACATGAACTCCACGATGATTAATCAGATCATTGATTGCAGTCTTGACTTTGCTCCATGATTTATCCAGAACAGGAATGACAACCAGGTATTTGGTGTTGATGTTAATTGCGAAGAGGTATATCTGCAACACTGTTTTCGACGTTGGTGATTGAATGAAAACGAGATCAATTTCCCATGATCCGAACTTGGGAGAGAAGTATGGTCGATCACAATTCTGTGGAACCTTTCTATCTGAAGTCTTCTGTGGATCACCTGTAATTGCTTTCGACATGAATTGCATTTTTGATCGAAATGGATACACAATTTTCTCTGTTGTTTTAGGAATCATTGGTGGATCAATTCTCATTCTGTCACCTCCTTTTTCTCTCTGGATTTTCCTCGGATGTGCAGCACTCCATCTATGATCATATTCCTCATACCAATCCTGAAATGATCTTCCTCCGAATGGTATTTGTTTTGTGTGAGTCAGAATGAAGTCAAGATCTTCGTTCGCAATCTTTCTGTTTATTGAGGCTCGAACAAAAGTGTCTCTGTTCATTTTATTTGCATCAAGAATGTGTGAGGTAATAAAGTGTTCCATCTGCTTTTGATTATTCATGATTGAGTTCTCAGCTTTGATCTGTTCATCTTCTGAGTCATTTCTCTGTTGATGATCAAACAATCCTTTCATTCGTCCCAACTTATTGAGTACTTGCTGTGTCGTCGGTTCGTAGTGTCTGATCTCTCTCACAGGGTGTTTGGACGCAGTTGTTCTGATTGACATTGGTGGATTGGGAATAATGACATCATCCTCCTCCTCTTCAAATCTCCTCTCCTTCATTGGATATTCATATTCAAACCCCATTGATTTCAAGTTTCTCATCTGTCCAATTTTGATTGGAGATTCAGGTGATTCTATTGCTATTGGTCTT
This sequence comes from Blattamonas nauphoetae, assembly GCA_033064195.1. Classification (NCBI taxonomy): domain Eukaryota; phylum Preaxostyla; order Oxymonadida; genus Blattamonas; species Blattamonas nauphoetae. Next base: position 104,817 of record JARBJD010000254.1, on the reverse strand, counting down.
TGCACTGGAATTGGTATTGGTCTTGCCTCTGCAGGCCTTCGAATCCGTGGTGAAAAATTCACTCTCTGAGTCACCTCGTGATGATAAAATTGATATGCTTCGAATGCAAGTTTAGCAGTGCTATCCCGAATACGAACTCCTAGGAAGTTGCTAACAAATTGTTGAACTACTCTTCTTCCATCAGGTAGTGATAATTCAGGAGATAAACCTCCATTGAACCAATCCTCGAAGTATGTTTCATCATTTCCATCAAATGGTCCATTAGAATCAGCGCCATGATAGACAGGTAAAACGTTAGTTAAAGTCCATTTCTTTTCGACAATTTCGTTTTTGGAATGCTGTGTGCACCGAAGAAGTCTATTCACTAAAGCATTAATCTGTCGTGTGTTCATTTATACAAAAATAAAGTTTGTGTTTATTCTATAATATAATCAGTTGCTTTCAGTCCATGAATGAATGGAGGACACGATTCATTTTCAAGTACGATTGCCTTCAGATGAATTCCACTGAGACTGAGTTTCTGTTGTTGTATTTTCGCTATCTCAAATCCATTTGTATTCTCTTCGCTCACGATTCTTCTTGTCTGGAAGTTCAATGTGGTTGTCACAGTTTTCTCTCCATTTAGACACTTCATATAATCGTCACTTGTGATATTTGTTTTCTTTAGAGACACTCCCTTGATCTTGCATTTCTCATCGAGCGAGTAACACTTTGGAGCTAGACAGATCATCTGTTCACCTTCAATTGCTTCAATCCCAACAGCTTCTTCTCATCGTCAACTCCTTTTTCAGGATTGGGAAACCATTCATATTTGTGAGCATCATAGAATTCTTTGTCAGCAATCACGTGTTCAAATTGTTGATGGATTCCAGCATTCGGATCTCCACTAATTGCCCAATATGCAGAGTCTGTGTCTCCCTCACAGAAGTGAATCTTGTTCATGTCTAGACATTTGTACATGAAGTTGTAGATGAAATTTAGATACCAGAACTTGGCATTGTCGAGTGTGAATACTGCTTCTTGCAGACAAGTTTTACACGATGCTTTCTCTCTGTCTTCAATCACGATGTAGTTGTCCTCATTGATCTCTCTTGTTGCTACAAATCCTTTCATCATTTGCTTCCAAGTATGTTCTCTTCTCATTGCAGATTGTGATTGAGTTGTACTTCTCAGTGTTCATTCCATCATATCCGTAACTTCCATTCAGGTTGGTCTTACAGAATTGTTCTTTTCCTTTGTTTCCAACCTTCATTGCTTCTATTCTATCATTCATGAATGAGGTCACAAATGGTTCGAATCCAGCATGTCTCGAGAATACCATTACAGTCTTAATGTCGTCGACAATGAAGTGGCAATAGTCGATGAGGAACCACAGATAGTATGTCGAAAGAACATATACTGATCGTGTGTGCTCAAGAGTTGGGTCAGCTTTCTTTGTTTGTCATCAGTCTTCAATCCATGCTTCTTCATCAGTGAATATGTCTTCTCTCCAATGTTCTCTTCTGTTGTATTGACCACAATGTTTCTGAAGATTGGTGGGAAGTTAATGAAATCATTTATGTACTTCTCGTCGATGTGTCCTTTCAGTTCTGCAACGAACAATGTCTTCTGATTTTTGTCTTCGATAATCTTACGGCATTCTTTATCTCCTGTTGCGGTGAATAAGCATCGTCCTGGCATGTACATTCTGTGATTCGTGTATGGATTGTTCTTGTTCTTGATTGATGAGAAAGCACTTGGATAGAGGAATTAAAGTCAACACCACAGACGTGAGTCATTTTATGTTCTGTATCAGTGGAGACAACTTTTCCATCTTCATATGTGAAGTGATTGATTGGTGTCACGTCTTTAATGTTCTGTCGATGTTGAACATTCGATAATCCACCAGTCACAGCTGCTCTGAGTTTGTGATATGTTTGCTCGTGTGTCAGAGTCATTGGTAGTGATTTCCAGATGCAGTACTTCTTCAGTTGAATTCTCAATCTTGTGAGATGTTCATCATGGTCTGACTTGTAGGTGTTGCAGTAATCACAGCAGATCTTAACGTTCTCTTTTGAATGTCCTTTCAGATTGTCGATTCGATCCAGTGTTGGACGTACTGCTTGTGAGAAGTGACTCTTGCAGATATAGCACACTCTCTTGCACTGTTGAACGAACCACTCATAGTCTGCTTCAGTGACATTTTTATCAGTACTGCGATGAGCTTTCTGGTCTTGATAGATGTACGATGCAACTTTGTACTTCCAGTATTGCTTGGTGATTTTTATTTCTCCAGATTGATCCACTCCATTGAAATCATCGTCGATATCAAAGTCTTTGTAGGCACACGCATATTTGATTGCAGAAGCGTTGGCTGACAATGAGAGATTGTGCAACATATCCACTTTGTATTGGAAGTTCAGATCAATCAGATTGTCCAGAGGTGCAATCATACATTCGACATCTCTGATGTTGTAGAATTTCAGATATTCCCAACGGTTCTTGAATCCTTGTTTGTTCCAATCATCAAGGTACAATTTGTAATCACTGTCGGACATTTCACTGTTGTTCAGACTGGAATAGAATTCATATTTGGAGAATGGTTCTTGTTTGCTCAACACTACATCGTAGTCTGATGAATCAAATGATTCGTAAGCAAAGAATGATTTCTGAAGTGTCGTATTACCTCCGAAAGCTTTGACTGCACTATCCAAAGTCATTGGTCCGGTATACGACATCATGTCAATAAAGCGAAGAACCTGTTGTGTCTTCTCATGTCGGATCAGTACTTGTTTGTACTTCGTTGTGGATCCAAGGAAACTCACCACTTTCCAATCCTTGTCAACGAGATCACGAAAGATGAGATTGATGTCGAATCTGGAACTGTTGAATCCAATCACACTGACTTCATTTTGTGAGGGTATTTCCAGGTCTTCGTAGTAGTTGTCATCTCGTACTGTCTCAGCATATCTGAAGAGTTCTCTGATCCATTGCTTCACAAAGTCCTTTCCATCTCGAAGATCAAAGTAGATTGACTTCACACCTGATTTTGTTTTGATTGCAGATGCAACGGAGAGAGGCTTCAAGTGTGAGATCAGTTGTGTGTTGTCATCAGAGAATAAATTGTCAAGAATGAGATCTTCCATGGTTTCGAAATCGTATGTGATGTAGTATTGTGTTGGTTTGAATTCGTCTTGTCTTTTGTGTGCCATCAGAAATGCAAATGTTCGATTGTTGAGAATATGTGGAACGTATGGTCTTGGTGTCTTGTCAAGTGAGATCTTCTTCACATGTTTTCCATCAAGTTCTTTGCACTCTCTGAGATGCTTCTCAAAATCTCTGCTGTAGTTTTTATTCTTCACTTGGAATCCTCTAGACTGACAATACGGACAGAGCTTGTATCCAGTGATTTTCTCAGGGTCAACAATAAACATCACATGGACGAGAGTTGCCGTCAGTGGAATCATCAGAATTGGAAGAACAAGTGCATCATCATTCTCGTTGATGTACGATTGACTGAGGAAGTATCGTTTCTTGTCTTCGTCGCATTCATAAATGTGAACTGTGATGTTGAATTGAATCATCGCTTTCTCAATGTCACATGCAATATCAAATCCAGGATAATTCTGAAGATGTGGGGTCAATTGTCGAGATTGGAGATGAGTGAGATTCATCCATTGTGCGAACAATCTGTAGGCTTCACTGTTCCTCATATTGATAGATATTTTCTTGCCTTGAACTTCAGGAAGTGTGAGGAATGATAGCGCTTGAAAGAAGCAGATATTGTACTCAGAATCAATGTATCGAACATTCCTCGTTTTGATGTGTTCAGTGAGAATTGTATTGGCTTTTCCTGCAACTGGGAATCGATAGACTGCAACCAGTATGGAGTGGAATGCAATGTACATTGTCTTCGTATCCATCAGTGTTCTCTCTTGAGATTCTTTGATTAGATTGATTGCATATTTTGAATACTCATTGATGTCGCCTGAACTTCTGATCACAGTTGGGAAGCTCTTCGATGTATTCTCCAATTCTGGTCTGAAGTCATTGTAAGTTGTCTCATCTTTGTCTTTTCTCTCGATGATCTTTCCAAAGTCAATACTAATCTTGAATGGATGATCTTTCTCTTTGTCGAACACTGCTTTAGTGAAGGTTGTGATTTCCTCGACATTCTTCAGATGATTGTGGAAGTACAACTGATATGGTTTTCCATTGTCTTCAACCTTCTCGACCTCATTCTTTTTGAACTTCCTTCGTGCATCCGTGAGACAAGAATTGAATGCTGCTTTGTCTCGTGGTTCAGCTAATAATATGCATTCTTCAAATCCCTCAAATGTCTGCACTTCTCTCTTTTCCATTTGTTCATTTTTCTTCTGAATGATTAACAGATTCTTCATCCAATGATCCATCAGCTTCTCTTCAATTGATTTCAGTTTCCACGTCATTTTGAACACTTGCTTTTTCAGTTCATCTTTGTTCACTCTTGGATTTTCTTTCATGATTTGCATTCTTGCTTTGCTGTCTTCTTCATTCATCATTGCATTGTTGTTGTGCTCTTCCAGTTTGTGAATAAAATCATCAATCTGATAGTTGGTAATATTCCTTATCTCTCCTTCAAAATGGAGATCTGGATTCTTGAGCATTGACAGGAGATATGCACGATGATGTTGGTAGTTTCTAATGTTTGGATTATATGTTCGATCATAGCCATGTTCATCCTTGAATTCAAAGGTGGTGTTTGGAAATAGTGCTCTTATTTTCGTGATGCTGTCTGTGACAAATTTCAGTGTCGCCGCCATTTACTACAAATTAAAAAATCCGAAAATAAAAAAAGTTGAGCGTTTATTTCTGTTTTCTCTGATGGGGCTTTATCGTTGCCTTTAGCCAGGAATCAAGTCTAATTCTGAACACTTCACTTCCGCCAATCTCTCGATATGTGAATGGAACCAGAACTTTGGTGTACTCACCGACGAGCTCACAATTATATTTCTTCAGTTCATTTTCGACGAATGATTGAGTGTAGTGCCGACGTTTTGCTATGTGTGGTCGGTTTCCTTGATTCCACAACTTTGGTTTTATTCTCCATTCAACTCCCTCATGAACATACGTCACCGGCACATTATTTCTGACATACTCAGAGACTAGCGAACAGTTCTCTTCTTTCATTGATTCAATTAATGCTTGTTCTGAACATACTCGACGTCTTTCGTTGTACATTTCAGTTGGATTCATTTAATACAAATTAAAAAATTCAAAAATAAATTTTCATTCGTGATTTTATCGTTGGTGATCTTCCGAGACTTCGATCCTCTCATCGATGGGTTCGATCAGTCATGTTTGATCAGAGAAAGTCCTTCAATGGGACATGATCCTTTCTTCTCGTTCCTGGCTGCTCTTTACTGTTTGATTTAGGTGTGTTTCTCTTTCTACTTTCTCATTTGTTCTCTTTTCTTTTTTGCCATCACTTTCTTGTCTTTGATCATTCACTTTTTTCTGTCTCTCTCGTTCAGGTACACTACTTCGTTTTATCTTCTGGAATTTCGTTTCCGACTTTTTCATGAAAGGTTTGCTCTCTTTTGTTCTTAATTTTTCATAAAACACATTTGTGTACCAACGCTGATCGAACCGAAAGTGGACCTGAAGATCAGGTACACTGTTGTGTTTTATCGCTTAAAAGAATGTGTCACAACCGACAAATCACAAGTATGTTATTCTTTTTATTCATCTCTTCATAAAACACATTCTCGTACTCGATTTATGTGATCATCAAACTCAGGTACACTATTGCGTCTTATGACCAGAAAGTGCTGTTCACTGAATATTTGAAACAGGTTTGCTCTCTTTTTGTATTATCTCTTTATAAGACACAATGACGTACCAGAATTTTCACTTCACTTTTGACATTCTCTTTTCTGGTACAACACTTCACTTTATCCTCTCATTTTCACTTCATTGTCAGTTTTTTTTCATTGTCTCTCACTTTTTTCAAAAATTAAAATTTAAAATGACGTGAACAAAATTTTGATCTTCATCTTTCTTCGAGAAACTTCGTGATTCATCGATAAAATTGTATGCGTTGGTACACCACTTTGTTTTACTTTGATTTGACTTTCATTTCACCTTTTACACTTCACCACTCTTCGATTTATGCTCTTCATTTTTTCTAAAACACAACGGTGTACCAACAAAACGCGATCTGAAGTGATCATCCAGATCAGGTACACCACTTCACCTTATCGTTTCATTTCACAACTATTTGATTTCAATTCTCTTTTTTGATCAAAACAAAGTGGAACACAGAACTAAAAATGTTTGATCGTCAAGATAAAAATGAACTGTAAGATCTGGTACATGAATGTGTTTTATCACTTCAAACCTTGTTTCACTTCACAATTTTGATCTCTTTATTGACATTTTGCTCTAATCTTTCATAAAACACACTGGTGTACCAACGAGATTCAATCTGAAATGATCGGTGAGATCTGGTACATGAATGTGTTTTATCGTTTAGTTTTCACTTCAATCATTGTTTTTCCTCTTGTTTTCTGAAATTTTGATGAACGCGTTCATAAGGTGAAGTGGTGTACCAACGAAGTGAGAAAAACAATGACTGGAGAGATCTGGTACGTCATTTCACCTTATCATTGCTAACATTGTTTCACTTCACACTTTTACTCTAATTAGAAACATTTTTGACGAACGCGTTCATAAAGTGAAGTGGTGTACCAACGAAATGCGAAAACAATGATCGTTCAGATCTGGTACGAGATTTTGTTTTATCGTTTACTTTTCACTTCACTCACTCTTTTTTTCTCTTTGTTTGTGAAATTTTGACGAACCCGTTCATAAGGTGAAGTGGTGTACCAACGGAACGCAAAGGATCAAGATCGTGCAGATCTGGTACGTCACTTCACCTTATCGTTTCATTCTCACTTCATTTACATTTTAGTACTCTAGTTTTGTGAAATTTAGATGAAGATGTTCATCAAACTCAATACTTTCCCACCATTTTCACTATTTCCATTTCACCATTCACTATCATACTTGCCCACTTCATTTTAGCTTCATTCACCTTCATTTGGTCTAATTAAGAGAAAAAGTCGACGAAAAATGAAGTATTGTGATGTGCTCGTGAAGTGTGAATGACTGAAAAATGGGTTGTAAAATGAGGGGAATGAAGAGGAGAGTTGAATACCTGAAATGTGAAACGTGGAAAGTGAAATGAGAGATGAAAGGTGTTGAAGTTGTTTAAGCTTAGACAAACGGTATGATGGAAAAACACATAAAACCAACATTATGAAAAAACTAGTCGTCAAAAGTGTCGTGAAAATTCAGTACTCCCTCCTCGAAAGGTGAGAAAGAAGATGTGATGTGAGAAAATCGGGGCAAAAATCGATATGAGTGAAAAGTTGGTGAAAATGTGGTGCAAAAAAGGTGCGTTCAAAAAAAGACGACTATGAAGGTGAGGTGATCGGGAACCTAGGAAAAGCGTCGGAAGGACGCAAATGTGAAGATTTTGAAAAATCTAACGTAAAAAACGAAAACTGACGAAAAAAGTGGTGAAAGATGACGTGAAAAAGTGAGGTTGAAAAGTGTCACCAAAAGGCGACTCCGAGCGAAATGAAGTGTAAAAACGCAAATAGGAGGCAAAAGTGATCCTAAAAAGTGAAGTGCTGAAAGCGCATACATTTTTTTTAAAATTCGGAGAAACTCGAAAAATGGAATGTGGGTTGATCAAGAAAAATCCCGATCCGGCCTTGATCTAACCAAAAATTCCAAAAGTGTTTTTTATCGCGAATTTCACCTTCTGAAATCGATTTTGTAATTTTAGAAGGTGTTTGAGGTGTATTTGAGCCATATAGCAGCAGTTTTAAGCAAGTTCTGAAAATCGACTTTTTGGTCACTTTTTCGACCACTGTTCGGTACGTAGCTCCACGAATTCTCAACCGATTTTCATCGGGATTGTTTTGATCGATGACTCACATCGTCCCCGACATTTTAGAATTTTTTTCGATTTTTTCGAAGTGGTTCTCAAGTTGGATTCACTTTGTTCGAGTTCAAAAGTGACAAAACGTCGAAAAAAGTGACAACATTTTTGGATTATGACAAAAATTTGCTTCAAAATTGACGTTTAAAATGAGGTCGAAATATTGGACATATTTTTGGAATTTAGGTCAAATATTGGCATCATTGAAATGTCCCAAATTCCTTTTAATACAAGATTTAGAAATGGTCAATCGGAATTGACTTTTCGTTTCTGATTTCAACGACTATTTCAATCTGGTTCCCAATTCGTCTACTATACTACTTACCTGATGAGCATTCCAACCTTCGAACAGAAATCCAATCATTACAAACCGCGTTGCAGCAAAATCGAACTTCTGACCTGTCTTGTTTTTCCGATATCGCCGTCTTTATCTCACTCCACCCAGATCTACAATCATGCAACACTCTCCAAAAAATGTATAAAATACTTTCTATTCTCCCGATAACGACAGTACCTGTTGAAAGCTCCTTCAGCTCGATGAAACACATCAAAACTCCATCCCGTTCATCAATCACCAACAAACACCTCGATATACTTCTCCGAATTGCTATAAATGCTCCTGAGTTTGCAAGTGAGGAAGATCTCACTCATATGTTCCATATTTGGATGAAAATTCCCCATCTTGAAGTCCCAACTCAAACTCCATCCCTATTGCTAGAATCAACTTAAATTTAAGGTAACACATTTCACACCTTCAGGGAATTTCGTATCTTTGAATAAACGAGTCAGTAACAAAGTCAATATCGAGTTGATCTACTCTCCAAAAGCCCTGATGCCCATAATTGTTTCTTTGTCTTTCGGAAGGTTGGACGACGAAACAGGTATCAGCCGTTGCTGTTTCATCTGACGACTTTTGGTGACTCTCACCGAAAAATGACCAACCAATTCGTGGTGGGGATAAATCGTCATGTCATAGACCCTCTAAAAACCCGTTTTACCAATAATAAAACCATTTTTATGCAAAAACACAAGTACTATTTCACAGTATCTGAATTATCTCTCAAAATTAGTCTTTATATTCACGAACAACAAGATCGAGCAAGTTTTCACCAATTTTTGGCACAATAGTTGAAAAAGAGTGGTGAAACGGTTTGAAAAAGAGAGAAAATCACAATTCTATCGAGTTGAATTGGACTTGGGCTGATGAAAGAAACCAAATGCGTAATTTATCATTTCACAAGTCTATGTGGGCACCATACAGGGTATCCCATAAGTCTTGGATTTTACATCTCTCTCATTTCACAGACGATTATCGAACAAACGGGCTCATGAAATGAAATGTAGGTGGCTTTCCTCAAATCTCAGCAGATTGTCCGAATCTCGCAATTACTTCGTTCGCCCTCTTCAGCACACTCACAACTGCGTCATCAAACATTCTTGGAGGTATTTTGCTCAACTCTTCGCGGATATTTCGTTCCAGGTCTGCCTTTGTTTTGGGTTCTCTTGGTAGTACTCTCTCTTCAAGGTAGCTCCACAGCCAGAAATCAAGGGGGGACAAATCGCCACTCCGCTGTGGCCAGGGATGTGTGCTTCGAAGCCCAATCCATCTTTTACCAAAAGTGCGATTCAACAATTCGATGGTGGTGCTAGCTGTGTGGGGCGGCGCACCGTCTTGTTGGAAGTATGCCCATTCGAATCTTCCTCTTTCTTTCAGATGCGGAACAAAGAATGTCCGCAGCATATCAACGTACACCGTACCAGTCACAGGTTGATTGAAGAAGTAGGGTCCTATGTACCCTGTTGAAGACATCGCTATCCAACAATTTATGACGATCCGGTCAGTCGGGACTTCAACATGAAAATGGGGATTTTCTAGGGCCAACATTCTGTGATTGTGACGGTTCACAGTTCGGTCTGTCCTGAATGTCATTTCGTCTGAGAACCAAATACGTTTCAAAAGTGTTGGCTTGCGCGAATACAGATGAACGAGATGTTTGCAGCATTCTTCTCTTATGGCGTAATCTTGGTCATTGTGAAACTGGGTCTTTTGTATGATGTATGATTGATATCCCATTTCTTTTACACCTCGATTTTGGCTACTCCTTGCGATACTGAGGTCTATTGCCGTTCTTATCTTGTCCAGTGATTCATCATTGCAGGCACTTCTGGGTCGTCCGCTTCGGGATCGATCTTCAACGCTTCCCGTCTCAGCAAACTTGTTGTACACTCTTGAAAATGTGCGAGCGTCTGGAACGATGGAGCCAGCCCAGTGGTTTCTTGCTTCTTCTGGCTGCTGATACAACGTCACAAGTCGAACCATTTCGATCCGATCCTCTGTCGACCAAAAATGGTTAGTGAAATCCTCAGCCATTTTTTTACGAAGCTTCTCTCTCACCTCGCAGAACACAAAAACACTGTTGTCTTCTAATTTAAGGGGAATATGGCACAATCTCATCAATCTTCATTTATTGAACTGGAATATTGTCCCGTGGGTTGGCTTGGACCATTCGCCAAGACTTATGGGATACCCTGTAATTCATTTTTCTAGAAAAATCAACACATATGTCACTTGTTGAAAGGAGTGTTTGAAAAGATGCGGAAAGTTGCTTTTAACGGGTGATTTACACTTCATCTTGTATTTTTTCAAGTCACTTTTTCACAATGTCCAGTCATCATCCCAGTCCCCCTACTTGCAAGCAGGGGTCTGTGAATACTGCTGTAGTATACACAAAAGAAACAGAGAAAAAAAGGATCTTTTTGAAGAATAAAACCAAAAATGGTCGCGATCAGACCTAAAAGTGGACATTGTTCTACACCTTAGACAAACTGAATGTCTCAATAAATTGGTTTTGCCAAATTAGCAAAGTCGTTTTGACAATTGGTTGGTCTGTGGATGAATGTCAAAAACTCAAAGTCTGTCATGATTTATGATTGGCAAAAAAAGTACTGCTATGAGTCGTCTCGACCCCTTGCTCCTCGGTTTTGGACTTCAAAAAAAACCCCCAAATGAGTATTCTGTTGGAATGTGAAGGCTTCTACACTGTATTGGATTTCAGTTGGGCATGTTTTTCCTTAACTTTCGACCTGTGCCTTTCGATTGATGAGGAAATCCCAACGATCACAGTGAACACACACGTCTGTTCGTTTTTTTGCCTAATTCAATTGTAGAATCATTGTACAATCCGAACATTTTTGAATAAATTCAAAGTTTGACGTAGATGATGTAAAATGAGATTCTGATGAGTCTGCAGCAATGGTTTGTTTGTGAATTCGTGATTCATTCGAGAAGTTCGTCTACCGACCCTAAACCCACCAACATTCGATTGGAAGCGTATGAGATGAAGAGATGACAAGACGAAAAAAAGGAGAATGGTGAATGTCATCTAAAAAGATGAAAGATTTCCCATTGTCTTAAATCATTGAAGAATGAAAACTTCAAATCACTTTTCTACACCAGATTCGTTTGTAGCACCGATGGGACACGCATCTTTAACCTTCTTGCGTCCACCAGGTCGGACAATCCGGCTGAGTCCCTCATAGATGCCCTTGAACATACAAAGAACCTTCTGAGGGTGAAAAAAAGAAGTCATCCAGCGTATCAAACGTGTGTGTCTTCCTTCTTTCTTCAATTTTTCAGGAATTCTAGATCGATTATACAATTTTCTGACCTAACTTTCGACAACGATATCTGTCAGCCACGCACTGCACCGTATGTCCGGCCTGAAAGCCAATCAGGGTATCTTTTCTTTTCTAAAGCAGACATTTATTTGTCTGACCAGTGACATTAAAATGGATGAGGAGTAAATGGCAACAATAGTGGGCCAAGACAACTCCATACAATGAGAAACAGACTCACCTCAAACCGCAGAAGTCAAGGATGCAAGGAATGTTCTTTCTCCCTTTTCATTTCAATTCCCATCGTTCCATCAATCATTGATGATCTTGATGACAGTGATGTCGACTTCCGGGAACACCAGAACCAGACTCCGCAACACCATACACCTGAGACAGCGCGTGTTCACCATTGTCTCCCATCAACTCTTACAACACCTAAACCAGAACCCAGACAGTTAAAATCAACAAGAAAACACCCTTCCTTGAAAAACCAAACATAGAAGAACATATTTTTACTACATATATGAACTGGTGAACAGACATGAAAGAAAAGAACAATCTCTGAAACAAACAAACAAAAAACTCTCACTCAACGAACCAATAGAAAAAGAAACCAGAGAAAAGCACAGGAATGTAGCGGACATTCAGCGGGAATCGTCATGGATTTCGATTAAAACTGGCAGCTTCCGCTATCACTCAATCTCTTCATAAGATATGTCCGCTATCACTTCAAAATATTACGTTTAACATTCCGCAAATCACACCTGTATTTCTCTCGTGCTTTCGCATGATCATCGTTTTGTGGAGGAGTGCCTCCACGAGATGATCACTTCACCTCATTATTCTAAGAAAAAATACATAACCGGTAATACCGCTCGTTATCCCAGAGTCTGACGTCTCCTCGCTGCCTCACACACCTCCTCACAACATTCTTAATTATTTCAAGAACGACGAAGAATCGATCCGTTCAGCGTTTGACAAATTTGCACTATCCCTCGTCTCATCTGGCTATGATTCAACAAAATCTCAGTTCAACAATTATCTGGGAACCAGAGGACCGACACCTCCCAGTCATTTCGGACTCACGTACTACGACTGGTGGATTGAGTATGGCAGAAGGGATGATGGTGGTCACATATCAAAACTGGCCATCGCTCTTGAGACGATTGCCGTCTCAGAAGTTGAGTGCGAGCTTTTTTTTCGGCAATAGCTCAACACTACACCAAATCGAGAAGAAGGCTCCGGCCAAAGCAGATTTCTAGAGAGATGATTGTGGCCTCAACGCCTCCAATCTAATGGATTTTACACTTCTCAGCCGATTACATCTCCATTTTTACCTTTTGTTATTCACATCTTACAATTTCTTGTTTTTGATTGGATTCTGTCTCAGGACGAGCTGTTGAAAGACGAAGAGAAGAGAACAAAGAGAATTAAAAGAAGTGAAGAACGGAAATCGACCAAAAAGGAGACTCAATCTGTTTGGGGCAGTTTCGTTCGGTTCAATCTCTGGGTCAGGCCCACAACTTCACACTCACTTAACGTTGGCGCATCGAACTCACTCTCCCCTATCGTTTCCGATCGATTAAATCCTTGCGAAGCCTTCTGTATCACTTGAAAAGATGAGATCGATCCTGATCATCGGGTTGTTGATTTTCACCGACACTGGTCCCCACTTCAGGAACCAGTTCTTTCTTGGTTTTCTGTTGTCTTGCACGAACCCCCTCCTTCGAGGGAAGGATATCACCTATTCTTTCTTTGCGGAACACCACGGAAAGAAAAATTATAATACCGAGTTCGGTCTTTGTACTCGTTTAGTTTCTTCTCACTATTCAAGGGCAAAGCAGTTACTGAGCTTCAGAACGAAACGAACGTCGCTGCTAGGGGCGCATGTCTGTGTGAAGGAGGAGAGGTTCAACGTTGTTCTCGACTATCATGAGAAGATGGCGAAGGATGACAAGGTGAGGAAGTTGTTCGAGAAGGAAAGGGTGGAGAGGGTTGAAGATCTTGTTTTCTCTCACCCTTTAATTTCTTGAACTGATTTGCGAAATGATCCTTTCAATTCTTCATCTGATTCCACCTCACAACTCTCCAACTAAACATTTTATGGGTTAGATCCATCATCTGACTTAGCTTCCCAGATCTTTGATCGAAGAAGACTAGCTTGATTCCGTCCTGTGTGACCATTTGCGTCACCCTTGAAGGGCTTGGACTCAGAATCAGTCTCCCAGCAGGATGATGGATAAAAACCCTCCAATAATATTCTTGTTTCTTCTTTCTATCTCAATTTTTGTCTGGAACGACCACAACTCAGTCAGTCTGCTGGACGCTTTCCAACACTCGTTATCTCATCTTCATGAGGAAATTAAGCATCACATCAACTCTGTTCCCAACACCAACAAATCCACAGATTCACCCTTTCAATCATTTCCACCAACCCAGGATGCAACGATCTCAAAATCATTGATATCCACACTTTTGGATCTGCTTTCTTCATGGTTGATGTCCTTTTCATCGCCCAGATCTGACCTTGTTCTTGTTATTTTAGACTATTTTTTCGGTGGAGGGGTGGGATCACTCCCTGGAATTTGAGGGCGAGAGACATGATCATTGAATCGGATATTTCTGAGTCAGGTACAAGAAGGGTGGAGTGAGAGATTAGATCAAGATCTCTTATTTGATCTGGGATGAGAAATCGAAGTGCAAGCGCTGATTCTAGAGATCGAAACTGACACACGAGGAACTGAGAGTAAAAAACTGAAACGTCTTCTCTTTGAAGCTGATCAGAAATTTGGTTGGCCATAGTCAGGAGAAGATCAAGGATTACGAGACGAATGATGTTTTCAGTGTGGCTGAAAAAGGAAACATGTGAGACCATATCATGATCTCTCTCTGCTGAATTGATCTTGATTAGAACTTCCAAATGTGTGAGAGTCTCCAAAATTGAACGATGATTTGTGATCCAGCAACTATTCACTGGTTTTAACAATGTTTTTTTTGATAGGTGCTTTTTTTCCATTTCCAAGTGAAATATTTGGGTTTTTCAATGTGATGTTATAATAGCGTGCACAAAAAGGATTGCGTTGTGAATGGTCAGTTTCACGAAAGGATGGCCGTTCGATTCAAATCCTTGTCTGACTCCCAGCATAGCAGCATCTCCGCCTGTTGTAACGGAGACGATCTGTCCCAAAGAGATGTTTGCGGCGCATCCAACCTTCATTTCCCCCAGTCCGACCAATTTCGTTTCCACATTTCCACCCATTGACAAAAAACGAATACTCACACACAAAACGGTGGTCGAAGTGTAATCAGTCGAAGTGTCAATTATGAGGGAAACGGGAGTATGAAAAGAAGGATTGTTTGATGGGATTGTCCGATTGTCTGAAGTCGGTGAGGTGGAAACGAAATGCGGATTTGATACGAGATGACGCTGGTTTGTGAATGCCTTGAACTGTGAACAAGGTAAATAATGGGGCGCGCAATAAAGTTTACTGCCCGAATTTCGTTGGAGCGATTTCGTGTGATCAGTTTTGTGTCGACAGGTGGGAAGGGTGAGATCTTTGGCGTATTGTCTTCTTTTTCCAGTGACACAGCTTGCTGATGAACTCGTGTTAAGAGATGTTTTTCTGAGTGTCTTGACGCGTGGTGGGACAGCTGGAATGGAGACAAATTCATCTCTGGTGGTAGTCAGTTCGTAAATCCATTTCGGAAACAGGTGAGCAAAAGGTTCATCCTTCTTCTCGTCATGACCAGTCGTGAACTGTGGTGTGGCCTCAATTGATGTTGATTCGATATCTGAATTCATCACATGTTGATTTTGATCAATATCAGGAGAATGATTCTCTGTATTGAGTTGCCCTTCTTGTGACGACTGTGTTTGCTTTTTGATGTCCACGGAGTTTCGAAACGTGAGGAGAGTCGACTGGAACAACTGTCGGGACATCAGAACGAGTACTCGTTTCCGAGGGAGGGGAGGAATAAAACTTTGAGGGAGTTCTCGGACCTCCAGAATAGGCGACGGTGAGTAGCCCCAAAACGAAGAACTGAGCACAATTGGGATCGCCTCCTGCAGGATTGTTCTCAGCTCTCTAACGCCTTGTAATAGTGGCGTCATAAAACCGGAGAAAATCATTAAACCGTCATAAAGCGAAATTGTCCCAGAATCTGATGAGGATGGTCAAACTTAGAAAAAAACAATTCAATGGAGAAAAAAGCTCCTTCTCTTCATTGAGAAAACCGCATTAAACTTGAAAAGCCCCACTTTTCACAATTCATTTTGGCAATTTCTCAACAACCAGTGAATCAATTGTCAAAAAATATGGCCCAGAAATCTTTTTTGGATGATCCAAATATTGTCGAGAAAATGGGAAAAAAAAGATGGGTATCTTGAAAAAAAAGCCGAAAAACCTGTTTTTTCTCGAAAATACTCTCAGAGTCACATTTGATCTTCCCTTTTCAGAAAAATCGACTTACGAGATCTTCATGACTAAAATTCAATTGATTAGGAAGAAACCGGACGGTTGGTTGTGGGGTTTCTTTGAGTTGCTTGAAACCTGAATGGTTTCGATGAGGCGAGGA
This sequence comes from Blattamonas nauphoetae, assembly GCA_033064195.1. Lineage (NCBI taxonomy): Eukaryota > Preaxostyla > Oxymonadida > Blattamonas > Blattamonas nauphoetae. Next base: position 88,658 of record JARBJD010000254.1, on the reverse strand, counting down.
TGTTGATCATGTCGAGGGTATTTCAACAGAAATGGATTCCCTCAATTTCTAATCGTGCTATCAGAAAGGCGCTGAAATTCATAAACCCGCCATAAAGTGAGGTTTTTTCCATACAAATGTTGTTTTGGCGAAGTAATACGCCTGTAAAAAATTTGGAGCCAAAAACCCATTATTGGGCCCTGAAGCCTTCATTCCAGCTTTGTCCAACTCGATGATTGCATCGCTTTGATGCTTCGTCCTTCAATCCTGGTTCGTTGGACCAGTGCTTCAATACAGCTGGCTCAAGAAAGCCAGACAAGGGGCTCAAGAAAGCCTGTGAAAGAGTTCAAGAAAGCTCGAACAAGGTGTTTCAAAAAAGGAAAGGATAGAGAAGAAACAGTTTCTGAAAGATGGAAGTAGAGGGGATAGCATGAGAAAGATGAACACAATGGAAAATAGCTTCGGAAAGATGACCACAGGAAGTGATAGTAGCCCGTCTTGTTAACTCGATTGAACCGTTTCGAAAACAATTGACTGTGGTGTATCTGGTGTAGTGAAGAAAAAGAAAGATTTTATTGATCAGCATTCCCGCGTGCTAGTTGTTCCTGGGCCGCTTCCATGACAACACTGAACCGAGACCCCCTGCATCGTCGTCCTCGACCAAAGCCACCTCGCGCGGCCTGGGCCGCATGCGGTTGTTTCCCGAAGCTCCCCATCAGCATTGGAAGCGAGTCGTTTCTTCCGGTTGACCTCGTTCCGATACAAGTCTTTGATTTGAACATTGGTCCGGATGCTGCCTTTCTATTTCAAGACTGCAGAGATTTGAATCTTTCTCATCTCTTGGGACATGCACTCAGCGATAATCTTCTTCTCCCAATCTTGCCACATTCTTCTACCGCGGGTTGGCTTTGGGAGAAGACTGGGGAGTTCCTCGTTCGAGGTGGCCAGTTCCGTCGGACACACAAGACTGTGTTTGACGTGAACCAGAAAGGTTCTGGCGAGTTCCTGTTCATACGTCCCTCCGCACAATTGAGAAACAATGACATCTCTGCCTGTCGACATGAGCTGATTTCGAGTCCCATTCGGATTGTGCGACCTCCCAAACCGGTACAGAACCTTGTTGAACAGATTGTGTTCCGTCCCGACGTGTTCACCTTTGGCAATACAAGACATACAAAGCACTCGGACGGAGAAGTCGATGAAGGAGTTGTTAAGGTCCCTTCCTGTCCAGGCGATGAGCGTGAGTTTGATTTGGTGGAAGATCTCAGTGGAGGACAAGGCGAGTCGAGACGTGAACTCCAACAGGACTGGACTTCACGTTGCCCATCTCGGTTGCAGAAAACGGGACCCACTTTGCGATGATGGCGCATTGCTCCAGAACGCGTGCGCGAGCCTGATCATCATCCCCGGCATTGATGAGAGCGGAAGAGATGAAGCCCGACCTCAAGCTGTGGAACCCAAAGTGTTTAAGCGGGAACCCAGCTTGGAAAGCTCGCTTCTGGAATGCGAGTGTCATTGAATCTGTCCCTCCAGCCCAAAGATTTTGCTGCAAGTTTTCAGCCATCTTCCAGGAGTCAAAATGCACAAGGCTGATCCCGAACAAGTTGTTCAAGTGCCGCTCCAGCCAGTAAACGACGTTAACATCAGTCTTTTCAAATGGAGATCCCTCCAGAGTCACCACCATGTTCCTGGATCTGCAAGCCTTCATCTTCCTCAGTTTCACTGTCACAAGCAAGTCCTCCGTGTCTTTCAGGCAGACAACTCGTGTGATGTCGGAAAGACAGACCTCGGCGCAAGTGCTGGCTCGGGCACCACAGCACAGAGCGAACAGGGACAAGGAAGCTTCATGGGCTTTCTGTGAAGTGTTTGATACTCTATCGATGAAGCAATGTTTTGCGGGCTTATACGTCAATATTCGATAAAAAAATGACACTTTCCATAAATGAACATAGTTGCGTCACCATTTAGTCCCATGTCACCAATCCGGCCTTTTTCTGGAAAAATCAACTTGGGTCAAACTAAGAAAAACTTTAAATTTGTGACTTATTCTCCCACATAATCCCGAGAAAACCTCAAAATACCAATGAATCGATACGGACATTTTACAAAAAATGGGAGAAAAGTATACGGACACCACAGATCTCTTCGCCAAACCAACTTCCTGAAATCTGTATTGAATTGAAGAAATGAGAATATCTGTGTATGCCGGAGTGAACGAATTCCACTCCTCCTGAACAATTTCTCGAAGTCGATGAATGTCGGTTGGGTTTCGTTCAGCGCCCTATCTCACACGCGGCTATAACCCGTCCCCGCGTTTGGAGATGAAAATGGGATCGATCGTGAAAATGAAAGTTTTCACTATTAACACACTGACTCGGTTTGATTCTAACCCTCTTTTTCAATCATTTTTGTAGTATCTCACCAAAATTTACTGTCTCATTGGGGTTGATGCGAAACCGTACCGAGGTTTGAATCGTGCACAAGTGCAACGAGCCTTGTTTCACGCTCTCGGAGTCAAACATCGATATCACGGCTTCCCTCATCTAAGTCAGTACCTTCGGTTCCTGCTCAGTCGCGTCTTATATGCATAACAGTCCAAAGTTGACCCGATCTATTTCCGGACTGATACCTTCACCCTTTTACAGCTCAGATTTCTGATTAATTCAACTTTGGATGACCTAAGTTTCTCCGGGAGTTGAGACAACCCATCATGAATGATAAACGGAGTGAACTCATCCATGACCATGACTGGATCGGTATTGAAGCAGTCCTCAGAAAACCACCAGCGCAGGTAGACTTGACAATCGATGACTTGGCAACTCTTTAGTCACTTCAATTGCTTTCCTGCCCGACACCTTGCATCTTCTTTTTTCTCTTTCTTCCCCAACTTGCATCTACTTTTTTCTCTATCAACCTTGTATTTGTATATCAAGGAAAATCTTATGTTCTTCTTTTTTCTCAATCAATCTCAGAAAAGAAAAGGTTAATGTGTCGAGATTCATTTCGTGTCGAATGAGTTCTTTTTATCGTTTTTGGGACAGGGACATGTTGATCAGATGATGAGGAAGGATTTTGAGGAACCGTATTGAGAACGGTTCCATAGTGTGAGACAGCTGACATGATTTGAGAGTCCTTCATCGCCTCTGAATAAACAGGAATTGGAGCTTCTTTCGGCAAATACTTTTTGTGGAATTGTCGTACCACGACATTGGGATCGAATGGCAGGAGTCATGTCCCTCGGTAAGACGATAGAATAGATTCAGGGTTGGAAGCACTGTGAACGGCGGAGACGAGTGTCGGCTTCATGGCTTTTCGACATTCAGATGAAGTAGCGTGAGACTCAGAGATGAATGAGTCGTTGAGTGTGCGTTTGAAATTGTAAAAAAAACGAATCTGTCGCAAAGTTGGAGATGTTATGTTGTGTGTGGGGTGAGTCTGAGAAGCACAATATTGAATGAATCTGCAAGTTTGTGAAGTCTAACGTCATTTCTCGACTGATGCCCGTCGAACAGAACGAGTGATTTCGCATTCGGCGGGTTTTTCTCTCTTCTTGCAACAATCTCTGGGAAGATCGTTTTTTTTCAATATCTCAACGAAAAGATCGGACGTCATCCATCCACTTTCAGTGTAATGCACTTGCATGTTGTGGGTTTCGATTCAACGGAATTCTGTCGCTGGTATCTTCTTCGGCCACAAGATATGGGACTTGAGGATCGATCCATCAGCACACACAGAAATCAGTTTGCTCGCGGTTTTGACTCGTTTCGCTTTGTTTATCACAGGTGGAGGATGAGATGAGTCGTGAACGCTGAAAGCGAATGAGTGATTGTCAATTCTGAGAGAGGACTCGTCCATGTTGAAAATGTTGCGGGTTTTGATTTTGAATTGTTTCGTAGTTGTATCAAAAAGATTAAACCATGCACAAATATTTCAAACAGACAAAGCATTAATTCTTTCTGGTTCCATTATTGTTACTGGCGAGGCTGAGAGAGAATCTGTGCGTTTGATGAAGGATCGGATGTTCGATCTGTTCAGCGTAGGTGACTTGACCTCGTCTTTTACGTAAGAGGATTGTATCTTGCGTGCCTATGAGCAAAATAGTGAAAAATTGAAAACATACAGGTTGGATTAAAGATGCAATCGAACTTTTTTGTTCCCTTCCCCATTGCTTTGACAGCTCTTTTTACAACGTCGAATGAGGCTTCACAGATTTGGGCGCAGTCCTTCTTCATGGCGCCGGTATTGAGGTGTAAATGTGCTGTCTTTTCGACTGGATTCGTCATAGCACGATATTCCTCCGGCATGAGTTTTGGATAGCTGGTGGTTTCGAAAAATAGCTTGTGCACCGAGTTTAGAAGAGCTGGTGGTAGACTTCTGAAGAATCGAAGAAATGATGGTCAATTTGAGACTTGTTTTTTTTTCTTTTTTGCCGGTTCATTTTACGACTTTATATCGTCGCAGCACTTGAAAGGTCATAAGATTTGAAAATCAAAATGTTGCGAACGTGAATGTGCGGTTTGGGGGTACTTTTGCTGACAAGTTCGCTGATGATTCAGAAAAATATACTGGAATTGCATACGAGTGATATTACAATGTTCATTTGGTGGGATCGGTGTGTTGATTCACGAAATGTGACTGGTACTGCTCGAGCAGTCGTTTTCAGAAAGGATTTGAGCAACATATTTCTTCCATGGGTTGAGTTCTGAAACATGGATTTGCTGAAGAAAATCAAAGAAAGGTTTGCTGTTTTATCGGTTTTCGCTCTCTTGCCCTCAGTATTTCAAATCAATTATCAAAAAACAAGCCGCCTTCGGAAGATTGTGACGTGGATCAAAACGACGACATTTTACGGGATGGAGGTGAAGGAAGCCAGCAGAAATACAGTCAATCGCTGGATAGCGAGGTTTCACAGGCTTATGGCGATGATGACGATTGCCAACGCTTATCTCCTGGTAATCTTCTTCTTTTTCTCTCATCTCTTCAGAACCCAATCTCTCCGTTCCAACCCAGGCACCGCCAAATTCGCGAGATAATTCACAAAAAAATGGAAGTTTATCGGAAGCTGAAATAGAAAATCGAACGAACACACACGACAAAGCACTTCAGTTCGCTCAGAATCTCGGACTCCTCCCGGATCGACTTATCGGTGGAAAAGATATCACAGTTGAAGTTGATGAAGCTTGTTTCTGTCGATCAAAAGGAAACCGAGGGGCCACGAGACAAAAAGAATGGATTGTTGGTGGATATTTCCAGGCTGATTCAAGTGGTGTTCGTCAAATGTTTCTCGAACGCGTGGCAAACAGGGATGCTCAAACATTGCGCGCCATTCTCCAGAAACATGTCGCCCCGGGATCAACAGTTGTGACAGATGGATGGGCTGGCTCTCACGGCATCGAATCGCTCGGCTTCAATCACCAAGTGGTGATTCACAAACGAAACGAATGGGTGAACAAAGAAGGATTTACGACAAATCACATCGAGGCGTACTGGCGGCGTCTCCGACAATGTCTTCCTCCTAACCTTCGTCATCTCACACTTTTAAACTCCACAATCTCTAAACCATTCACTTTTTCTTTTTGTGTTCAAATGTTGGCGATGTGAAAGACCAATAAAATGCGAGGACCCACATTCACAAACGTGATTTACTTGTCTATTCTGGGTTCGGTGTCATGAGCCGACAATACCGTTCAACCATGTCATGTTCCAATTCTAGAGAAATGTCGATTCATTTCTCAACCAGGAAAGGATAGTGGTTTTGAATATCGGTCTTCACAATTTTGACACAGGCATACTTGGTCAAGAATGAAGAAGAAATAAAACTCAAATCCAACAGGCTTGTTTGTGTCAGGATATCAAGAAAAGACACATTGAGAAAAAAATGTGTTTTCTGAAGTGTTTTTTGATAGATCATATTTTTGTGTACATTCACAAATGCGCATCTTTTTTCACAATTGATTCGCAAGACGTCAGGATGAAATTGATAAAGAGTTGTCTCCCTTTTTTATCTCATTCTCTTTCTCATTGAAGATGTTTGAGGTAATTAAATTCATTTATGAGTTGATGTTGAAATGGTGAAAGAGTGTGAATACGTGGGTGAAAAGCTTTGACATCAGAGAAAAGTTCGACTACCTATCCTGAAATATTACCTTTTCTCATGAAAAAGATTTGAATTGAATACCCTCTCTGATTAGTTCCAGCTGTACTTCAACTATAGTGTCACCTCATTGGGCCCAATACAAATTCGAGTTGTGAATCACGATTTTTTTGATTTGGGTCCTCGAACTTTTTTGACGATGTCAACAAGTATGACTTGCTTTCATTTCTGAACAATCATTCTCATTTCAAAATGTTTCATCAACAATTGACAACTATTCTCACTCATCTACTATCGTTTTTCGAATCAGTAAAAAAGCCACCATCTGAAGTACACCACCACCAGCTGTTCTAAATATCGCCAGCTATTTTTAACCGGTTGCCACCAGCTATATCAAATGCCCAACCTGCTATACTAAACCACCACCAGCTATATTGAACCACCACCAGCTATACTAAACTTCGCCAGCTATACTAAACCCATGCCATTCCTCCTTCCCCAGTTCTCGATGGAGTGCCGTTCGGTCAGAATCTGATTTCATGAAAACTGTGAGGTTGATCAACGACGATTTTGAAGTATGCCGATGAATTCGTCAATATGAAACAGCATTTCTTGTTTATCAGTTTCGAAAATTGTGAGATTCAATATAATATGTAAAAGGTGGAAGAAAAGGAAAAAAGTGAAAATGCCTTGTGGTTCAGTGTTCCTGATGGCGCATGAGCGGGTTAGAACCAGACTGTATGGCTGCACCTCAAGTCGCCAAATTCATTTCGGATTGTTTAAATCAATTAAAAAAGACAGAAAAACTAATAACTGTAGTTGTAAACAGAATAATAAGATGTGGACATGTGCTCGATCCCACAACAAAACTTCAGTCATTCCGGCTTCCGGTATTTGGTTCTTAAAAAAAACAAGAAAGGGGTGATCAATGAGAACGAGCTTTCAATTCCATTTCTATTTATCATTCTTCAATCAAACAGCAGGAAAGGCCAGTAATTATTGAACAAGTGATGCTAAAATGAAAATAAAGCAATCGTTAATGAGTTCAGATTGAGTTCAATCCATAATTTCAACTTGAGTCCGGTTGACCAGTCTCCACACCGTCTTCAGCAGGAAGAAATTGAAATTGAGGAACAAACAACCATCTCGTGTGATCATATCAATGTCACTCACTGCTCTAATTGTTTATTTTTCTAAAATTCGCGGACAAATTGAGATCAACCCTTTCTTTGAAAAAAATGAGAACCAAATACCGGAAGCCGGAATGACTGTTGTTCCGATGACTTTTTTTTTGAAAAAAGACACAAAGTCTTCAATGTCAAACGAAATGGTCTCTCATCCCACTCTAGCTTTCTCTCATTTCGTTCATCAAAATGCCATCATCATCTCGTTGCTTTCACATCCTCGTATCTCGATTCTTGAAAGTACTTCTCCATTCAACGCTTCTTTTGTCTGTTAATGTTCATTCATTACTGTTTCCGATGTCGAAACGGAAAGCATGTCGACCCACCAGCGGATCAACAAAGTACCTCTGCTTGGACATTCCGCTACCTGTTTTGAACTCCGCTCTCTCATCCTGCCAACAGCAGGATCCGTCGCACTCGCTCCTTCCCGTTTGTGTTTGACTGCTCTGAGTCTCTCCAATACTCCTTCAAAAATCGTTCAACTTGTACGACAGAGTGTTCACACCAGGAAAGCTACTCTTCCAACGCCCGCCAGATTCGGAAGGGGAAATGCGTTGTGGTCGTTCCAGTTCCATCTTTCCAGCTTGAACGGAGCATTCCCACCGAACTGATCAAACTGCTTGACTCCCACCAACTCGGCTCGGTAGTCCGTGTCGCCGTTGTCTGTACATCGGGAGTGGAGCCCGATTGCGTCTGAAAGGCCCTCCTCGTCCAGCTTGTTCAGAATCTGTTGGGCTCGCTTCAGAACAGCTGGATGCTCCTTCTGCCACACATGGTCGTCTCTCACCACACCTCCAAGAAGAAGGCTGAGCGAGGAATCATTTTCGAAGAATTGATGGCAATCGGTGTATGTGACGGCAAATGGAGAAGACAACACGAACTGTGTCATCTCTTCCACGAAGGGCGGACTGCAAACAATCGTCCTGAGGAGGCGCGGGAAATCCCAATCAAGCATGGAATCTCTGATTCGGCGTCTATTGACGCATACGAATTTCCGAAATGGTTCGATAGGATGGAAAAACTTGTCACTGAAGGTTTTGTTGAAGGAGTTCATCGAAAGTTTTATTGTTTCGGAGATGTCTTGGACCGCAAACAAACCTGGAGAAGGAATGAAGTTCGCGACAATCTTCATAAGACACAATTTCGGTTGCGCGAATAGATGCATTTCCTGGAGATAGAATGCTTGCGGGAGGAAAGCAAAGAATCCTGACTCGAGAAAGACGAGGCGGTCGGACAGTGAGGCAAAGGACATAACTCGGCTCAGATGCCACAATATTGACTTGAGAAGCTTCTCGTTGGATAATGTGAGGAGTGGTATCATTGACTCGGTGAAACCAGAACAAGATCCATCTGGTTTGGGAACAAGTTCAAAGACAATCTTGAAAGGAGAGAATAGACAATTGCGCACGGGCAGGATCATGCGCAAGAGAGTGTATGCTTGTCTGGTGGCTTCGTCATTGAGATCGTTTCCTTCCTTCACAAATGCAACAAGTGACAGAAAGGATCGAGTTGTGCGGATCCACGTTGACTACACACTTTCGAATTTTTTGAATCAAATCAGAGAATAAAACCGAATCAGAAGTGAGATTCCACGACGCATCTTAATTTCTCTTCTAACGAGCTCTATAGTGATGAACGGTCGAAACTTTCTTCTGTCATCATTATCTTCGAACATGTGAGGTTTCGGTTTGGTTGAACTGGAAAATAACAGACAGTGAATGTTTTGACGCTGAAACTGGAGCTAGAAGGACAAACCACCAAAACACGGTGATATCCGACAATTTGATCAGATTGCTGAAATTGACTTCCCAATGTCTCGTGTGTCATTCAAAATAATCTTATTCGACTTTGTTCTTGTTTTTAGTGATAGAACATCCTGAGTTTATTCTCGCAAAGGATAAGTTCGACTTCAGAAGTCGGTTCGAAGCAAACACGGGAACTGAATGGTGACTGACTAGTATCAAGTCTGAAAATGGTGATAAAAAGGGATCAAACACGATGAAGTTGGATTATTATGTCTGGTGTCGTCTAATTACGAATAGCCGTGAAGTGTCTATTGGAGTCTGTTTCTCTTGTGATTGACCCAGAAGAGCATCTGTTGGGAGATGATTCCTGAAAACAGCAAAGTTTTGTGTGATTTTTGATTGACCATGTTCTTTGATTGAGCTTGAACAAACAAATTGCCAGATTTTGATTGTATTCGTCTGAGGAGAATATTGTTCGGGAAAATGTTTGAAATGAGCTGCCAACACTAAGAATGTGGTGTTTGATCTAATCATCCTTTCAATTGTTGGAGATCAGGAAAAACAATGGACTTCATTTTCTTCTGAACGAAAATACCACGAGAGAGCTGAATTTGTGAGATATCATGATGAAGAGGTAGGCATGGCTGACCGGCACTGACCGGTCAGTTTTCATCGAAAAGTACTGACGGTCACTGACCGGAGAAATGAGGGAACCCATAATCCAGAGTTACCATTTCTCCGAAGTGGATTCATCGAAAACTGCATTTCGCATCGATACCGTGAGTATTCGTGATCTGTCTTCGGATATACAACAAATGTATAATTTTCACTTCTATTCATCTCTTGCTAACTTATTCTTGGACATTTTTACCAGTTATAAGTACAAAAGGCAATTATGGGTTGCTCTTTGACATTTTTTCGTATTCTCCAAGTTAAGTTAACACTCTTGTTTTCTCACTTCGGCTTTTTTTGAATCACAGAGTTTTGAAGAGGATTGAAACACTTTATGAATGAAGTGGGAACGACGCCACTACTCATTGCTGTCATCACTTCTTTCCTCCCCACTTCGTGCCCACCAAATCGATGGCAGACTTTAGTGGAGGAGCACACGAATGAGGAGTACTCTGACGGGGGAGGGAGAGCATTCGACTCTTGTTTGGTGGGCGATGGATGGACGAAAGGGGTGTAGGACAGGGCGAGGGGCGAGTGGTGTGAAGGGTGTTGGGGACGGCGTGGTCAGGAGGGGTGGTGCCTTCAGGACGTCGGGTGCTTCTGCGGCAGCGAGGGGAGGAAGGGGGAGAACGAACGGTGAATTGGGAGTGATCTGCTTTGTGGGTGGGGTGCGCTCGGCCTGCGGGAGGACCACCGAGAGTGGTCGATCCAGCACGTGCTGCGAGTCCGCTGATGGATTGGGATCGACAGCGAGTTTTGTGAAGTGCGGGAGGGTGAGGAGTTATGTTGGGGAGGGCTGTGTCCGTCCAGGCGACCGTGCTGGAGGAGATTGACGGATCAGAAGAGACAAGCGGGGTTTGGAGGCTGGCTGTGTTCCAAGAACGGTGATCGTAGTGGGAAGCTTCTGCTCGGCTGGCTGAGAACTCGCCCCGTCCGTGCAGTGCGTAAGGAGGGGAGCAGCCGACGAGCTCCGAAGCACGTCAGCTGCGTCTGTCCTGTCCAGCTGGGGGTGGCGATCAGTGAGGTTGGGAGTGCTGACAGACTCGCCTGTGCTCTTCAGGAGAGAGAGGGGGAGCAGCGCGTGGCTGTTGAGGTTCAATCGCTGCAGTCCCAAGGTGTGCTGAGCAGGCTGGGCCGGTGTCTTCTCCAGCACCGCATCTGATCAATTAGGCGAGAGACAATTGAGCACGAGCTTTGGAAGCGGAGAGTACGGCAGGATCAGCTGTGTTGGGGGTGCGGGGGGCAGTCGGGTTGGCAAGCGTGGCTGGCGATGGCGCTGGTTGTGTCGGGGAGAAGAACACGGGCGAAACGCTGGTGCCGACAGGAGGAGTGACAGCAAGCGACGGTGGAAGGGTCGGAAACAAATAAGAGGACGGCTGGATGCCTTTCATCTGCAGAAGATGGGCGAGCGGGAAGGCGAAGGAAGTTGTTGTGGGGTGCGTCACGGGCGGCAGGGATGACTGTTTGTCAGTGAAGAAGAAGCTGCCTGTTAGTCCCTCGGGATCATTGGGCGACGACGCAGGTGGGGGTGAACCGTTATTTCCTCACGACAGTGTCTGTTGGACAGATCCATACGATCGGTACCGAAATAGTGAATATGATAGGGTTTGGGGCAGAGGATAGAAATAGTGTGCAACATCAAGCGATTTAGTCTGTGGAACGGGCGGGAAAGAGCCAGACTCGGCGGTGATGTGAGGGGGCGTCGGCGGGATGGCACTGAAGTCTTCCTGGGCCATCAAGAAGCTTTCCCGCTGCGCTTCGAGTTTGTGGCGTTCGCGGTCTTCGCTGAGACGCCGACTGGCTGGAATAAACACTTTGGAGTGCACGGTCAGCGAAGACAGCGTCGATATGGAAGAAAACGGAGTGGAGACTGAAAGGAGAGGTTGGGAAACATGATGAGAAGCAGAGAGACTTCATAGAACAATGATGAACACACTTTCCAGATTGGAAGGTTGTTTCGTGTCGATCGACAAGTCTGATGACTCCGTTTTGGCAGAAAGCTGCGAGCCTGCCAGCGGTGGATATACAGTGTCGCGGATCCTGTGGAAAAACTGCTCGAAGTGACAGACGTCAAAGGGGAGCGAGTACACAAGGAGCGACAGGAGGGTACGCTCCATGTCGTTGAAGATAGTCGGAGCGATGCCTCCGAGGTGGGCGTAGTGCTTGTTGAAGAAAAATTGGTCGTCGAGATACTTTGTGGAGACAACGGTGCTGAAGGGAAGATGAAAAGGAGAGGAGATGAAACGCTGTGAGGAAGAGGGTGTGGGCGTTGTGAGAGGTGAAGCGCACGCCACAGTCTGTCCGGAGACACTCGATGTACAAAAGAGCGATCACGAAGCAGAAAGGAGAACAGTTCATTCTCAACATCAGTCTGAAAGCACAGAGGCGATCAAGGAAAATGAGGTAAAATGATGAAAAGTGAAAGGAAAGTGCGTACAAATCAAGACATATTGACAGAGATGGTAAGTGCGGTGAGCTTTCGAAGAGCCAGATTGTGTCGGAGTCTTGGCTTGTGCTTGACTACGAGTCACGACGTGAAACCTGGTCGAGAGCATAAAGTTTCACGATTGCAAAAGCACTCGCTCCGTCAACATCGTGGAGATCTTTTGGGCTGTGTTTGCTGATCGATTCGTGGTATGTTGGTGAATGTGATGTGTGAGATCAACAATCCCATTGTTGTAGGATATCTCCATGATACGGAAAAGGAGGCTTCCGATCGGCTTCTGCAAGCAAATCTTGATATGTATATCCGCTTGCTCGCCGATTTCTGGATTATAGAAAGTGATTTATAGAAGAGCTGAGATCTGACCCTTTTAATTATTCCAGGGTGACACTGACCGGCACTTTTGGCCGGTCAGCCATGCCTATGAAGAGGTCACATACTCGGATATTTAAAAGTGGAATTCGGTCTTTCTGCGATGGACAAGGTCTCAAAAGTTGACGCCGTCGATTCGAATATTTTGAAATGGGCGAGCGAAATGTCAGGATCAAGGAATGAAATGGCAAAAGAAAGGGATGAGAAGTGATCTCCTCTTCCTTATAGTGGTCACAACTCAATCTGGTGCGTTTTTGAGGATAGTGCGAAGTCATCGTGGATTCGCACAGTTGTTGTTCTCTGGTTTTGATGGGGTTGGGTTTGGTTCTCAGAAAGAAGCGTGTACGGGAATATTTGTCCGACAGTGGGAAAGACGCGAAACGATTGGTCATAATTAATTCCTATATCTAGAATTCAATCGGTGTCAGCCCATTCAACCTTCAGGAGCGATTATCCAAGCTGATTTCTGCATGTCACAACATTCTGACAACCCCACTCAACAACATTCGTTTGTTACTGTGTCCCCAGAGGGTATTATCTTCAATTTTCTCATACATTCAGTATCCCTGACAAGTTCTCTCCAAATCCTCTTTTTTCTCTTCATCTGAATGTCTTTTCATAGCACTTCTCTGCAACTCTTCCGTCGCTAGTTCCTCGTCCGCAAACGACTGTTGGTTCTACACGACAATTTGTGAACGTCCCAAGCCGCCCTCTGAACGAGTTCAGACCATCAACTTCAGATAAGGATTCCCTATTAGGAAAAGTTCGCATGCATGAAGTCACATTTCACCAGGATCCACATTTCACGAATCGGTCTCGTCCAGGAACATCAATCCCATCAAAACCGAAGCTGAGACAAAAGACAGCTTCTCGACCGGAATCTGCACAGAAGAATCAGCCCAATGTCCCAATTAGTGTTGTTTATCGCAAACTGGAAACTTTACCTGTCAGATCGTCTGTTTCTCGTCCGGTTACATCGATTGCTCAGACAAGAACAATCTCCGACCTCCCTCATCCTCCGTTTGCTGTGAAATCTCAACCACGAACTCGTTCTGGAACTGCAAATCACACTATTTCCTCGAAAACACGACCTACAACGCGAGATATGTCATTCGGCGAGCATTTGTCGCCAGAACGTTCAACCTTGTCCGATCTTCTCCCTCCAGAGCCTCTTCGGGAGGAAGGCTACACCAATGATATTCCAACGTGGCTTGGTGTTGATTCTATCCAAAACGTAATCGATCAAACAACAGTTTCTCCAATTTTTGAAGCTCTCGGAATCAAATCGGATTCACCGACCAATTCTGAGGATAATGGACTCCATATGGCGTCAGACAAATTGTGGAGATCGATTCTGTCTGATGTCTCAAAGAAACAGGGTTCATCACGAGAGGATACTGCACTTCTCTCCAAATGGCTCGACTATCAGATTATGCAGATAAAAAAGACTCAAAACACCAAAAGAGAGTACTATGGATCTCTTCAGCAAATTCTTGGTCGAAGCATGAATGAACTTGTCCGGCAAATCTCGGTCATGAGCAATGAACACGGAAAACTCCTCACGCATGTCTGGATGTGTTACTTGATGTGCTTTGAAGATATGGTTACTGATATTGTGAACAATAGAAATGATACAACCAAACGCATCCAACAGGAAAGTGACACTAAAATAAAAGAACTGACCGAGAAAAACAATTCACACAATCTCTCCATGCATCTAAGCCACCACGAGCAGTTAATGACACTTCGAGACCAAAATAGAGCACTTTTAGACAAAATTCATGAAGTACAACAGCTTCTCTCTCAGAGGGAACACGAACTGTTTGATGAACGGTCGAAGACGAAGCATCTCGAACAGGATGTCATCAAGCTGCAAAACGTCTTGGCCAATTCATTAAAAGCCATTGAACGGATGGATACAAGCGGAAAACCTTCCTTCCCAAACACTCCTCAGACAGGATCACTCAGCAGACTTCACTCACTCGACAACGTAACCGGAAGGCCACTCTCAACTGTTCAATCTCGCTACAACGTATGCCGAGCACTTTTTCAGAGCTTTTCCTCGATTTTCTCTCTATCATTTGCTTCATCTCCCTCTCAACCGCACAGACCATCAACCAAAACACCACACTCGAGTCCCTTTCATCGCTCGACGATCTCGGAGAAGAAATCGACGAACCCCAGCCGACACAACCGCGCATCAAGCGCCAACAGACAAGAGTCTTCCGTCCACCCCACGCCCCATCTTCATCCAACCTGCGGAACAACGCGGCGGGCTCGTCTTCGGGACAGGGCGGGATGATCCTGGAGACTCAGACGCATCTGACGGTGAACAAGGACGACTGCGAGGTGCATGTGGAGGAGTTTGAGAGGGACGGAGAGCAACTGAAGAACCACATCCACTATTTCCCCGGACGGTTTGTGGATCTGGACGAGCTGGCTCAGTTTGAGGTGTGCTTCTCGTTTTATCATTCGGACCAGGCGACACATGACGGCTCGTTCAACACACTCGACCTGACCGAGCTGCCCATTGCCGTGCCCGAGATCAGCGTTGAACAGCGCGATATCTCAGTGGAGTGTCACCTTCTCGATCAGCTGGGAAAGGGCACAGACGAGTCAGGTGTGATCTTGTCTCTGCTCACTCTCCTCTTCTCTTTTCTCCTCTCTCAGAATCGCTCCGAATGCAGCAGGATTCGGAGAAGCGAGCAGCCCGAAACGCGATGCAGCTGTCTCGCAATGCGAACAACAACCAATCCGCTCTCCAAGCAGAGGCGAAGGATCTGGACACAGCGCTGGCTGTCACAAAAGACCACCAGCAGAGAATGCTGTCAGGCACAGGCGATCCAAACGAGAGTGTGCTTCTCTCCTGTTCCATCCCCATCGTCTTCCTTCAGTTTATCTTCCACTCGTCCACACTCTCCTCAACCGCATTGCACATCCCGAGGCATCTCCGAAGGCGACACCAATCAGCTCGGGGACAATGCTGTCCATTCTCACCGTGCTGGCCGAGTTCGTAAAGTCGCTCCTCGCTGTCACAACACAGCTCACATCAACGTCCTCCACAACAAGGTCTGCCTCTCCTCTCTCTCACTTCCTTCCCTCTCTGCTCGTCAGCTGTGTGTGCATCGCCATGGACTCCTCGCAGCCACTCATCCCGCCTGTGGTGTCCGTGCGCGGACTGAACGACGTCGTGCAAGCGATCGGAGAAGGGAATTTTGTGGACTTCACTGCTGAGCTGGAGCAGAAGATCTCGAGTCTGTTCTTCTCTCTCCACACTGTCATCGCTCTCTTCTCTTCACAGCATCGGTCAATCGCAGGGTCGGAGGAACACCTCAAAAGAAACGGAAGAAGGACAAAACGGACAGCGACTCGTCAGACTCCGCTCCACCAGTTGCTCTCGAGGCACCCGAAGACCAGCTGGCGAAGAAGCTGAAGTCGAGAAAGAAGAAGAAGACGGAACTGGACCCGCTGGCGGAAGCGGCACCCGTCGAAAAGGTCGACCCCTCCGTCCTCGTCAAGATCACGTCTGGCCCGTCTGCCGCTGCGCTCCGCTTCCTTCCCACGTGCTTCCTGAGCATCATCACTCTCGTGCCCGACTTCTTCCCTCGGATCATGACCCTCCAACAGCTTCGGATGGAGATCTTCCGACTGTACAGCGAGAAGATGGAGGCAGACAGAGTGGACAACGTGACGAACAGGACGCGGACGTCGTTTGTGGAGACTGTGTACGATTACTACCTCTTCAACCAGGGCATCCGCAACCTCGCTGACATCCGGTTTGGGTCTCTCTTCATCCGTCACCGCTGCTGTTCTCTCTCAATCTCCTCTCCTTCCCTTTCTGTCATGTGTCATTCTCTCCTCTTCTATCAGAGTGATTGATCTGATCGGGTCAGTCCGCAAGTTTGCGCGGTACTCGTCGCGGGTCCGACTTTTCGGGCGCTTCTGCGGAATGCTGACGCCGTTCCATCTCGAAGAGGACCCCGAAATGGAGCAGCTTCTCGCCCTCAGCAAACAGAATCGTGTGCCACTTCTTTCCGCCATCCTCTCCTTCCATTTCATCCACTCCACTCAGGCCCAGCCACACAGCAAGATGATGAACTGGACCAGTTTGCAGAGATGCTGCGTGATCAGATTGACGGGGACTCGAGCACGCTGAACGAGGAGGAGAAGGGTGGCGACGAAGACTATGCAGCGAACCTGCACGAACGGCGAGTGGTGCAGGGGCGACGGAAGAAGAAGTTCGACCTCTACCAACAATACAAAGTGTGCCCGCAGTTCTTTCGTCATCTTTGCAGGAAATGGAGGAGACGAACAAGGGCGGGATCAACGCGATGGATCTGAAGAAGTATCAGGACGACCCAGCACGGAACGAGTGTGTCTCTCTTCGTCGTGACTCTCCGCAGACAGGCGATCAAAGCGATGCTCGCGTTCGAAGACGAGTCGGTGTTCCCCTTCCCGGAAGAGTGGCCCGAGTCTGCGATCGACTTTGCACTGAACTTTCTGAGCATTGTGCTGAACAAGGGCTCAGCACTGTCGCTCCCCACGCTGAGCACAGCCGACGAGCTGTGGTCGATCTCGTCGACGCGGTGTGTACTTCTTCTGTTTGACGAGTCGCAGAGCGTTGGAGTGTGTGCGGTCTGGGTTTGCAGGGATGCCTTCGCAGTCGCTGGAGCGGATCACGAGTGTTGTGCAGAAGATCGGAGCCAAAGGGTGTGTGTCTGATGTGCTGATGTTTGCAGGATTGTGAATGTGGACGAGATTGTGGAGGCGTCGGTGTTGGAGTACATGCAGAGCTACAACTTGATCGCGTCGAAGTTCAGCAACATCCTGGCGTTCACGGCGTTCAAAGAGAAGAAGCAGACGATTGCGCTGGACAAGGAGCGGCAGTTTCTGCGGACGCACAATCTGGACATGCTGGAGTCGAGCTGGGGAGGAGGTGGGAGTGGGAAGGAGTCGGGGGTGTCGGTGAACGTGGGGATTTGGGGGACGACGATGCATCTGGAGGAGCAGTTTGTGCAGATTGCGCGGCTGTCGAGTGCGCTGTCGGCCGATGCTGTTGTCTCGTTCGACGAATTCCGGTCGCTTCTGAAGGTGTGCTTCTTCATTCCTGTCATCTTTTCTCTTCTCAACTCATCCTCCCCTCTCTCCTTCCTCGCCAGCTTTTCGACCCGCAGATTGAGGAGCGAGTGATTGTGCGGATGTTCCGGCACGGCCTTCTCTCATCGAAGTCGTCGTCGATTTCGCCAGCGTCGTTCCTGTCGACGTGTCGTTCGTTCGGGTTGTTTGGGTCAGCGGCAGGTAAGCTGGAGACGATGGAGAGTGTGATTGTGAGTGCGGAGATGGAGAGCAAACAGCTGCAGAAGATGCTGAAGATTGTGTGGACGATGGCGGAACCGTTCTTCGAGCGACGACTTCTCGAAATTGGAAGTGTGCTCTTTCTTTCTTTCATCCATCTTTTCATTTCCTCGTCAACATCTCTTTCTCTCCGTTCTCTCCTCTCTCCAATTCCCCTGACTTCTCGCAGCACGAGGCGTGAACATCCGACTGAAAGAGTTTGGAGACATGCGAAACAAGATTGCTGAAGTTGGTCGAATTGTGGGGGAGAACAAGATGCCGATGAAGGGGATGCGCGAGTTCCGGAAACTGTGTCTTGAGTTGGCGTTCCTTGGGGAGGGCATTCTGCTTGAATGATTTGGAGAGTGTCCTCCGAACTGTGATTTTGATTTTGATTCATCATTTCTTGACCAACTTCTGATTCTGTCTCGAGTTGGATTGATTTTCTTGAACATTTCATTTTGTATTCATGATTCACATCATCCAATCCCCAAATGCCACCCTGACGAATGAATGGTTGGGACAGGGCTGAGCGAGTTGTGCAATAGTGAGTGGAAAACAAGTCAGAAGGTTTCCCGACTTGTCCGCTCGGCCTCGACTTGCTGAAAGTGACTGCAGTGTTCAAAGTGTACCCTTCGTTGAGACAGATGATTGCGAAAATGATGGAGAATCTTTCTGAAACGGACTGTAACGTGAAATGGTTGACAAATGTCGAATCAAGATGAACCATGATGGTTTTGATGAAATGTCGTTCTAATTCCTTCCTTCCATCGTTTCTTTCTCATTGTCTGCTGTCAGAACCGTTTCTCCTTCCTGGTTGAACGGAGATTGCGGTGAGGAGGCGACGAACCCTCTCTGTTTGGAAGATCGACGAGTGAACTCGGGAACACCGATGAAGGTTGGGAGATCTGCATTCTCGTCTCAGTTTTGGAGGGAGCGTCGTACAGCCCCGAGTCAGTTTTGTCCGTTCTCTTCTGCTTCCCGAAGTCTTTCTCATCGAATGCGGTGCCTGGTTCTTCAGGAAAACTCGCCTCTCCCTTCAATTCATCAATCCCCATGACACGAGATGAGGTGTTCTCGATGTTCCCCACATCAGCATCAAGATTGAAAGTCGTTGTCAGAAAAGGACTCAGTTCGGCAATCATTTCATACAAAGCGTTGATCATTTCATTGTTGTCTGTTTTTTGCAGTGTCGGATGGCACGCTGCAATGATTGCAGAAATTCTGTCAATCAGAAGCTGGGCATTCAAGCGAATGTCGCGTTGGACGCTTGTGTGAATTGGATCTGTGTCAGAAAGTGAAATATTGTCTCCAATCATCATCCCCACTTCGTGTGTGCATCCGGTCCCTTCAAGGTTCTCTGAGTGTCGAGGTTCTGAGCCGAGAGTGTGTTGGCGTTCTCTGACAAGAGCATGCCAAGTGTCACAGTGATTGCGTGTGGTGTCGAGGATGTTCCCGATTGCGGTTATCATATCGTCAATGCTGAGCTCCTCAATTTGCTTCTCTTGCGACCTGAACGGTGTGGTCATCGCTCTGATCGTCATGTCTCCTTCATTCTGAAAGGTTGAATTCAGTTCATTTTGAAAACAGGCGAGTTGATCCTTGCTGCCCGACTTCCAAGCGATCAGCAACTGCAAACTCAGTCCTTCTTTCAGCGTCTGCAGAAGAGCGTTCTCCATCATTGCTCTTCGGCATTCATCTGTCATGGGAGCAGCAACAACAATTGATTTCAGATGCGATCTCAATGTGTTCACATGATCATGAACCTGTTCGAGATGGAACTGGAGGATGCGAAAGCAAGGATTCAGAAGGATTGGCAGGTTGTGTCCTTCCTCAATCCATTGCTCCCAGTTCATCCCGAAGCAGTTTCGAGCATTCACGATAATTCTGTCCAGTTCGTCAGATCCACGAGAGCTGGTGTCTGGACCACTGTCACTTGCGAGCTTCAATTCACACTCCACCTCAGCCGTGTCATTCAGCACCATGTGCTGTTTTGACTGTTGTAAGAAGTTCCGAGCGGTGTCGATCTCTCTTTTGTGGAGGGAGAGTCGTGATCGCAGAAGGAGTCCTTTCGCCAACAAACACGTCAGACGTGATTTCTCGATCTCGTTTCCACAATTTTGGATCCTTTCGATCAGCTCGTTTTCATCTGCCTGAAGTGCATCGCCCATCCTGGGGTGAGGATTCTTGCGATTCAGCCACTGCCAAAAGTATTCGTATTCGACGCGTTTGGAACTGATATAATCTGTCTCTGTCTCCGAGCTAACATCGAGAGCACCAATTCTGGCACATGGAACAGCAGGAAGCATGGATCGTGTGTTGTGCGTGTGTTCTGTAACAGTTGCAGCCCTTTCGATCAGTTCGGCTTCACCTGCCTGAAGTGCATCGCTCATCCCAGCGGGAGGATTCATGCAATACAGCCATTCCCAAAAAGACTCTTCTTCGATCCGTTTGGAACGGAGAGGATCTGCCACTTGCTTTGGGTAAATATCAAGCGGATCAACACTGGCGTTCGGAACAGCAGGAAGCATGAATTGTGCGTTGTGCTTGTGGTTTGTGATATCCACACTTGGCACATCATACTCCAATGATTGGAATGGCCGCTCGTCAAGCTTGATTGGTTTGTATTGACAGTTCCCGACCTGCTCATAGCTCATTCTGAAACGTCCACTCCACAGACAGTGTGCATCGATGATGTTTGAGAGAGCATTCCGAGATCCTGATGCCTGTTGTGTTGAGGTAATGTGAGAAGTGACATCGTTTGGGGTTGATTCCGTTCTCCGCATTGTTGAGAGGGGTGGAGGGAAAGGCAATCGATAGACATCTGGTGTGTCGGGGATGACACTCGTGCAAGTGACCTCAACATATTCGTTTTGATGCGAAGGAGATTGCATTGTTGGCCACAATCCACTGCTCACTTTCTTCTGTTTGATGACAGATGGATCTGTAACGAGATCAACAGACATCCTGACAGTGTTCTTTTCTGGCGATTGGCCCTTCTTTTTGGTCTTCCCTGTGTTCAATTGAATCTCCCGAAAGAAGATTGTTTCCAAGAAGAAAGAATGCTCGAGGTGATTCCTTCGCTCGATCTCAATGTGTTCTTCGATTGAGAGAAGTTTCGGTGTGTTTGAATAAACCAGATCAATCAGCTCGTGGTTCTGACGAAACTCGGAAAAACATTCTTCCATCGCTGAACAGAAATGATCCGGAAAGTTCTCAGTGACGAGCGACCCACAGGAGGTGCAGCGGACGGCATGCGGATTGTGGTTAACTTCAAGATCAGTGAATCGAGCCAAGATCGGAGCGGCGCTTGCTGTCATTGCAGGGATTCCGCTGACTCCAGCATCAACCTCTCCTTTTGCTTCAAACTGTCCAACCAACCTGTTCTGCACGGCGATGAACGACTCCAGCTTTTGGACGCCGTGTGGCGGGATGGCGGAACACCCATTCAAATCTGTGACGATGAACGACGGAAAGATCTGGACTCGTTTCAAATGGTACTGTGTGGCCAGGATGTAACACCATCTCTTCATCAGACGGACACCCCTGTCGAACATGTCGTAATTGGATCCAATCCGACCTTTGAGGAAGAAGACGCCGAGTGAGTGGAGGACATCTGACTCCTTCAAGTACCTGAACATCACAAGGATCGAATCAAACGCTGTGTTTGGTGCATGATTTGTGACGAGGTGACATGTGACGACTTTCAGTCGAGCCCAATGCGCACGACGTTCACCACTCACAAAAGCGTCGTCTGCGTCTGACTTTTCATCCGCACTGTTTGGAGGCGAGAAGCAAGTCAGAGCTTTCTTAGCGACGCAAGACTGGAAGAGGAAGTCCCATTGTGGGTTGTACGTCTGAGCCTCGTGTCTGCAGAAAGATTTAGCATCTGGAAGTGTCACTGTTGGAAAGTATGACGAATCATTCATCTCTTCACAAAGGGTCAATGTCGTTCTGGGGAACGAAACTGTCGGCGAGGTGATTGTGGATGGGTTAAGCGGTCTCAGCTGTGTCAAGGTGAGTCCTTTCTCGACAGCACTCAAATATGCTTCTTCGTTGTCTTCGGCTGTTCGATCTCGCTCGATTTGGGACGCGTCCTGAGTCGCATGTTGTGTGAACCAGTTCATCGGATCAAATTGTGGAGAGGACAGGTGGATGTTCCGATGCTGCTTCTTCACGATGTGTCGATTGAACACATCAAGTGGAATCATTCCTTGCTTCTGGATGGACGCTTGTGATTTCATCATAGGCGATTCTGGGGCCGTGTCAAATCGATAACGGCATGGAATAGCATTGAACATGTGAATCATTTCGGGAAACAAGAGTGTCGGCACGTTGTACAAGAAAATGGGTGCAATGATCATCTTCGGCACTGTGATCTTTTCCCATCTTTCCTTCGCAGATGTCAGGAGAACAACATGATCACGAGGAGGTATTTTCCAGCTGTGAACAATAAACCTGTCCGAAGAAGCAAAAGGTGAAGAAAAGAGCGAAGATACTCGTCCACGATGTGCCAAGTTGTTCCTCGAAGACGATTCTCAATTTGATTGTTTTGGTTCACAAAGAGCTTGAAGAAGTGCGGGAAGTGATGGATGCTTGGCACGGTTAGTTGTCCGATGGAGGTTTCCGATGAATATACTTCTTGAGGATCATACTCATCGTTTTTTGTTGTTGTTGTTGGGGTACACATCATCACGTCGTACGTGTAGCAAAAGGTATCTCTTTCGATGTGAACTGGCGGTTCGTTTCCTCTGTTGATAGTGATGAATGCCTTTCCGATTGGATCTAATGGAGTGACTTAATCTGATTGTTCATCATAATCGCAAGGAATCGGAGCTGTTTTATTGGTGATCTTATTCCGATTCCTGAAGATGAACGATGGTTCACCGTGTCGCGCTGTTTTCACTTCCTAAAAGTTGAAATTGAATAAAAGGAGCAAACATTCACCCCAAGACTCATGGTCAAAGTAATTAGTGGCATTCGAATCGCAGATTTCCCAATCCCAGGTGTTCCGGTAACGATGTGAAAGATGGCCGGGATTGGGTCTTTCGATAAGCAAGTTATTGTGTATCCATTGGAGTTGAAGAGAATGTGAGAAAACAACGAGTAGGTCGATGGACGAAAGAGAAGGTCGATAGACGGTGCGAGAAAATTGTTTATGTCCTTAACTGTTGATATAGACTTATACGTATATTTGGTTTTGTTGAATGGCTTCACATGTTCGGTATCTTCTTCAAAATTTGGGATCTCTGTTTGGTGGAGTGGATTGATTGATGAATCAATGGAAATTTGGAGATTTCTGAAGATCATTCGATTCCTGTCCTTCTGTTCGTCGATTTTTTTCTTCGCTTCCGTTTTTGACGACTCCAATGAATCGCGCAAGCGTTTATGGAGTTGTTGATATTCTGGAGAATTAAAGGTTCGTGGGAGAGTTGACCACCACTTGACATATGAATCACAACTGGATTCAGCAGTATTTTTGACTTCGGGAGGAAGTGAGTTATAGTAGGAAAGAAATTTGGCGTAATATCCAAGAATGGATTCCTCTTTGCTGGGGTTCTGAACGCACTCGTCGAGTAGATCGAGATTGTGCAAAGCTGAGGAGATGAGGATAAAGTTGGCGGAAGGAGTTCGCCCACTCATTGAAAGATGGGTTGAATAATGGGCAAAGTGCTTGGATTCCATTGCAACCGGGATGTGTCACGTTAATTCGATCAGTTAAACTCATTCTCCGAAAACAAAGTTAAATTCAAATAGAATGATAACGGTGGAATGAAGAAAAGTCCAGAATCGAGAGCTGTTTGGATCTCGCCTTGCTTCGAAAGAGGACAAAAAGACGATGTGCACAAAGATGAATGAAATTCCGCGAATGGCGAGACGAAGAGAATGACAATGAATCACAAAGCGAAATGAAGACCAGAAAGATGACACCAGACGATTCAACGAGACGACAACACAATCACAAGAAGGGTGATCACAGTGGCTTCTCGAACTCAGAAATGGGAACAACGAGTGATGGACTGAAGTCTGGCTTCTCAAATCAAGAACACCAATCTCTCCCAACCCACAGATTCAGCGAGAGGGAGTGCGATGGTGGAATCAAGACAAAAGAAGAAAACGAGTACAGAGTAAAAGGGTGACCGAGTTCGTGACATGACTGTCCTCGTTTGTGAATGAATGCGATCTGTGATTGTGGTTGGGTGAGTCGATCGCTTTTTGTGAAGTGAGTGGTCAGAAGAAAAATGAGTGAGACATGAACACTTCTGAGTGTTGAGTCCAACTTCATCTGATCTAACCAATTGAGATGAGTGTGAATATAGGAGAAATGAAGTGAGATGATGGTTAGAGCTTCCAACACAGGCTCGTGTGAATAAAACTTCCCCACGTGAGGAGAGGCTGATAGATAGTATCGAGATGGATGGTGAGATGGGAGCTGGGTGTCATATAAAGAGAGATAATCAGTGCGATGTGACGACAATGAGGCTCAAACATTCAGTTCCTTCTGATGCAGTTGAGTCTGGTTGTCACTGAACAAAGACGACGATTCCAGAGTCGAGATCAGGTCTTTCAATGTTGGTCGTTCATCAGGGGTAGGTCTAGACTCAGATCCGAAAAGTCTAGACGCAGATCTGCAGATCGGTCTAGGCGCAGATCTCCAGGTCCACACGCAGATCCGACGTTTCTCTCCTTATTTTCCATTAAACACCTCATTTTATTCTTCCAACACCTCAGTATCGACATCATTTCCTGTTTTTTTTTGGTTTAAGATCACTTTTCAGTGTTTTTTAGTTCAATGTTCAACGAGTCGGACCGATCCTGGGTTGATCAAGTCTACTCCTCGACATAACGTATATCTGCACCTAGCTGAATGTTCACCAGCGAGTGTTTGTTCTTTCAATCATATTCCTTGTTCATTTTCAGAATGACCGTTCCCACGGCTGGATGGTGAGTTTGTCTTTGAGCACTCCGTCTACGAGGATGTGTACATTGATTTGCCTTTCATTCCGTGTCAGCTGATCTTAACGACATATCGGTTTGGTTTTCCGAGTTTTCATCATTTTTTGTTGGTTCTTCATCGATATCTTCTCACTAACACTTTACACAAGTACCAACTCTTCATTCTCATTCTTCTCTTCCTTCATAAATCTTCAGTTTGGTATTTCTTCCCTCTTGGACAGTATCCAAGGACAAAAATGTGTGAAAATCGCTGTTTGCTTGAAGGAGATCACCTCCTTCTCGATCTCGATTCATTCTCCTCAAAAATTGACTTACACCTGTTCTAATCATCCCCTCGTCTAATGTCTTCATAGGTCCGGAAACTCTCGATCCCATTTCCGTCCATTGGAGCCTTCGATGACCAGAAAACTCCCTCATTCATCTCGCTTCGTCTCAAGTGGGGACTATCCTCATTTTTACGGCAGATGAATACCATTCTTTCTCTATTTGTCCCCATCACATCGATCAACACAGTCTTCGCGTTCCAACACCGAACACCACCTTCGCAATTAGGAAAAGACACACTGCAAATTTCACGTGAGAGTTGGGGCATTTTAATTTGCTCGAAGAATACACAAAGATGTCTATATTCGCATCTCGCAACAACCAATGACAACTGACCAAAGAGAATCTTCGATATGGCCTTTGTGATACGTACCGAATGCTCCTGTGTGTCCCTGCTAATATCAGCGATGATTCTCTCCACAAAATAGCCAACTATCGCTGCAAACACAGATTTCCTCCTCTCTCGTTCCAACACAAAAATTGACGAACTGTCTGTCGCTCTGGGCAGCCTTTGACTGGTCTGTTTGGAAAGGAGAATCCAGACGATCTCAAGATGCTTTCAACAATCGCATCTCTTTCTGTTCGGCTGTCTTGGTCCGGATCAGATCTGAATGACTCACCAATCACTCAATCGAGCGCAAAACCGATCAGATCTCCAAGCTTTCGTTCACACGACGAGATTTCTAGTTCCTATCGCATACAGACTTTTGGAGAGAACAAACAACTCCACCAGATTCTTCATTGATCGCAAAGGCATATCTCTCGAATTGGACAGATTTCAAGGCCGTAGTTCGCTCCACACAGCCTGCAGATGCTTTAGTGGCTTCTAATTCATTTTTTGAGACAAAGCAAGTCGTATTCAGCTCACAATTTTCGATTTTCCCACACACTCCATCACATGGAAGACCAAACTCGCCACCGCTTCCAATATTCACAACACATCCCTACCCAGGTTGTCACACATCACCTTAATCACCCTTTATTTCGTCATCTCTCCCAAATATCTCCCATTTGAAAGACGCCATCAACGATCCTCTCATGATGCCCCCACATGACAACGGCCTTCAAAATTGTGATCTGTCACCTCACGCACTATCTGGGCCGATAGTCTCATCGCGTATTCCTTATTTCCCTTTCAATTCATCACCGTCGTCGGACACCAAAACGTTGAAACTCATTCTGCGTCTCCTTCGTTGGATCTGTCCGATTCTGAAGAGGAAGACATTTCTCCACATTTATACACCGCGTGGACAACAGCGCCGCTCTTTTCTTCTGAATTGACTTCACATTGGCAGATCGTTTTCAACTTTGGCTTCGAACCATCATCTCCATCCAGCTCACCCATCCCACTCCCATCATTACGATCACCGACTTGTCTTGGAGGGGAAAAAGGAGCAGGGCAGGTTTTGAAGTCCTTATTAATTGTAGACGCTCGACTCAAAATCTTTGATGTTGAGCATTCGTTTATGAATGTAGACACGACGATAAGCAGAGAGTCTCAAAGTATGCACTTGCCGCAGTCAACAGAGGTTTTTTTTGCCTTTTCATTGCCTTCGTCAGTTTTTACAAGCACTCGAACATAAGAAGCCCATTCTCCTCCCTCGCCATAGCCAGAGCAATCAAGAACGTCGAGTTGTGGGTATGTCATTCTCTTCTCTCCTCACTCTTTCCCGTCGTCAGCTGGCCTCGTCGCCTTCCACTCCGTCGCAGCATTTGATGATCTCTCCTACATTCTCGTAAGGTATGTGAGAACACCAGAAAGACACGAAGAAAAGCGACATCGAACCGGAGCTGCACATCCTCAACACTATTGCTCAGCGGGTGGGGTTCGACAAGCCAGTGGCCGCTGCCCCAAAACGGACGGAGATGCACGATGATCAAACGACAAGGTCTAACGAAGCGGAAAGAGGAGATATCAGCCTGTCGGAACTGTGAAGACGATCCACACATTTCATCTCCCCAGACTTTTGAGTCAGTCACATTTCTCGTCGTGATCATACCCCTTTTTCCATTCTTCAACTCGACCAGAATCCCGTTTCATCAATACCTCTCTTCTTTTGACCCTAATCTATTATTTCATCATTTCACATCATTTATTCTTCTCAAAAGGTTCTATAAGGTGTTGTATCAACGAAACAAAAGAGATCTGCGTGTAGACTTTCAGATCTGCGCCTAGACCGATCTGCAGATCTGCGTCTAGACTTTTCCAGATCTGAGCCTAGACCTACCCGTTCATCAGGCTTCCAGCGAAAGACACTTCTCAATCACAATCATCAATTCCATTCCCATCGACTTCTCTGTGCTTGGCTGGAATCCAGTCCCAAGCAATCGCTGGGCGTTCGTCGAGTCAACTTCCCCAAACGGAACACTTTCCGTTTCCAGTTCCCAAAGAATCAATCCCAAACTGAACACTGCCGCTTTCTCTGCCGACACCTTCTCCTTTCCATCGTAGATTTCGGGTGCTTGCCACCGTTTCCCCTCGTGCCCCTCGCTCAGGGGCTCAAGCCCTAAAAAAGACTGCGTTGAGTTTTGTGTTGGTGCTGCCGCTTTCTCTTCCGTCTGAAGCATCACTGTGTTCTCATTGTCCAGAAGAATCGTGTGCGGCGAGATCCGACTTAGTGTCGTGATGTTCTCGAAGTTCTGACGCATTCGCTCAGCCAGCTTCGCCAGTTGCACTGTTATCCGCTGCTTCTCGTCTTTCGTCAGCTTCCCCTGCTGTCGGTGCAGCCTGTTGAACAGCGTGTCGTTCGTAAAAACGATCGTCCTTTCTTCATCGTCCCCAAATCGAATCACTTTTCGAGTTTCCACAAATCCGTTCCGATCAATCCCTCCCTCTTCCGGCACCACTTTCTGTTCGGTCGACGGGGCACAATCGAACGCGTTGTCTGGTGCTTTCACGAGATTCGCCGACGATTGTAGTTTGAAAACGTCTTCGTTGTCGTTCGGCTCCATTTTGAACACAATGTCAGCGTCATCCAGTTCTTTGGTTTGCGCTGACAACTTTTCAGCATTCTGCTTCCTGTTTCGGCGACAGACGAGAACAACGATCAGGATCACCAAGAAGACGACGAGAAGGACACTCAGAGAGATGATCAGAGGAAGCAGCCAGTTCTTGTGTTGAGAGAATTGCGACTTCCGTTCGTCGGACAAACTCAGTTTCAGCATCACTGAAGTCGATGTGCGAACATCTGATCCAAACACAAGTCGAGCTCGCCATTCAAGTTTCGATTCCAGTTGCGACAGTGTTGCTTCTGACAGTGTGATCGTCATCGATGATTCCGTCCAGTCAGCTGTGTTCGAAGACGAGAGCGGAATGGGCAGTTTCGATTTCTCTTTCTTCTCTTCAATCGAGAACACTTCAAGCGACAATCCACAAGGAATCAGGAACTCCCCTTTCAGTTCAAGTTTGAATGTCTTCGTTTTCTTGTTCCATTCCGCTTTCTTCTCGTTTGCAGTGAGGGCTGGTGAAAAGAATATTGAATCGGCAGCGATGTCGTCGGTTTCAATCGTGCAGTTTTCTTCCAACACAATCCATCCATTTCAATGCTCCTTTGTTCCATCTCCTCCACTCAGCGACTCAATCACAACTTCCCCATCCCCACTGCAGCGCATGTTTCTTCCCAACGATGGGAATGCTTCGAAATTCGCATAATTCTTGCTGAAACTCCCCGAATGAACATCCACTCGTCCACCAATCATCTCAATCGCTCCTTGACGAAGATGCTCAAACTTCGTCCAATTGAGATCCAAGTTTGTGTTGGTTGATTGGATGACTGCCCCTGTCCAGCTGCAGATGTCTTCGTTCGCATTCAGAGCACTTGTGGAGGAGAATGTGGACGAACCAAGGAACGTGCAGCTCGACAGTGTCATGTTTGCTGTGTCCGATACTTTCACAAACACACTGTCCAAGCTTCCCTTCTTAGTGAGTTGAGGAGTATCATCAGTGTAAAATACTGAGAATAGTGATGTTAGATGAAAACACCCAGATGAAAAAGGGATCATTGTTCCCACTGACCTACTTATTGAACGTTTGAGTCGTGAGGCTGATGGTATGGGTTTGGCTCTTGGCAGCTGTGAGGATGGCGACGAAGGGAAGAAAGCCGAACATGGCGATCAGACCACTATTGGTTTTTCAAAAAGTCACAGAAAGGGTAATGGAGCCAAACGTCGACAACGGGGCACGGTTACAACATCGAATGGTTTCTTTGGATAATCACGAAAGCTATCCCTCTGATCCTCATACTTCTGAAAATGTCTCTCTCCGAAATCGAAAAAGAAGGGATTTCAATCAATCGCCGATAAAAGTTGCTGAATTTGAGGCAAATATTTCACAAATGCTGGACTGTAATGATGTTTAATGTTCAAAATGTTCATTCCTTCCAGACACACGAACACACAATTCCATCCCTCTTGGAACAGCTCCAGAATGAAGATCAGTCTATCGTCCACAACGCTCTACTCAAGCTCTCCACAATTTGTCAGCGATGTGTCATTTTTTTGCATATATCTTCCTTGTAGCCTCTCCAATGCACAAAATCAATCTTGTTCGTCTTAACGGCGTCGATACTATTGTATCGTTCCTCCAAACAACAAAAATCACAACATTCATCGTATTTGTCCGATTCTTTCATCATATTCCCTCAGAATCTCGCCCTTATTATCTTATTGAATGTCGCAACTCTTGAAGATGCGGAAAAGTTGAATGTCGCGTACAGTGGCTTTTTAGATCTGATTCCTTCACTTTTCCAGATAGGTGATCCAGAAATCATGAAAAATGTCTCATTTCTTCCTCATCATTCTTGCAGGTTGTTTGGTGCCTAGCGAATGTATCTGCGACCTCCACTGACGACAGAGAATACATATATTCTCACACATGTCTGATCGATCGATTTGTCCCATCTCTCCGTCTTGACACTCCATTTCTCCATCCACTCCTCTTCTTCTATCGCAACATGCTCGTCAGACGAACATCAGATCAAATCTTCAACCCAATTCTCATTCCAATTCTGAAACTTGTCTCTTCAATGACCGAATACACGGCATTTCTGTCCATTCCATCAATCGACACATCAGACCCCACATCTCCACTCTCTGATGCTATGGCGATTATCCATGACCTCATGGGCCCAATATTTGATCGAACACATCTTTTGATGGAATCTTCTTTCCTTCAAGACTGTATCAAGATCCTCACCGATCCACGCTATTCTCCTGAACACTATTCTGTGATAAGAACTCTCTATCGACTCACGTGTCTTGACTATCCCGATGTTTCCCCAAGTTATATCGCTGATCTCTTTGAAAGCAGTTCAACAGCAGCAACTGTCTTCCACACGCTCCAACAATCGTCTCTGACCATTCAAGGCAGAGGCTCTGACGGAGTATTCTTCTTCTGCCTCAGGATGATCGTAAATCTCATCTACAGTTCTGATTCTCTCGCTATCTCCTTCCTCGATGCTGGGTTGCTTACCACTTTTCAAAGTATTCTCTCTTACGTTTCCCAAACAGTTTACACTGAAATAATGTACGTTTTCACGAACCTATCCGATTGTAGTGTAGACGTTGTGACCAAAACGCTGATCACTGACAACATTCCTTGCTATTTGGCCCATTTTCTGGGCAGGATCACAAACGCCCATGATCTCGCTACTCTCCTCGCTTCTGTGGAACGTTTTGCCATTATTTCCAAAAGGTCAGCACAGATATCCGAAATTGCGCATCTACAGTTGGATTCAACATTCTTTCAGCAAGCTGCCGAATACGATCTTCCAAACATGGTCTCTTCACTAATATCACACAAGGATGCGAAAGTTAAACATTTTGCGGAAAAAGCATTACCTGCCTTGACGAACTTTGAGAAGTAGAAGTCTGCTCTCCATCATCTCTTCATCCACCGAAGGCCAGTGAGACACGTGGTGCCGAAGAGCGAGGAAGAGCTCAGTCAACTCTGGTGGGGCTGGAGAGACTCGTGAAATGATTGTGATCGTTCCCACTTCACCTTCGATAACTCTCAAAACAAAAATAATCATTGAAATGTGCAAAAAAACAAACATCTCTGTGAACACAGTTAACAAAAACACAGAAACGAATTGGCATTCGAGAGACAAAAAATGGTAGTTCAGACACTGATTTCCCCAACTTATCATTTGGGCGAAAATTTAACAAATGTCACTGTTTGGGTTGATCACAACTGATTCCTCATTTCATATAAAAAAAGTGAAAAAATTTTTGAAAACTTGGGAGCGTACCCCAGCTCCTAAAAAGGAAGTATCTCGATTTTTTTGAGAACTTTGTGAATGAGGAGGACTCTGACTACATAAATCTGTGTTTTTTTAGGATAGATCATACAACAAAAAAAGTGGTGAATCATCCATAGACGAATCATATCATTTGTCTTACCTTCAATGTATTTCAACTATTTCCCGGTTTTCTTTTCTTTTTCTTACTTCCTTTTGTGGTCGCCTTTTTGGATGGTGCTGCTCCTTCCTTGTTCGTCTCTTTGGATGGTGCTGCTCCTTCCTTGTTCGTCTCTTTGGATGGTGCTGCTCCTTCCTTGTTCGTCTCTTTGGATGGTGCTGCTCCTTCCTTGTTCATCTCTTCGGATGGTGCTGCTGTTCCTTCCTTGTTCTCTTCTTTGTTCACCGGCGTGGGTGGCATGATTAGGTCTTCTGGAACGTTGCGAAGACTGATATAGTGGCAATCATCGCAGAATGCGATGGTGATGATGGGACCATCCCCATACAAAGTAGAAGGTGCGAAGTATGGACGTAAAATGGCAATTTGTTTCTGAAAGATTCTCGCCAGATAAGGAAACTCCAGATCCCCTCCCCATTGCCTGTCATTTTTTAGATTCTTAATATAGTCCTCCTCTGTAGGAAATTCAGATTTGACAATGAACTTACGTAAGTGTTTGATGTCGGCCAGCATGTCTTCCACCAATCGATTTCTGACGCTAGACAAGAGTTCAGCTTTGAGCTCTCGGTAATGTTTCTGATCTGGTAAAAGAATAGCATTTACCAGTTCAATGTGACGGGTCTGACCACGTTCAATAATACCAGAATCTACCAGATCATCAGGTGTCAGTTGATCCAAAAGTGCACGGAGCCAACAGTTTCCATCACCGAGAACATTTTCGACGTTTCCAGACCCTAAGATGTCTCTGAAAAATAGAACTTGGTCGGTATCCCGACTTCTGTCGGATTGTACATCAGCGGATTCCCAACTGTTTGGTGGGCCGAAGAGAAAACTTAGAAACGGTATGAGCGATGGGTCGATGGATGGTCTCGTCCGGGTTACGTCGCTGGGGGTGTTCACAGTCTCCTTAATATTGTCTTCTATTAGATGCTTTTGCTTCCCGAAGTCTTTCTCATCGAATGTGGTGGCTGTTTCTTCAGGAAAACCTGTTTCTCCCTTCAATTCATCAATCCCCATCTGATCTGATCTGTCCTCGATGTTCCCCTCAATAGCACCAAGATTGGAAGGCTTTTGCAAAAGTTGGTTTAGTTTATTTTTTGTCTGCTTTACAGCGTTGATTGTACTATGGTCGCCTGTTTCCTTCAATTTATGGCGGCACAAATCACGTATCGTAGTAATCCTTTGTAAAAGGATCTGGGCACTCGTTCGAATGTCGTGTTGGACGCCCTTGTGAATTGATATTGAGCTGAGAGTGTGCTGGTGCCTGTCAAGAGCATCCCATGTGTTGCAGTGATTGAGGGTGGTGTTGAGGACGTTCCCGATTGCGCTTGTCATATCGGCAATGCTGAGCTCCTCAATTTGCATCTCTTGAGACTTGAATGGTGTTGTCAAGGATTGAACTGCCATGTCTCCTTCAGTCCCGTCAAGAGAATTAAGGTCTTGCTTGAAAGACTTGACATCAAACTCACTGCCAATCTTCCACGCAATCCGCAACTGCAATCTCAATCCTTCTTTCAGCGCCTGAATAATAGCGTTACTCGCTATTGTTCTTCGGGTTTCAGTCGTCTGTCGTTCGCCAGTGTTGCGGGCACCTTTAAGAATGTCCAGATACCACATTAATCTATTCACATGATCTTGAACCTGACTGAGATGGCATCTGAGTCTGTAAAATGACGGATTCAAAAGGATTGGCAGGTTGTGCCCTTCCTGAATCCATTGTTCCCAGTTGATTCCGAAGCAGACTCTTGCATTCGCTGCAGCTCTTTCCATTTCGGCAAATCCATGAGAGCTGGTTGTTTGACGGTTGCTGCGAGCGAGCTTCAGTTCACAATCCACCTCAGTCGTGTCGTTCAGCACCATGTGCTGCTTCGACTGTTCTAAAAACCACTCAGCGGTTTTGAGATCTCCAGATTGGATGGAGAGTCGTGATCGCAGAAGGAGCCCTTTCGCCAACAAACACGTCAGGTGTGATTTCTCGGTCTCGTTTCCACAGTTTTGGATCCTTTTGGTCAGTTCGGCTTCATCTGCCTGAAGTGCAGCAACCATACCCGTGGGAGGATTCTTGCGATTCAGCCACTGCCAAAAGTATTCGCATTTGTCGCGTTTGGAACCGAGAGAATCGGTCACTGTATTCGAGCTAACATCGAGAGGGCTGAAACGTTGAATTGTCACAGAAGGAAGCATGTATTGCGCATTGTGCGTGATGTCTGTGATGTCAATACTTGGAAAATCAAACTGCAATGATTTGTATGGCTGTTCGGCAAGCTTGACTGGTTTGAATTGCCAATTTCTGCCTTGTTCATAGCTCAGTTGGTGACCATCAGCCCATATGCAGTGTGCCTCTTTGATGTTTGATGGATCATTCAGACGTTCTAACAACAGCTGTGGCGAGGTATCACGACGAACATCATTTGGCTCATTTTTTATGTCTTCAGAGTGATGTTGATTCTGTATTGTTTCTGTTCTCCCCGTTCCTGGTGGGGGTGGACAGAATGGCGTTCGATAGACATCTGGCGGGTCAGGGATGACACTCGTGCATGTGACCTCAACATATTCTTTTTGATGGGAGGAAGATTTCGGTGGGGGCGTCGACCCACTGCTCACATTCTCGCGTTGGATGTCAGATGGATCTTTAACGAAATCAACAAATATATCTTCTTCTAGAAATTCAGTATAAACGGGTTCATCGGCAGGCTGAACATCCAGTTTGTTCGAACGATCCAGAGTACCAATCAGGCCTTTGTCTGGTTCAATCGTGGGAGAACGCATTTGTAGTCCATCACAATAATGATCCGGAAAGTTCTTAGTGACGAGTGTTCCGCAGTAGGCGCAGCGGACGGCACGTGGATCCTTGTTAACTTCCTCCTTCAGGTATCGAGCTAAGATTGGAGTGGCGCTGGCTGTCATTGGAGGAATTCTGGGGTCTCCAGCTTCAACCTTTCCATGTGCTTCGAACTTGGCAATCCATATGTTCTGCTCGGGGATGAAATTCCTCAGGTTGTCTGTATCGTAGAGCGTGAACTCCGGAAAGCGAACTGCATCTTTGGCGACGATGAAATGCGGAAAGATCTGCACTCGTCTCAAATGGAAATTTCTTGCCAAGTCATAACACCATCTCTTCATCAGATGGACACCTCCGGGGGAGATGCCGTGTTTGCCTGCAGCTGTGCCTTGGAGGAACACGACAGCGAGTGAATGGAGCTCAAACGGAACCTTCTTGCACCTGAACATCAGAAGTATCGAATCAAACCCGGCGTTTCGTGGATCATCGGGTACGAGGTGACTTGTGATGACTTGCATTTGATTCAATAGTTTGGATTTTTTTTCATCAATGACAAAATCGTTGTCTTTGTCCCAAGGTTCATCTATTTCGAATTGAATGTTGAGGGGCAGAGCTTCTTTATGAAGGCAATGCTGAAAGAGGAAATTGAAGTGTGAGTCGTATGCATGAGCCTCAAAACTACTGAGATAGCGAGGATGAGGAATAGTAATTGTCTGAATACCCGTTGGAGTACTCATTTTTTGATTAAGACTATACTTCGTTTTGGGTAACTTAATAGGTGTCTTGGGAATTGTTGTTTGATTTATCGGCCTCAATGCTGTCAATGTGAGTCCTTTCTCGACATCACTCAAATAAATCTCTTCATGCTTGATGGAGTATTTAATTTGACCTATGTCTTTGCTTTCCCGTTTGACCAAGTTGAGAGTTGCAGGTTTGTTAATCTTTCTGGTTGTTCGTTCTTGCACAATTTTGTACGAGTCCTGAGTCGCATGTTGTGTGAACCAGTTCATGGGATCAAATTGTGGAGAAGAGGAGTGGATGTAACGATGAGATGTTCCACGTCCAAAATAATCGTCCCGGCTATACTCCTTTATTTCTGAGGATTCGGGCTTATCATTCTCAGGATCCTTGACGATTGTATCGAACATACTCCTTGGAATCATTCCTTGCTTCTGGATGGACGCTTGTGATTGCATCATCAGCGATTTTGGGGCCGTGCTGAAGCGATAGGGACATGGAATGGCATTGAACATGTGAATCATTTCTGGGAACAAGAGTGTCGGCACGTTGTACAAGAAAATTGGGGCATTGAGCTGTTTGCCTGTTGCTATATTTTCCCATCTTTCCTTTGCAGGAGATGTTAGGAGAACAACATGTTCGCATAGAGGGATGTGTGAGCTGTGAACAATAAAGCTGCGAGAAGCAAAATGTGAAGAAAAGAGCGAAGATACTCGTCCACAATGTGCCAAGTTGTTCCTCGAAGACGATTCTCAATTTGGTTGTTTTGGTTCACAAAGAGCTTGAAGAAGTGCGGGAAGTGATGGAAGCTCGGCACGGTCAGTGCTCCGAGGGGGATTTCTGATGAAAATACCTTTTCAGGGTGATATATTTTTTCATTATCTGTCGATGGCAGAGACATGAAGACGTCGTATGTGTAGCAAAAGGTATCTCTTTCGATGAGAACTGGTGGTTCGTTTCCTCTGTTGATAGTGATGAACGCCTTTCCGATTGGATCTAATTTGTTCCATTGAAATGAGTTTTCATCATAATCGCAAGGAATCGGAGCTGTTGTATTGGTGATCTTATTCCGATTCCTGAAGATGAACGACGGTTCACCGTGTCGCGCTGTTTTCACTTCCTAAAATAGTGGAAATTGAATAAAAGGAACAAACATTCACCCCAAGACTCATGGTCAAAGTAATTAGTGGCATTCGAATCGCAGATTTCCCAATCCCAGGTGTTCCAGTCACGATGTGATAGATTGATGGATTCATTCTTTGTTTGTAACCAGATTTGGAATTACGAGCGTCCACCATGAAACAAGTTCTTGCGTATCCATTGGAGTTGAAGAGAATGTGAGAAAACAACGAGTACGTCGATGGACGGAAGAGAAGGTCGATTGGTGAATAGAGAAAATTGTTTACGTCTTTAACTGTTGATATAGACTTATACATATATTTGGTTTTGTTGAATGGCTTCACATGTTCGGTATCTTCTTCAAAATTCGGGATCTCTGTTTGGCGGAGTGGATTGATTGATGAATCAATGGAAATCTGGAGATTTCTGAAGACCTCACAATTCCTGTCCTTCTGTTCGTCGATTTTCGGGTTTACGTTCGTTGCTGACAACACCAATGCATCGCGCAAGGATTTATGCAGTTGATCATATTCTGGAGATTTAAAGTTTTGTGGGAGAGTGAACCACCACTTGAAATATGGTACAAAACTGGAGTCAGTATATCTTTTGATTTCAGGAGGAAGTGGGTTATAGGTGGATAGAAATTGCTTGCAACATTCTAGAATGGATTCCGTGTTGCTGGAGTTCTGAATGCGCTCTTTCATAAGATCGAGATTGACTACAGCAGAAGAGATGAGTTCATAAACATTTTGAGTAGTGGGAAGATTCATTGAATGAAGTTCAGTTAGGTGGGCATATGTGTATTTTTTGATCTCTGAGAACCCTTTATTTGTCATAGTTGGCCTGGGTTTCTCTTTCCATCAGGATGTGTCACGTAAATTCGCTCAGTCAAATTCATTCTCTTCTAGGATTGGCTGGCCGGCCAATAGACATAACTGACCGGCTAAAAGGGCCGGGGAGGGTCACTCGACAATTGTTCAAAGGGTCAGATCTCATCCTTTCGTTAAATCGCAAGCTATGAACAAGAAACCAACTGCTTTTCGGATACGTCAGTCTCGAGTTTATACATGAGTGACACAGCAAAAAGGTGTGTCAGTTGTCAGTCGGTTTCGCATCTCTTCACTTTGGGTCTGATCAATATCACACGTCTTGTTCTAACACAATGGATCACCAATTTGTCTTTATCGCAATTTCACTCTCAGTTTGACGGAAATCGTAGGCTTTTACGTGAATAAATGCCATTTTGGTTCAATGTCAATCTCGCCGGAAACGAAGTATGTCGCTTCCCAAACAAGTTTGGCCTTTCCGCTCTCGTTCATGCTCTTCTGCTCCTCCTGCCCGTTCTTCACCCTCCCACGGCCTGTCAGTGTGTTGTTGCAGATGAGGGTTGTTCTGCAGTTCCCTCCGAGCACGTCCTTGAGGAGGCTGGTTAGCATTAGCGAGCGGAACTGGATGTGATCTCTTTTCTTGTCTCCAAGCGCCACAATCACCTGTTCCAAAAGGGTGAGGGAGAGGTTGATGGATTGGGCCTCTTTCTGAAGTTGTTGTGGAGAGAGGCCGCTTGTGGCCTTTCCGAGGGGATCGCGTTCGGATCCAACAAGGTCGATGAGATGGAGCTTCGACGTGATGACTCCGGCTTTCACATCAATGCGCGAATGTTGTTTGAGGAACACGGTGAACACGACATGCGAGCGGGAGGACATATGGCGAGATTGCTTCATGGCTGTGGTTCGGTTCGACAGCCTCTTAAAAAGTAGATTAAGCGCGTCCTCTTCAATATAAACACGTTGACAACGCAGAGTTTGCACGAAAATTGGGCCCTGCGTGTCCTCCACGATATTCGGTGCTTCGCGGTCGACCAATTCAGAACTTGGTAAGAGATCGTCATCTGGAGCTGTGGCCAAAAGTAGGGGATATTTAGAAGGGGGAATGGAACGAACTGTCGAGAGAAGGTCATGAAGCCCTTCGTTGTTGTCTTCCATGCTTGAGACTCCGACAATGAACTGTGTGTCTATTCTTGTTTCAATGTCTTGAACAAATTCCGTTAAAACTCGTGAAATGATGTCTTGATAGTGCATAGAGTCAGATCCGCCAAACGAAATGTGTCAGAGACAAACAAATGAAGGAAGATTATTTGTGTTGAAACCAAACCATGGTTTCGTACCCAGGTGTCGGCTGAGGGAGTGTTTTGTGAATAGTTCTCGAAAAAACCACGACAAATGTGGAAAGAGAGGCGAGGAAGTCGGAGCGTCTCGATCTGCTGAACGAAGTGATTAATATTGAAAGAGATTGGAGATGTGCAAACCGAATCATTTTGCTTCATTCGACACTATCCTAGGAACATTTTATGTCCTTGACATGAACTGTTTCTTCTGTATTGTTTGTTGATGAAGAGATCATCCCCACCCAATTTTTTCAGACGGGCTGCTTTCGTTGTTCAAGATGAATGGGGGCATTAGCAATCGCTTGTTTGCACGTACACCTCTCTCTATTTCAGGTGTGTTCCACGATTTCGCTTTATTGGCTTCTTTTCATGTTTCATCACGCTCCATATTTCGATCCGCCGTTTGTTCATCAATTTCGCGATATAGCTTGTCCAAATCTCACCACTTCACATTCACACTTTTCTCACTGAGTTTTAGCATTTCTTTGTATCCAGCATCAATCCTTATTCTAAAAATAGTCATCATCATTCATCTCGTTTTCCATCCATCTTTCTCGCTTAGGTAGAAGTATTAACAAAGATAGTCATTCCTCCATCCTTTAAAATGTCCTCATAGGTTTGCTTTCCTTATTCTCTTCATTTCTTTCTCTTCCTTCTCATTCAAATGCAAGTTTTCATAATTTGACTTTCTGTTTTTGTATTTACGACGGATATCGACTTGAACTACTGCGCCAATTTCAACTCTTTATTCGTTGTTTTCATGTCTTCATTCAGAAATCGATTAGATTTGCTTCTTCGACCGCTTGAGACCTGTTGTTTTCGTCATCTCACCATTGTCTTTCATTTCAAGATACTTGCATTCTCAATAAGGATTTCTTAAAAACACATTAACAAGAAGTCGAAGGAGAAAGGAAAGAAGGACTCCATCTGGAGAAGAACCTCACAATATCCAAAGTCAAAATGGGGCACTCTAGTCACCTGAAAACCCGGGAGTAAATAACAAATCGGTAGTTTTTTTGGGGTCCCAAAAGTGAATAGTAACACTGGATTTCCGATTTTTTCGACAATTTTTCAATCTAAATGACATTTTTATGAATAAATGAAGTGTCCTAGGTGGTTCAGAACAAATAGTTTTGATTACCCAGCATGATTTTCTCATGGACTTGAAAAGTTGATCTCGTTGTATCTTCATAACCAGACAAAATTTTGACCTGAAATTTTCGCGAAAATGAATGTTTTGAGAAATGTAAACTTTTGATATTTCAACTTTTTTTCTTCGACGATCACAAAATCAGCACCGCCCCTCCGGTAGGTGCATCCCAAACCTCGGTTCCTTCCAGCGAGATGTGGTCTGTAATGGGCTTCGGTCTAAATTGATCTTATGTCAGAGAACACTTCTGAGAATTCAATACTTTCTTCGTCCGCCCCGTTGCCTTCTATTCCTCGGGACGTGATCGATCTCATATATTCGGGCTTAGTGGAGGCGCATCCATCGATCGTTTCCGCTGACAGAAAAGAGGACATTCAA
Organism: Blattamonas nauphoetae; assembly: GCA_033064195.1. Taxonomy (NCBI): domain Eukaryota; phylum Preaxostyla; order Oxymonadida; genus Blattamonas; species Blattamonas nauphoetae. The sequence goes on along the minus strand of JARBJD010000254.1, from coordinate 48,809 downwards.
CCACCTCAACCGGCTTTTGTCCTCTCACCGACGCTTCAGCAGGCTCAGACAGCTGCCCCCCTCCAGCAGCCTTTGAGTCCAATCAAGAAGGTGAAGCGGCAACGCCCGGAAGCGCGATCAGAATCAGACACAGATTCGTCTTCAGATTCATCTTCAGAGTCATCTGTCGAAGACCTGACATCCCCGCAACATATTCGATCACCTTCTCGCGGCAATTCTTCGGGCGAGCGCAGTAGACGCAAGAAAACAAGAAGGGCGAAAGCGCGAGATTTCGCCATCGCCCAGCTCAACGCGGAAGCGAAACGAAGAAGGAAGGCTGAGAAAGCAAGCAGCAAGCCAATACCGACAATCACAATACCATCGGATTCCTCATCATATTACGATTTCGACACCACGTCTTCAGATTATCACCCGTCCCCAGACCCAGCTCGTTTATTCAAGCAGAAGTTAAAGAGAAGGCACCCAAAATTCACTGGAGACTGGACAAATGTTATTTTGGCCCCGCAGCTGCGTGACGAGCTGTTCAGGGATTCGCAACGATGGCAGACGATCCTCGGCGTACAAGCCCAATTTGCAGCTACAATCTCACCTGTTACAGACCCACATGGCCTACAAGATCATTTATTGAAAATGGCAACGCAGTCAGCTCTTGTTTCCGTCGCTCTCTTGGGTGATGTCTACCAAGCAGTGTCCAGACTCGGAAACTCGGCGATCCTCCCCAAGATCCTTGACGTGATGCTTAACACAGCAGACGCAGCTTCCCGCTCCCACCACGCGCGCTATGTATTCCAATCAGACCTCAGAGCAATGGCTACAGCAATGGACATTCCACGTCCGGCGGAGGTGGCAGAAAATCTCCTCGTAGCACCTCCACAACCATTCCAACTCGCTGCCACGAACCTGGATCATGCGACACAGATGGTCGCCCCAACAGTTGTCGCGCATCTGAACACTGGGTCCAGTTTCTCATCCAGAGGGGGGTTCCGCCGTCCCCCCGGAAAATACAACGGACGGAACCCGAACAACAGGAACGGCAGGTTCGGGGGCAACTAGTCGCGGACACGAAGAGAACAGGGAGACTGGCAGACAGGCTCCCACTGTGGGAGAGTATTGGTGGGAAGACTTTAATAGCATCTGGCGCCTGCTGGGAATGGAAGGAACCGGAGTCGCCCGACCGACTCCGGCAACTCAAACCGGCCCTCCCATTCCGCAGCAGCCCTCAACAGATGGAAGTTTATGCTCAGCTACTCGCAGAGGAGGTGAAGATCGGGGCGGTTTCGGAGATACCTCCCTCAGCGGCAGTCCTCATTCTTCCGACCTTCTTGGTCGGAAAGAAGGGAGGGAAGCATCGCAAGATCATCGATGCTTCCAGACTAAACCGGGAGATCCGGACGACACACTTCAAGATGGAGAGTGTGCAATCGGCCTTTCCCTTGATCAGGGAGGGAGCTTGGCTGACAACGGTGGACATCCAGTCTGCCTATCTTCACATACACCTCGCCGAACCGCTAAGGAAGTACCTCTGTTTCCAGTTTCAGGGCAAGACATACCAATTCAACGCCCTCCCCTTCGGCCTGGCAACAGCGCCTCACACCTTCTCAGATACAATGAAGCTGGCAGTCAAAGCGCTCCGAACGGAGCTGAATATCTCAATCGTCTTCTATTTGGACGACCTGCTCTTGATCAGCGATACCAGGGAAGAGGCCAGCACGAAGACAGAACGGGCAGTCAGCAGACTCCGCGAGCTTGGGTTTGTGATATCAGAGAGCAAATGCCGACTCCAGCCCAGCCAAGAGGTGGAATTCTTGGGTTGGGCGATCAACTCTTCAACGCAGACGGTCAGACTGACAGATTCGAGACGCAGAAACATTCGCAGCAACCTCAAGTCGCACACGAAGCTGTGCCTGAACAGAGAGGAGACCCCAGTCAAACGCCTTGCGGGCTTAATCGGCTCCCTCAACTTCTTGCGGATCTCAATTCCGGAGGCGAGCCTGTATCTCAGACGGCACCACTCCTTTCTCTCGACTGCGGTCAGGAGGTACGGTTGGAGGGGACGAGTTCAACTGAATCCCCAACTCTTGGGAGAGACGCAATTCTGGAAACGGAGACTGAAACACAACCTACCGCTCTCCTTCAGACCAACCGAAGCACAAGCCCTGATTACAACGGACGCCAGTCCCACGGGCTGGGGCGCGATTCTCCAGATGAATGGCTCAACTGTCTACTTCCACGGTCTCTGGGGCGACAAGGATCGCAGCCAGACAAGCAACTGGAAAGAGACAGCCGCTGTTCGTCAGGCCCTCCTCGCAGCGACTCCTCATCTCAGGTCAGCCCAAGTCGAATCCGTCTCCTTCCTCTCGGACAACACCGCGACAGTCCACAATCTTCGAAGACAACGAGCCGGCCAGCCACTCCTACACATTACCAGAACTGTACTGGAAACATTCAAACGCCTCAATTTCCGCCTCTCTTCAATCCATCATCTCCCAGGCAAAGCGAACGGGATCTCGGACGCGCTATCTCGCCTCCCGCCTCATGGCGAATATCATCTTCTCCCACAAGCAATGGAAAAACTCCGAGTCGAATGGAACTTCGTTCCACGGACGGACATGTTCGCGAGCGCCAAGAACAGACAATGCGAAGCGTTCTTCTCTCTCTCCGAGGAAGACGCAGGAGCTGGAAGGGGGGTGATGTTCCTAAATTGGTCAGAGATGACAGATCTTCTGATTCACCCCCCCCATTCTCCTGATCGTGAAGGTAGTGAGGAAGCTGCTCACTCAGAGGCCTCGACGGTCTGTTCTGATCACCCCTTCGTGGAAGGGCCAACCTTGGTCAACTCTTCTTGGTCAACTGAACTGCAAGCAGATGGAATTGGGGGAATACACCCAGATGGCGGCTCTCGACACTCTACTCGAAGATCTGAAACTCCCTCCGGGGCAGATATTAGCCACTCTCCTCGAGTGATCGGCGATCCTCCCTCTCCGTTCTTCAGGAGACTCTGCAAGGCGGACAATTGGGAGGAGGCCCTGATCCAGTTGGAAGAGGGGCGATACAAGTCGCAGAGCAGATGGAAACGAGCTTGGACTCTTTTCGAGTCCTTCTGTGGAGAGAAAGATTACTCAGAACCCTTCCTGATCAATCGGGATACCAACATCCAGAAGATCCTTTCGGAGTTTGCACTCTACCTCGAGGCACGTTTCAGAGACGCTCCTACTTCTCCACCTCAGCTCGTCACGAACGTCAAAGCAAGCTTGCAGCTCTTTCATCCATGTCTTGCTCAAGAGAAGACAGCTCTCCGCTCAATGCAGCGACTGATTGCAAGGAAGAAGCCTCGAAGCACGCAACCCTTCTATACTGACATGTGGGACATCAATCTGCTACTAGCCTGGGCGAGAGACTCCTACGACGCGGCAGCCTCAGACGAAGACCTACAGCAGACAAGGACAATGGCGTTGATCTTGGCATACTCATGTTGTCGTCGGGAAGAACTCCTCGCATTGAAATGGAAGCGAGTGGAATGGCCGAGGCCCACGACCGACGGCGGCATCAACCACGTGATCATCTCAATCAAGCAGAAGCAGAACCAGCAAGCATACCACCAACGATACATCAGGGACGAGGGTCCTCCCGAGTACTCACCATTCGTTGCTCTTCGTCAGCACCGACAGAATGTCATGGCAGCTACACCACGGCTCGCGGACCTTCCCTATGCGGAACTCGACAAAGTGTGGATTGACTTTGCGACTGGCAAAGCACTGAGCCAGCAGAGAGTCACCGACAAGCTCAAGATGGTTCTCACTGAACTCGGCCTGGCATCGAACTACGGCCCTTACACGATCAAGCATGCGGCGATCAGCTACCTGCGTCTGGAGAGACGTGTGAGCTTACGAATGCTCAAAGCGCACGTTGGCTGGAGCCCTGGCTCCACAACAGCTGACGAATACTACGCTAGACACGTACTGTACGAAGGCGCTGGCTCGACCCTCGCCGCGGCTTGGTGGCAGCCCCTGACGGGGAATCACGGTCTACCAGCGGACTAGTGGCACATGTCGAAGTGGATCACCCAGCATCTCAGGGATGCTCTATTAATATTCCTCATACACTTCTCTTTCTTTCTCTTTTGATTCTTTCAAGGCTCGCTGGAAGGAACCGAGGGTTTGGGATGCACCTACCGGAGGGGCGGTGCTTTAAACAAACCGAGGTTCCTTCGTTTACCTGCTTCCACAAGCCGCGAGGAAGCAGATGACCAGTTCTTCGTGCCCCCTTTGGGACACTCTTTTACAAGACTTGCAACAGTTTTTTGCTCTCCGTTGGGGATTTTCTGTTACAAGCACTAACTTTTTTGTTTCCTTCCTTTCGTCGTAACCGACAGTCTCCATCACTGAGGATTTCCCTGTGATTGGAAAAAATGGGAGTTTAATGTTTCTCATTGAAGTGTTTCTCTTCCATACGGTTCACAATTTGGACCGAAGCCCATTACAGACCACATCTCGCTGGAAGGAACCTCGGCTTGTTTAAATGGTTTTTCATCGTTTTTCGAGGAATTTTCAGAGAGTCTTCGAACTTGTCACTCACCATTCACCTTGTATGCAAAATTGACCAGTTCGATTCGATTGTGACAGTGTTGACATCATTTTGATGAATTTTGAAAACGGGATTCCCATCTGATGCACGGTGAGAAGTCAATTTCAGACATCCGTTACAAGTGGATTTCATAGTCCTTTCATTAATCCGTAAAATTTAAAAATCCGTAACATGGGGGTGAGATGAGAGATTTCTGAAGCAGAAATTCAGTGAGGGTAGTCATTCCGCGCCGAAATGCCCCTGTATCGAGAAAAACATGATAAATATGGGATGAATCTACACTATGGGACAGATCACCCATCCAGAAAAAGAGGAGAACGTGGACGTGTGGTTTAAGATGAAATTATGATAATGTCAATCACAATCACTCTCCAGAGATGACTATGTTAGCTATTCCTGTTCCTTCACCATCAGGAGGAGGACATATTCCAAACTATGCATCTGATCAAATGATAAAATCACAAAAAAATCATCTCATCTCATCTTCAATGTCATCAGAAACAAAAACAATCACCCCTCGAATGTCCATTCCAACAATTTCTCCAGTCTTTCCTCTTGAATTGTGGAGATACAACTGATTGGAAGCTTCACAACTCCGAGCATCTGAATCGAGATTCTGTCACCAGCATCTACCCTCCTCTCTCCAACTTTTCATTGGATGATACAACTGTGTTATCTGCTGCATTTGATGACTCTCTTGGATTAACTTCATTCATCTCCTCGAGATACGAAGTCGAACTTAGATGAATTCCAAAATCAGCAGCTCTGTTTGAAAGGACAGAACACCCACAAATCGTGAAAATGAACGCCTTGCCTACAAAGATTTCTAAACTGCATCTCCCATAAATCATGCGCAGGGACGACATGACAGAGGATCTCCTGTGAACAGTGCAAGCGTCAGATGCGACCACTTTTAACTCCTGCTGGCAAGTATCCCTCCACTTTTGAGCCGTTTGCACTACATCTCGGATTCACATATCTAAAAAAATCGAGTTGGAGGATAAAGAGGATGATGAACTCTCATTCATTCTCTACATCGCCTCCATCACCCCAACGATCGCCTCGTTCTGGGCGTGCCTTCCTGCAACCCCACTCCCGCACTCAAAATTACCTCGGCCGAGGCCTCTCTCTCGAAAGAATCTGCAGATTGCGTCGTGTCGGTCATGAAAGGCAGCAACTTCGCTCAGAAAGTGTGGATGCTGACTTCACCTCTCGGATAGAAGTCAAGACAACGATTGAAGTGTTCAAATAAAGCACCAACTTTGTGTTCACATCTACCCAACGAGGTGACTAACAGACAGATGAGGTTGTGCAGTCCAACTTGGTCACATTAACGACTTTAGGAAAACTCGACGAGCACTTCATCCCCATCGCGTCGGATGGAATCACAGACATCTCGTTGTAGGGTAGAGATGACAACATCTGCCTTCTTCGTCTTCGGGAAAGGATCGCTTGAGTTGAGCACCGTTGTCGTTGACATGGAGATCTTGAATGCGCAGGAGAGCGAGCGCGGAAATCTTAGCTCACCTATCCCAAAACAAGCAGATCCTGCCATCACCCAAAACATAGCCATCCCGAACCCCAATAACATCCCACTCATCACGGCCCAAATTGTCTCGAAGGTTGTTTCTGTATGCATACCAGAATTACGAGTGACACATGTCGATGAGAAGAACCTGGCGAGTCTCTCCTCCGCCTGACTCTCCACTCCACCGATGATGTCGGCGAGAAAGCAAGCGAAACCCTGCTGTACATTGCATTGAGTGAAATCGAGATAGAATCTAAGGACGATATTCCAACTCGTACGAAAGCGAAGTGCGACTCTTACGAGACTGAATGATCATCGCTCCTGAAGTTGGTCGAAAAGGCCCTCGCTGCTGCTCCCAACCCGAAAGAGAATAAGGAGCGAACGAAGGAAGAAGATGTTCAAGTCCCTTGTTCAACAGGAAGGAAAGAAGTTCGCCACTACTATCCACTCACAAGAGCCAATCACATCACTCGACTAGCTCCCTCTCCCCTGCACCATCCTCCAAAACAAGCTTGTCAGCTTCAGACCATCCAAATCGCCAAACTGGCTGACTTCCGCTCGACACTCGAATGACTGTACATGTTCATGAGGTTCGCCAGCCATGACTCCAAAGCCGCTTCTCTCTCGAAACAGACCTCTTCACCGATATCCAGACACTCAAGCAGGCCAAAGCCAAGAGTGGTGATCATGTTCGGGCCGATCCATCCGACCCTGTGACCCGGCTGTGCTGTGCCATCATCCACGATTTGTGTGACGGGAACGCCCTCGCTGTGGACATCATTGACAAGCTGATCGCATCCAACCTGCACACCACCCTCATCACCACCATCGCCAAGACAGGCGCGGTTGTCACGTCCAGCATGCTGGAAGCCCTCCACTCGTTCTCGTTCGGAAGGGTATAGCAGATGAAGACACTCATCGACGCCGGTGTGGTTGATGTCCTCGTCGACGACCTCGACGCGAAGGATCCGAATGCCGCTGACACTGCGTGTGTCACCCTGTCTGCCTTCGTTGCTCTATCTGGCGAAGACCCCGCCATCTTCCGCGAGAAGAAGAGAGACGATAAAGTGTACAAGATGTTGGTGAAGCACCAACAAGCTTTTGAGAAGACCTGGTTCAGCAGCCAGCTGCACCAGTACCAGGAGTACGTGTTTATGAAAAGCAAGAACGACATGTGTGCCCTCCACTCGGCTGTCTGTCTGGCGATGATGTACAAAGGATCCGAGCTGCCTCTGACCTCCCAGGCCATCCTTCTCTATCTCTACCCCGTCGCCCTCTCCATACCACACTCCCTACACGGAGGAAACTCTCGCTATGCATTGGCCGTTCTGGCTGAAGGGAAAGGAGAGGAGAACTTGAAGAAGTCGATCGTCTCTTCAACCTACGCTGCAGTAGTATAGTAGACGATTTGGGAACCAGATTGAAATAGTCGTTGAAAACCAAAGTTGAAAGTCAATTCCGATTGACCATTTCTAAATCTTGTATTAAAAGGAATTTAGGCCATTTCAATGATGCCAATATTTGACCTAAATTCCAGAAATATGTCCAATATTTCGACCTCATTTTAAGCGTCAATTTTGAAGCAAATTTTGGTCATATTCTAAAAATGTAGTCACTTTTTTCGATGTTTTTTCACTTTTGAACTCGAACAAAGTGAATCTAACTTGAGAACCACTTCGAAAAAAATCGAAAAAAAGTCTAAAATGTCGGAGACGATGTGAGTCGTCGATCAAAACAATCCTGATGAAAATCGGTTGAGAATTCGTGGAGCTACGTACCGAACTGTGGTCAAAAAAGTGACAAAAAAGTCGATTTTCAGATTTCGCTACTAACCACTACTTTATGTCTCAAATTCACCTCAAACATCTTCTAAAATTACAAAATCGATTTCAGAAGGTGAGATTCGCGATAAAAAACACTTTTTGGAAAAAAAGTTTGATCCGACCCATTGAGGATTTTTACGAGTCGAAATTTTCGAGATAAGGTATGGACCCTGTCTTCCATCATCTTTCGCTCAGGAATCGTCCTCTTATGACGCCTTTTAGCATTAGATCGGTTAAGAACGCCTTTTGGCGACTTTTGGTTCGAACCATTTCACACCTCGATCGTTTTCACAATTTTTTCTCAATTTTCATTTTTAACGATTTTCACGTCAACCACTTCACAAACACACTCAAGCGACGCTTTTTTGAGATTTCGAGTTTACTGGTGACATTAGTTCTCTCTGGAGGGTCGGTTTTTCACATCACACAGTTGACGCATCATTTCCGCCAACATTTTCACTATATGAATTTTTGCCCCGAATTTCTCCCACAAATCCTTCATTCTCACTGTCCGACAAAGCTGTGCTCAAATTTCGAGACACTTTTGTCGGATAGTTGTTCCATAATGTCACATTTTCGTGTTTCAACATCTCACGTTTTCACCGTGTTTGTCACTTCAAAAACACCTTCAACCCCTTTCTTCTCTCATCTTTCTTTCACCATTTCACATTCAATCTCTTCGTCATTCCTCTTCATTTTCGTCATCTCACGAGCATTCTTTCGACCGTCTACACCTCACGAGCACATCACAATAACTCATTTTTCGTCGACTTTTTCTCTTAATTAGACCAAATGAAGGTGAATGAAGCTAAAATGAAGTGGGCAAGTATGATAGTGAATGGTGAAATGGAAATAGTGAAAATGGTGGGAAAGTATTGAGTTTGATGAACATCTTCATCTAAATTTCACAAAACTAGAGTACTAAAATGTAAATGAAGTGAGAATGAAACGATAAGGTGAAGTGACGTACCAGATCTGCACGATCTTGATCCTTCGCGTTCCGTTGGTACACCACTTCACCTTATGAACGGGTTCGTCAAAATTTCACAAACAAAGAGAAAAAAGAGTGAGTGAAGTGAAAAGTAAACGATAAAACAAAATCTCGTACCAGATCTGAACGATCTTTGTTTTTCGCATTTCGTTGGTACACCACTTCACTTTATGAACGGGTTTGGCAAAAATGTTTCTAATTAGAGTAAAATTGTGAAGTGAAACAATGTTAGCAACGATAAAGTGAAGTGACGTACCAGATCTCTCCAGTCATTGTTTTCTCACTTCGTTGGTACACCACTTCACCTTATGAACGCGTTCATCAAAATTTCAGAAAACAAGAGTAAAAACAATGATTGAAGTGAGAACTAAACGATAAAACACATTCATGTACCAGATCTCACCGATCATTTCAGATTGAGTCTCGTTGGTACACCACTTTGTTTTATCAAAGATTAGAGCAAACATGTCAATAATGAGATCAAAATTGTGAAGTGAAACAAGGTTTGAAGTGATAAAACACATTCATGTACCAGATCTTACAGTTCATTTTTTATCTTGACGATCACACATTTTTAGTTCAATGTTCCACTTTGTTTTGATCAAAAAGAGAATTGAAATCAAATAGTTGTGAAATGAAACGATAAGGTGAAGTGGTGTACCTGATCTGGACGATCACTTCAGATCACGTTTTGTTGGTACACCGTTGTGTTTTAGAAAAATGAAGAGCACAAATCGAAGAGTAGTGAAGTGTAAAAGGTGAAATGAAAGTTGAATGACAGTAAAACAAAGTGGTGTACCAACGCATACAATTTTATCGATGAATCACGAAGTTTTTGAGCAAAGATGATGATCAAAATTTTGTTCACGTCATTTTAAATTTTAATTTTGTAAAAAAGTGAGAGACAATGAAAAAACTGACAATGAAGTGAAAATGAGAGGATAAAGTGAAGTGTTGTACCAGAAAAGAGAATGTCAAAAGTGAAGTGAAAATTCTGGTACGTCATTGTGTCTTATAAAGAGATAATACAAAAAAGAGAGCAAACCTGTTTCAAATATTCAGTGAACAGCACTTTCTGGTCATAAGACGCAATAGTGTACCTGAGTTTGATGATCACACAGATCGAGTACATGAAGATGTTTTATGAAAAGATGAATAAAAAAGAAGAGAATACCTGTTTGGTAAATCACGAGAGACATACTTTTAAGCGATAAAACGCATCTGTGTACCTGATCTTCAGGTCCACTTTCGGTTTGATCGGCGTTGGTACATAAGTAAGTTTTAGGAAAGAATGAATTCAAAAATGGAGCAAACCTGTTCAAAACAAGTCGGGAATGAAACCACCGTTCATAAAACAATGTGATGTACCTAAATGAGAGGAGACAGAAAAAAGTCGATGATCGAGAACAAGAATGAGATGTCAAAAAAGAAAAGAGAACAAATGAGAAAGTAGAAAGCGGAACACACCTAAATCAAACGGTAAAGAACCATCAGGAACGAGAAGAAAGGATCGAGTCCCATTGAAGTACTTTCTCTGATCAAACATGACTGATCGAACCCATCGATGTGAGGATCGAAGTCTCAGAAGATCTCAAATGAGAAAATCACGAATGAAAATTTATTTTTGAATTTTTTAATTTGTATTAAATGAATTAGGCTTGTCTGACCGGCCAAAAGTGCCGGTCAGTGTCAGTGTCGAATTCTTCAAAGGGTCAGATCTCACTACTCCATCAAGCCGCATGTTAAGAACGTGAGACTGGCACGCTAGAAGATATAAACGTCAACATTTGCTGAATGAAATCGTTTGGCTGCCTTCTCTCAAGTGGTTCTGCATTTAGAAAGAAATGACGGGTTGATCTGGGCTGTCTCGCGAAAGTTGGCTTAAGCGAAGACTTGAATTTGAAACACAGTTGCAAAAGTCGATCACAAAAGGAAACGAAAAGAGGTCAAAGTTCAAGAAGAAGCCCAAATCAGAAAGGAGAACTGGAAGAGTGTCTCATCGCAACTGGACAGCTCTCACCATCAGTCTCTGCTGTTACTGAAGGAAAAACGCCTAGTTGGAAAGTGAACTGTGACGATGAACATCTGCTCTTCTCTTATTTACTCGACACAGAACATGAACCAAACACAGTCTCTTCTCTCCCTCCTTCCATTATTTCTCAACAAGAACATCCAACTTCAGCACTATCCCTGCGATATACTTGTATCTCCAACGAGTTCCAGTCGCACAATCCATTCGATGTCGTCAGTGATCCTCCAGCATGGTTTAGTGAATCAATCGTTTCGGCCTATTTCCACATTGTCTGGGCCATATCCCCTCGATCTATGTACCTTTTGACTTCTGTTGAGCAAGAACTAACCTGTCTCATTCCTCCCCAAGCTTCTGTTCTCCCCAACGCATTCACAGCTATCACCTGCCATACCTGGCTCCCCCAACAGCAAAATTTGAATGTCGGAACCGTCAACAGGCACATCGTCACTTCTACTCTTCCATTTCTCATAATCGATCCCACCATATCCACTTTACATGACTTGAAGAGATTCACAAACCAGGATTCTGTAACTGCTCTGATTCTCACTTTATTTAGAAGTTATGTGGATCCAGAGAAGTGCTCACTCATGTTCATGAAACTTCCAGTCATGACAAACGTTTTCAAAGTCAAAATCGAGAAGCAGGGACTCCCAACCGAACGGGCATTAATCATTAGCACAAAAGATGACCTCCTTGAAGCAACTGGCATCAAATCGATGTCAAGTGGTATCAGATCGACAAATTATCTCGTTAAGTCGAATCTAGGATTTTTATTATTCAATGACAACCAAAATCTGGAACAGAGTCCTGAAATGGAAGAAGAAGCTCCCATCGAAGCTGCCGATGACAGCAAAAGCTGATTCGACAATTCAACCGAGAACCCGAAACGTTACAGGTTCAATGAGGACTGTTCTAGAAAGAATCACCCAGACTTTTCAACCAACTCACCCCGTTGATATTCCTGAACGCCCTTCCACAGAAAGAAGAGACTAACATCAAAATTGATGTCCTGACCGAGAATCACGAAGTTTGTAGGGATGATGAGATCTGAATTCGATACCATCTCACCCAAGTCGCCAAACATGTATCCGCCGTCACAATATCAAGATTCTCCCTCTTTCCCAACCTCTTTGTCACAATCATCCAATCTGGGCCGTTCCAAAACAAGAACAAGCACGCCCTTTCGGTATTAACTCCCGACAGACCGACCGGACAGATGAGGCAGTTTTTTCACGCTTTCCGATTCTCTCACTTCAAAAATAGTCATCATACCAATTGAAAAGCTGTTTTCAACTCGTATTTTTTCACGAAAACACTTGTAGGTGAAAAGTCAGTCGGATCGAACCCATTGATCACTCTTTTTCTCTTCTCACTCTAACTTCAGGTGTCTGAGCGTTCTTTCCTGTTGATTGTGATGAAATTGTCATGAATAGAGTAATTTCAGTACCTCGTTCCTGGTTTCGGTCACAAATTAGGAAGAAGACTTCATTCTCGGTTCATCTTGAATTCACTTCGGAATAATGGTAAATCTCGATTGTGGGTTCCGAAATTTCTCCGGTCAGTGACCGTCAGTACTTTTCGATGAAAACTGACCGGTCAGTGCCGGTCAGACAAGCCTAAAATGAATCCAACTTAGGCTTGTCTGACCGGCCGAAAGTGGCGGTCAGTGTCAGTGGACAATTTTTCAAAGGGGAAGATCTCACCTCTCCATACAATACTTAATATTTAAGGGAAACAGGCAAGAAATCAGTTAGTAATGTCATGATTTGTGTACTGGAAGCCGTGTGATAGCCTTTTTCACTTATTTGTACGATTCGTCTCACTTTCATGATCCTTGTGCCTGTCCAGATCATCATCGCCTCGTTTTGTACTATTCTGCGGAACAAAGGTACTTGGTATGATTCTTTATCACTTTTTCTGTTTTGTTCTCAATTCTCTTCAGAAAAGATCTCGGAAGGTTCTCTATTGATTCATTCTAAATAAGAATGAGCAGCGATTCTAAACGATATCTGCTCAACAGCAACGAATGCTGAGTGAATCCAACATCCTCAATCGAGACAGTTTCTGACGACATCGAAAGGAGTGAATCTACTTGAGAGGATTCCAGAATCGACAGAGCCTTTCCTTCTCCAGCAATCTCGATTGTGTTTCCAGCATGCTGCGGAGTGCATTCGCTCATCGTTCCGGTTTTCATCAAAAGCGACCGTTCACATTGTGCGGGAAGACGAACACTCAAACCACTCACCGATCCACACTCACTTGCCGACACCCAGCACAGCGACTCGTCCTTCCCATTCACTCCATCCACCACAATCGATTCTGGATGGTGGATGGGTTCTGTTGTTGTGTCTCCCCAAGCTGCACTCCGTGGCGATTCAGTGATGCTCAACGACGACGGAAGGGGAGGCGACAGCGACCACATCGACACGGCACCAACAAAAAGAGATATCGCTGAAAAGTTAACATGATCTTCAAGGAGAAGACCAGACTGATCGAGATCACATTCGAAATGGAAACGCCTCTCAATTCACTCCCCTCTCTCCCTCCCCCACTCCATTCTCACCACCGTCAGCATCATATCTCCTTCCGACGAACTTCAAGCAAACTAAATCTCACTGTCTGTGTCCCCATTCAGCCAAAGAAGCGAGCACCTCACCATTTCCCGCTTCGACATCGCGTACAAGCAATCAATGGAGTGTCCTCCTTACTGCTAGAACGAAGAGAAAACCTCATTCTCTGGTTTCCTGATCCTGCCCTCACCTCCACCACGATCGACACAATCTTGCCAATTTAATCCTCTCCACGGGACACACACGATGCTATCAACAGAAATACACCATTCTGCTTCACAGCACTCGCTTACTGAGATGGCACAAACACAAAATAGCTCAGCGAAAGGGACCCTCCCTCATTCTTCGAGATGATTTCTTGATCATCGTTGTTTCCAACTCATCCATCCGCTAAAGTCAGCACGATTGTCCAATCGCACAATCAGAGCGAAAAGGAACCCTTGCTGTCGCGTAAACAGTGACAGAACGCACAAGTGCGACAGTCTGTCAAATCCTTCGTCCACAATAAACAACATGATTCTGAGAAACAAGGTGACAAAAATTTCACTTTCCACATTTCTTTTCACTTCCGGCGCTTTCTTGGTTGATGTGATATCTTTCAATTCACCATCTGGATGGAGATCCTTTCTGAGAGTGTTTTCATCTTTAAGGTTGGAGAAAACCAACCCAAACCCCTTTCTTTTGTTCTCAAAACGATACTGATGTGTGTGAAGCTGGGAAGCTTTTGCAAAGGTGCAGATGTTGTCACATCTCTGCTGTTTGAGATTGAAGTTCGTGACTGTATGGGTTCGATCGGTGTCATCAGACGAAAAAGAATCTGAAACAGCTGAATAACAATAAAAAGGATATAATCAAATCAAATCTAGAAGAAAAGACACTGAAACTCATTCTCTTTTCAACTTAATAATTTTCCACTCCGGAGAAATGGTAACTTTGGATTATGGTTTCTGATATTTCTCCGGTCAGTGACCGTCAGTACTTTTCGGTGAAAACTGACCGGTCAGTGCCGGTCAGACAAGCCTAGTTAAGGATACCATTGAACTTATAATACTCCATCTCTGAGCATCTTTTCGTACTCCTCACGGCTTAATGGTGTTCTCAGAGGGACCTTTTCTCCTTGGTTGCTCTTTTTTGAGCTTGTGGTTTCGCTTTTGTCTTCATATTGTTCAAGATCCACATCAATCAGATATAGTTCCGTCGTATTCCGAGGTTTGGGAGTCCTCTTCCATCTGGGTTCAGCTTTCTCCGACGGTATTTTTGTGGATCTCGATCTTTTGATTGGAATGATCGGTTCGTCCTTAAATTCATTGTCATCACCAACCTGAAGGATAAAAACAATTAGAGGCACACCATGGTTCGATTATCTCCTTCTGGCTTTCGTTTACACGATCCTTGTGTGAAATCCTGAAATCGTTCCGTCCATCTCTGTATCTTCTGAGGAGAAGTTGCATGTCTCTTCGCAAGGAGTTGTTCATGCCATCTTTTCACTTCAAAAGTATGAACTACCTTCATATATTGATATTTCAGCTCAATCCATTCGTTTTCATCAATGGAGGCAGATGTACTTGCAAAGAGATGTTTGTCTGTGATTCTGAAAGAGAGGTATTTTGATACCCCATCAAACTCGATCTGTGGAACCTCGCCGGGGAAGGTTGGCGAGAAATGGATGTACTCAATGTGCCGAGTCTTACGTTTTTCATTCTCGATCCTAAAGTAATTCACGAAGTCAGAGATTGTGGAAAGGGTCGAATCTGGTGGATATTCTTTCAAGGTGCGAACCATGGAGCCAAATTCAGCGTCACAGATATTTTTCCCATGGTGTTCGTAGTAGAAGTGGACAACGGTTGACACTGACTGATCCAGAGTTGGTATATCTGAAAGGATGTAGCAGAGCAGCTGTTTGTTTTTGAAATGGGGGCCGCAGTCGGAAACAAAATTGATTTTGTGGGCTCGATCAAAGTGAGATTTCTCCATAAGGACCTCCAAAGCCTCGATCACAAATGCAGCGTTGTGATTCAGAATCTCGGAAATGAAATGAAAGACTCGTTTGTCTTCTTTTCCTTGTTCATCCTTTGTAAACACAACCATTCCAAGATCCGTAAGTTGTTGCTTGTGGAACCAATCCTGCTGAGATTCGTCACCGCCAATGGGAACTTTCCAGTTCTCTTTAAAGTCAGCAATAATCAGGAATTCCCCTTGAACGAGGTTTGCTTGTATTTCCTTTATCGCTCTCCTTTGATCCTCAGCTCCCACCAGATGACGTTCCAATGCTAGAATCTCAGTCATGATCTCTTCCTTTTTTGTCTCATTATCCTCTTCTAGATGCTTAAACTCTTTCTGGGCTTCATTCAACCTCATGCAGTCTGGACACACATCAGTTCTCTTTTTAGGGTACTTGATCCCTCTTGTTAGGTCACAGAATGTATTGTATGACATTTTGATGGCTGTTTCTTGAACCATTTTTGCCACAATACCGATTTGATCTTTGTTAAGACCCTCCCGTGCATCCATGATTCGACATTCTTGGTCGGTTGCGTCTGGCTTGTGCAGCTTTCTGTGGAATTGTCAAGTATGAATGATCGAAATAACTCCATCTCTTTCTGAGATAATTTCGATTTTGACGGTGGCGGATGTGTATTTTTCATTCTTTTGTGGATTCCTTTCTTGTAGTGAATTTGTGCTGCCTTGAACCGACTTCTCGACTTCGGATACCCATTATCACAAAGTTTCTGAAATCCAAAATGGGCGCATAACACAGATTCGACATCGATCGCCTCGATTCGTGGTTTTTTACAGACTTCAAAGAGATCATTCAGTATGTTTTTCTCTTTTCTAAATATTTGTCGAACTTTTCGATGAAAGGATATGAAAGAGCAGACCATCATGAACACCATTTATCCTTTCCATCACCGTCGGACACCAGCAAGACCTGGTTACGAGGTGATGGATCAGGTCGCATGGATCATGCGACCAGATGGCTTTGATCGCCTCGAATGCGCTTTTCGTAAGGCGACTGCGTTGAACTCTTCCAATTTTATTTAGTGGCACAGACATGGCGATAATAGACTGATTTGGTGCCCCCTCCCACTACTGCTCCCTCATCCCCGGTGGAATCACTCAAAACCAGCTGACTAGAATGCTGCGTCACAACAAATCCATTCGTACGCACCACATTCGCATTCAACCGATATTGTCCACTTCACAGTTTTTAATTCAAGGATCTCACTTTTGGATAAAAATCGGGCAGAACAAGTGATTCAGGTGTTGATCGTCTCTCTGACGTCATCTCAAAAACAACTCACTCCACAAACAAAATTGTGACATTCAGCGGACAACTTTCAGATTTGTGAAACATACCATAGTGTTTTGGCTCTTTTCAAAATTATTGGGACACCTTTTGATGGATTAAGAAACTAAAAAATGAAGAAATCAACGAAAATAACACAGAGCGGACTGCCGCTTGCACAAAAAAGCGGACTGCCGTTAGTCATGATGCGGACTGCCTCCAGTAATCCCCAAACAAAGGTGACTGGTGAAAGTTCCTGGACTGGGGGTGCCAGGAACTTTTGTCCATGACTGCATGATGAAAGACTCTGAAAAGGAGTTGGTTGCGAATGTAAATGAATACGGAAGCGGAATATTTGCTAGAAAACTCAAAAGAAAACGGAAATGGCCGAACAACTTCGTGTTTCATCGTCTTCGTCGTCGAGTTCGATGAGCTGGTCGAAATCAAACACGTCGTTGTGACTGTCGCATTCACAGGCATCGTTGTCTCTGAGATCATCGGCACGAAAGTCACCGACTAAATTTGACCCAGAGCTGAATGGGCTGAATTGATCAAGATCGAATTCTTCGGAGTCCTTCATTTCTGACTCTCCTTCCATTTGTTCACTTCCATCACTGTTGGCTTGGGTCCGCATGTCCTGCCTGTCCTGTCCTACAGGACAGCCAAAAAGAGGAGGACAATTTGGATAAAAGTGCTGATGACAGGAATTGAACCAGTTTCCTGCTTCGTCTGTCTGTGAAAAGCAAAAATGAAAAATGAGGAGAAAGATGAGTGAATTAATCACATTTTTTATTTTAAAATCATTTCAATACTGTTTTTTTCACACTATTTTGATGATAATCGGGAAAGTTGTCCAAAAGCGGTCGATCCGCCCACCATAGGACAATCATAGGACAATCCTAAATCGGGCTCAAACCATAGGACATGAAAGCTTTTTGAGACATTCACAATACTTGCGTCAGAATTTCACAATAAAATCGAGGGAGGACAATTGTCCTGTCCTGTCCTATCGTGTCCTATGGTGGCCCGATCTGTCCTATCAAACCATCATTTTTCTCAAACGCACCTCAACTCTGCTATTTGGCTCTTTTGTCTCCGGAGACTGAGTTACATAGATGCCCTGCATGATCTTTTCTATTCATTTTACTCTTAATGATCACTCTCCTCTATTTTAGACTTTGGATCGCTCGATCGATCTGACCGTTGAACATGTCTAACTGAAAGACTATTTAAGGAGATAACGACAGTAGTCTGCTCTTACATTGTTTTCTATTCTCTTCTTTCTCTTCTTCTCAAATATCAATGCGAATAGTACTCATCTTCATCACACAAGCTTGAAATCCTGAGGATCATGTGATATGTCCACTCAACTATGTACCAGTATCCATTTTTCATGTTGTAGTCATCCTCTTGATCTAGATCTCTTCTATGTCTTCGAAATTGAACTCTTGATCGACAAGAAAAATGAGCTGATTGTGTTGACATCAGGACACTCAGTGATTCCATGTCGCGACAATTGTATCGACCGTTCTTTTGATCAATGTCTCGTTCTCTCGTTTCAGTGTCAAGGAAACAACTGGAACTCTTCATTTGAAACCACTTCCTTTGAAAGGGTTGCCTTTTCACTCTGAACTTATCATGCAACGCAGTTTTTGACGTTTCGAATGAAGCAACACACTCAAATTGGTGAAGTCCTTTCATATTTCGATTTCAGATCATGTCAAACAGTATGTCCATCTCCAAACTTTATCTCAACAAAACATCAACCTCTCCCGTTCTTTAGTTTCGTTCATCCATCTGAACTCATATCAAGAATCATTTTGTGTTTGGATATCTTCAGATATAGTCAAGATATCATCCCTGAATCTCGCAAATCGATCAACACGAAAACGAAGGGTCAAAAACCGATATAAGAACGGACAGCGTGAGAGAAGAGAAAGATGCAGATGAGAGACAAACGACAGATGTGTATCAAATTCAAACTGAGCCTGGATGAAAGCCAAATCACGCAGAACTGAAATGCACGTGAGACCGATCCCAAAATGGATCCTCCCGGCCGGTCGGCAAACAAATCAAGGACGCCTCCTCCAATATCAAACCAATACGGAGATGGCTCTGATACATGCGCCCAATTCGGAGTCGGAAATCCAAGGATCTGTCGAGCCACATTCTCCATTGCGGATTAACACCGACAGTTGCTCTCCTGCGCCAGATGGAATCATCGGATATTGACTACCAGATTCAGCAATTATATGGCAGCATGAGTATGTGCGTTTTAAACAAGGATGAATCTACAGCTGAACTTCGGAAACAAAATGCGAGAAAAATGGGAACGAGAGCGGAAAAGGAGGGAACAGCGGAAACAAGAGTACTCTCAACAACCAACTTTAGACTATTTTCCTATTGGACTAGGCGGAGGAGGAGCACAATTGAGAGACGAGAATGGTCGGATCGTCATCGCAAAATATGTACCTTCTGGTCGTCAGTCCACAATCAACAATCATCCAGCTCATGAAAAATCCCAATTGAACACAGTACCTGCTGACAGAATCCCCCAGCAGGATAGACAACCTCACAAAGAGGGACCTGACATCAGACATCTAACTGTGCCGATGGAGAAGAGAGAAATGGTCACTGATGCTGTTGAACGTGTCACAGATAATGTTCCAAGTGGAAACATGAAGAAATTGGAGCAAGAAGTCGAATTGTCGAGATGAGCGTCGAGATCAAGCGGCAACTCGAAAACGGATGATTGTGATAGAGAAAGCCCGGATTCGCGAAGAAGAGCGAAGAATGGAAGAGTCGGCACGGAATTACAACCTGTGCGGACGGAAAGGGGGAACAACACCGCTGAAAAGACGAAACGGGAAGATCACGTGATTGCCACGTGAAGGCGAGCTGAAACGGAAGAAGCAAGAAGTGGGGAACGAGGAAAGGGAAGTGGAAGAGATGGGAGGGATGGTGAAGGAGATAGGATGTAGAGAAAGAGGGATGGGAGAGAAGAGCGAGATTCGGAAGAGACAATCGTTGGAATTCAGGGAGGAGCTTCGAATGCAAATTGAAGAGAAGAAGAGAGAGCGAGAAGAAGAGAGGAAGAAGGCGAGACAGGACGAGGATGAAGAAGAAGGGGATGGAGGTGTGATCTCTCATTTCTTCATCATTTTTTCTTTCTTTCTCTTCTATCACAGAACACCACTCCTCACAAACAACGAGGGACGATGCGAATCAACGGCGAGCCGGTCTCTCTCTCAGACGACTCAAACCAAGCCCACAATCACCGTTCTGGATCCAGTTGTGGTGGTTTCAACTCGAGAAGAGAAGCAACAGACTCAACAACAGAAGGAGTTCATGGTGGAGGATGGAGGAGAGCAGACATTGAACGAGGACACAGTCGATCCGGATGTATTGTGTGTCTCGTAGAAACATGACAAGCTACGTCGAGTGAAACAGGCACGAGGACGGCCGAGATCGACAGAGGAAAAGAAGAAGGAACATTTCCTCTCACGATTCTTGTTCTAGCAGCCCTTCCTCCTCAGACAGTGATCCGGAATGTGTCGCGTCGTGTGTCTCTTCCTGTTCCTAAAGCGCTCGTTGTAGTCGCACACATCAGCACCACCGTGCACACCAATACGCTCAGAGAAGGAAGAAGCTGAGAAACAGAGACAAGATGAACCCGCCTTTGGTGACGAACTGACACACAAAGAAGATGAACCCACACGACAAGCGGCGAGGGATATAACAGACAACCAATGCTATCAGAGATTCACGAATGAAGTGGCAGCAGAGAAGCGAACTACGAGTTTACAACTCTCCTTCGGCTAATCTGGTGTGTAGGTGATCTCACATTTATTAGAACCACATTTATGCCGTTCAAGTTGCTCAGTTTTGTTTTAAAGGTGATCAGGAGAGAACGTTTTGAAAGTTTAGTGTTGATCGAACCATCAAAAAAGGAAATTGACCTGATCGAACTTGATTCATCCTTTAAGCTTCTGATTCGAAAAAAATGAACGTAGAACTGCATTTTGTGCTGTTGGAATCATGCTACACATCGTATCACGTCATCTACATACTTTTTTGAACAGAACCCTCTCATCGCCTAATTAGCGCCAAAACCCGTGTCCTACGATAGGACACGGGTTTTGGAGGAGGACATGCCGACCCAAGCCAACATCACTGTCTTCTCCCCGAAAAGCGATTCCAGTGAAATGAGCGATTCTCAATGAAAAAAGGGATGCGTGGGTTCGAGGTATCCACGAAGAGGAGTATCATCAAAATCATAATTTTTCCTCTATCATCCCGAAATACATCATTTGTGAACTTTTTTCATTTTAAAAAAAACATTAAAGTTGTTTCGATCACTCTCCAGTGATCGACGAGTTATGGCTTCCTCCACTCGAGATGAAGATAGATTGAGTATATTTCCTGTGAATTGAGTCAAATTAAGCTAATTAATGAGGTTATTCTTCTAATTATCTCCTATCTCTTCTCGTGAAGTGATCATCCCTTTGTTACTCCTTGAATTGTAGTCAACATAGTTTTCTCGATGATACCATCTCCTAGGGTGATTTCATGGCCTCCAGATGCCACTCTTTTACACCAAAGTGTTCAAAGGATGTTCAATATGCGGACAGAATGGGCTTATGCCTTGCAAGCGATGCAAATGAATGACGACGGAAAACTCCTCGAATACGAACATTTCCGGGTCCCCGAGGGATCAGAGAGGATCCTTGGAGCTCTATTCCACATCTGCAGAGGTCTGGTCAACGAGGTAGACCTTCTGACGCAACAAAACTCGAACGAATGGCTCGGGCTTGCTCCACCAGAAACAACTTGGCCGATGGCAGGATCTCTACTTTATCCGGCTCGACAACCACCACCGACCACTACATTCCGACGATCGATGTCCCCGGCACCTTCGGGCTCCATAGGCCGAGTAACTCCGCCGATGTTTCAGAATTTGCAGCACGCGGCAACTTTGCAGTGGGACACTGCTGACGTTCAGCCACGAAGTATTCTTCGTCCAACGGCTGGGAGACAAGATGAAGACCAAGATATGGAGGAGGATCGGGTATTAGACGAAAGCGCAGAAGAGAAGCAGCTGGATATGATTGATCGGCTCCCTGACTTTGAATGGGATTCTAGCGATGAAGATGAGGTTCGAGAACGTGTGAAGGAAGCCAAGGATCTGTACGACGGCTACCCGGATCTGATCGCAGAAGAGGGGTTTGATCAACGTCTCGCGCCCCTCAATTCGACTCTTCTAAGAATTGAAATAGAGACGAATCATCTCATCACGATGGGGCTGGGAGCCTTGTCCAGGCCGGAGACAGATGGTAACGACAGGCGGTCGTTACATCTCATGACTCAAAAAGCGGGTGAGCTTGCCCACCGGCTCAACAGAGCGCGTATCTCGCATATCCTGAAGGTCCACGCGAGACCTTTGCTTGATCGGAGGAAGGCGGATTCGCTGTCGAAACAAAGGGCGATGCTGGTATCCCTCCAGGAGGAAACAAAAAGACGAGACCTCGCAAGGAGGCAGACGTTTTTTCGCAGGGGCCCCAACCAGGGGCGTTACTTTCAACACAATTCCTTCTCGGGGGCTCAGAGGGAAAGACAGTTCAACCAACCGGTTCCAACCCAGGCTGGTCAACGATACGCTCGCCCAACGTCGCCAGGTCGTCAGTTCGGGCAGCAGGCCTCCCATCAAAATCGTTCGAGGCCAAAGGCTTCCAACCACAGCCAACGCCACAATTCCAGCGCCGTTCGCAGTATTAGATGGGCACGAACCGAAGGAGGACGGTCCAGTCCCTCCAACAGCGAAGATAGATCAGGAAGGTGGAATTGGGGGAAATGTCGGTCGGCATTGGGAGAGCTGGGTGAGATTTGGGATGGGAGAGGACATGAGAGACGGATGGAGGATCGAATGGAACTCGAGGGGCCCGCCGGCAACTATTGGGCACCCCTTCGAGTTGAACCTTGCGAAGGCGGAGAAGATTGGACTGAAGGAAACGATAGGGATGGAATTAAAAGAGGGCATCATTCAAGAAGTGGAAAGAGAAGACGTGAAATGCTGGAACGCGACCTTCGTCATACGGAAGAAGGACGGCTCCTGGCGGCGCATCCTAGATTGCCGCCGTGTGAACGAGCACGTCGCACATCATCATTTGGGTCAGAATTTTTGAAGTCGTAAAAAAGGATCATTTTTTCAGAGTGAGATCTCCTGATCTCAAATCATGCCATCACCAAGAGATTGCACGATTCATTCAATTTAAGAGTATTTCAAAGTTGATTCATGTCTGTATGGAAACTATGTGATCGATCTACCCACATTTATTAAAAAAGTGTCATGAAAAGGTAATAACCTTCCATTGCACTATTCTCTCATGGCACGAAATGATTGATCACATTCTTTCTCATTCAGATCATTACGTGGCTGTCTCTTCTTCACTACACGACACTTCACTTCTTGGTTTCTAAAACAATACTCTTTGGCTTGTGCGCGATAAATGAGATGGAAAAACGGAAAAGGAGGCAATATATCGTGCTGTCCTATGTCCAGTTCTCTGTTCAGATTCTGGTGACCACAGAAACAGCAATATTCGTTTCGCTTCTTCTGCTCTGTAATCAAGCCATAAAAAACATCTTACTTTATGATTCGGAACCGCAGCTCTCCCACAAACACAGAAAGACTCGAAATAGATGGCTAAATGCCGTTGTCAGGATTGTTCAGAGTCGGTTTGTGCCAATCGTCCATCGTGGTTTTCCCGTGTTTGCGAGGACTAAGTACGTCCATCAGCCCCTTGCCAGACATTGTTGCATGTTCCACTTCATTTGCAGGAGACCCGCACATCTTCATTGACTTCAAGCATCGACGATAATTTCGCGGTCTGTCCTTGCTTTGTCGCAGAAATGGGCGACGATTCCAACGAGGAAAGTGCAACGAATGCTGTCTTGTCGATGGATCAGCACATAATCATCTGAGATTGGCAATGCGAAGGGACTTGTTGCGAGATGTTGTTGATCGCTCTTTTTGTTGGGAGAGCAGAATGATGCCTTTCATGCAAACGCAGTGGTGTAGACCAATCTACCGAAATGATGTTGTGCGGCGGATTAGATGACCAGCAAGATGTCCCTCGTTGGTCCGAATTCCACGTTTGTTATTCGTTTCATCCCATTCACACCTGTTGCATCAAGTGAATAAATCATTTGTGCATCACCATGAAAAGGGGAGTGTCGAGAGGGTGTGGAGAATTATGGAGAGCGTCAGGATTGGACATCGCGGACGATTGAGGCAGATGGCGTTGGAGTGCATGCACGGGCATCGACAACAGATTATGCTTCTGTGGAAGAACACAAGACGCAGTCAGATTGAACATCCAAGTTTTTGTCTAATTTCCACACGAGTTCTGGTATGTATTGAAGTATTGGAGTTGGTTGCGTTTGTTTGACGATTCTGTCGATTCTGAACGATGTTTCTTGAGCAAAAACAGAGAACTGGGAAGGTAGAGAAGAATGAGGATCACACTCCGATTCTGACTGATGGGGGAAGACCAGACACGAAAGAGCGGCCAGATCGGCCATTCACAAATAATTGGACTGTTCGAGATGTTGAGTCCATGTCCACCTCCATCCGCACACAATCCCCATCTCTCAATTGAGAGTGGCAGTATTCATATTGAGGTGAGTGTTTGGTGGATGGCGAGTTGCAAATGAGAAGACCAGTCGATGAAGAGAGTGAGAATCTGGAGAGATGAAAATGAGTGAAACACACCCTTCACTTCATATCCAATGAATTCACCCAATTTGGGGACAGGAGCTATCGACTTGAGAAGACCAAATCTTATTCCACCAGCTTGGTCTGAAGACGATGGGGAAGATAAATAAGAAACCATTAATGTTGATTAGAGAGAGAAGGGCTAATGTGATTGACACAATCCCATTGTCGATCGGATCTCGAAGAAGTGCTGAGCTGTGGCGAGCGAATCCAAAAATACCCAGATCTACTTCCGAACGAGTGATAGAAGTGCCATTGATGATGAAATGGGATGGGTCGGTGAATAGAAGAGGCGGGAGAGTGACAAGAGGGGATGGAACGGAAGCAGTGGCAACAGATCTCGATTTAGACATTGAGTTTGGATGTAACGATGGGGAGAGGTTGTTCAGTCTCTCCGAATCGACAGACGACACAAGATGGTTGTAAGATTCAGTGCCAGCTGAGGAGAGCGTCATGGATTCAGATTGTTGAGAGGATGACGATCATGCCCATCTGATCCACTTTCATGACTAAAGTGGGCTCCATTTCTTCTCGAGTTCACAGAAGGAGAGTAAATCTCACGTGAAAGAACAGAGGTTGATCAATGAAAAGAAAATGTGTCTGAGAACAATGACGAAGAAAACAAGACAATACTGGGGATGGGAAGAGTGTGAATCGTCATAGTGACTGACGCAGTTCTTTTGGTGATAGGGTCTCCCAAGACAATGGAGCTGGCGTCGTTACATTGTTTCGAAGGAAGGTGAATTGCTGAATGAGTGATTGTGGAGCAATCGATTGTGAAATGGGCAGGATCCGTGAAGAGCAGTTGAGGAAAGGCCATGAGTTGGGTTGGTACTTGATGGGTTCCTTCGAAATCAGAAAGAATGTAAAACGATGAGAGCAACGAACTTTCAGAAACTTTCGGTTCAGTTTCATCTGAGAATGTTGATAGAAGGGATGCATGGAATGATGATTGACTAACTTCAGCCATGATGTCGGCTGTTAAAGAGAAAAGGTTGATCCACCCCATGAATGGAGACTTAAAAAACCATCGAACGATATTCGCCAATTTGAGGACAGTCAATGGATATAATGAGGAATTGTTTCTGTGAGGGATGGATTGAAGTCCATTATTAACACATTTCGGAAAAAAAATGACGAGAAACGAAAAACAGAGGAATTAACGCGATATGATCCTAGTATTTGCTTTCAGAGCACTGTTCTGCATCACTGACCAGAAAACGAGAAACATTCGAGAGAGAGCTGAAATAGGGGAGCTGGTGAACGGCAATGAGAGTTCGGTTGATTTTTGTTTCGACGCCGTGTTCCAATTCTTGTTCAGCTGAGGCCAACACGTGCTGTTTGATCCAGCATCCCAAAAAAGCGTGGAGATATCGCATCATCCTTGCTGTTCGCCCCATTCGGAGTGAAAGAGTGGGCGAGGGTTTTAAGCGAAGATCCGAGATTGTTGAAGAAAGCGGGGCAGCTTCTCGATGTGGAGATGAAGGGAAGGACAATCACACACACAAATAACAGAAAGTGACGATTGTGGTCTGCTGCGGAATGAAAATTTGGTTTCAGACGTTCATGGCTTGTGAAAACAGTTTCCACTCGCACTGCACAATCCCTCTTCAAGCTGCTCGATCTCATTCTGGGCTCAATCCTTCATGAAAGAGCAGTTTTGCTGAGAAAGAACGATGTTCCTTCTGGGCGTGCATTTGAGCCATGCAAGTTCTGAAGCCCCACTGCATCACCCATACTGCAACGGTCCGTACGGATCTTCAGGAGGATGACTTCTTTCCCAATCGATTTCTTTCATTCCAGGTGGGATTGGCGATGGTTGTGTCAGTCGTGTGATCGGGTCAATTCGGAAGGACGATCCTTGAACAGAAGCAGCGAACTGAACAAACATATTGATGAAACAAGAGAAGCAAACCCCAATTCTGACAGATCGTGGAAGAATAAACACAAGATACGGTCCAGATCGGCCATTCTCGAAGAATCGGACAGTTCAAGGTTTGGAGTCCATGTCCACCTCCACCCGCCCACAATCTCCTTCCTCAAAGTGTGGGCTATATGGGACATCTCGAGGTTGGTACCGCGTTGATGGAGTGTTGAAAGTGAGCAACCCAATTGCGGAATTGAGAGAGAGAATCTGAAGAGATAAACAGAGAGGGAAACACATCCTTAACATCTAATCCAATGAGTTCACCTAATTTGGGGATTGGGGCGGAAGAATCGATGAGACCAAATCGGATTCCTCCAACTTTATCTGATGGTGATGGAGAAGACAAAAGACAAACTATTGATTTTGGGAAGACAGAGAATCGTGATAGTGACTGACGTTATTCCTTTTGAGATTGGAGTTTGGAGGAGAAGGGAGCTGATGTCGGAACATTCCAGCCATGTGATGGCAACTGAAGAGCGAGTAATGATCGATGAATGCACAATGAAAGCAAGATAGCAATTTTTGGGTGAAGAGCAGGTGAGTCGTTGGTGTCGTCCGAGATGGACGCGATGTCAGAGTGATGCCTACCCATCGCATGTCGGTCATGTCGTCAAAACCGTCGGCTTGAAAGTGCTCCCAAATGACACTCCCACACTTCCGAGCTGCAATCTCCACTTGACACTTCGTCCACGTGAGCACTGTTCCACTCTTTCTGAATCCTTCACACAATCTGTTCTCTCACCTTCCATGTCATCTCTGTCACCTCAATCGACCGAAAATGGACACGTGTGGCGAAATCACTGCCAAATCATTCGAATCTGATGGAAAAGAAGAATCGGAGAGAAATGATGAAGAAAGGCAGGAATGACACATGAAAGTGCTGAATCGAGAAATCGATGACAAAAACGATATAAACAGCACACACAAAGTTGTATCCATCAATCAGAAGGGAGAGTAGAGAGATCGGTCATTGTCACGTTGTTGTCTTGAAACTTTGACAGATCTCCTCACTCACACGGTGCAATCCCTCGTCAAGCTGCTCAATCTCATTCTCGTGCGCAATCTTCCACGAGACAACAGTTTTGCTGAGACATGACGAGACAGATGTCGTTGTTTGTGTGTTGTCCGATTCAAAGTCTGATGTCTTCTAAAAGACCACAGAAATCTTCTCTGTGCTGATACACGCATCATTCCCATTTGATTTCTGTCATTTCTGGGGTGATCGGTGTTGGACTTTGCTGTTCTGCGATTCTGTCGATTCTGAAAGATGTTTCTTGACCCTCAACAGTGAACTACAAAAAGAAGGAAGAAAGGAGTGCAGACACAAATTCTGACAGATGGTGATAGACTAGACACGAAAGAGCGGCCATTTTGACCATTCACAAAGAAGTGGACTGTTCGAGGTTTGGAATCCATGTCCACCTCCATCCGCACACAATCCCCTTCTCTCAATTCGGAGAAGTAATATTCGTGTCGAGACTGGTGTCGCGTGGATGGGGTGTTGAGAGCGAGCCAACAAGAATCAGTCTCCAAAGAAAGAGAATCTGAAGAAATAAAAACGAGGAAAGCACACCCTCCACTTCAGAGCCAAGGGCATCACTCAATTTGTGGACAACGGCAGTTGAGTCGAAGAGACCCATTCTGACAACTCCAGCATGATCTGACGGCCATGATGAAGAAAACAGACAAACAAACGATGTTGGAAAGGGAGAGAACGATGACGGTGACTGAGAATATTCCCTGTGTGACAGGAGTTTTCAGGAGAACATTGCAGTTGTTGAGATATCTTTAAGAATCGAAGTGTTTGCTTAAACGAGAGATTGTGGTGTTATCAAATGCAAAATAAGATCTAGGTGTGAACAGGAGTGGATGCAATGTGAGTGGTTCTGCTGGTCCAATCTCATTCAGGGTCGGTTCGGAGAGTGTTTGTTGTGAATGTGGTTTCGATTTGAACAATGAGGAAAAGGAAAGACCCATTCCAGAAGTCGATCGGGCTCAATACTCAGAGGGTTGGTTCTGACTGTATGGAAATGTGTACTGAAAAAACAGAACGAGAACAACTTGATCGACCCAGTATGAAATAGAAAACAAGAGTTTCTTGTGATGTGAAGCAAAATGATGACTTAGTGCCATGAGGTGGTCTGAGGACTTGATCCGCTCAGAGTAGACGCAGAAAAAGGGAAATTCCGCGCAGACACAATCGACACGTTCGAGTTCATCGTGTCAGACAAGCGATTGCCGCGTGATGAAGATTTCGTATAAACTGCAACTGATTGTGGTCTTGTTTGTTGCGCAGTCAGTTTCTTTCCCACTGACAGTCCAGTTTCCGGGATCCGAGCGGCGATTCTCTCTGAACTCTGCAGACGCTGTGTTTCTGTGATGGGCTGGTCAAACACCGATGCCAATCTGTACAAGAGCATCTTCTGTTCATGTGTGCTCGGACACGCAACTTTTGGCGAACCAACACGGCATTTGTGAGCATGTTGAAGGGACGACAGAATTCGTGTTGGGGCAGCGTGAAACAGACGTGCTGAGAAGAATGAAAGGAAAAGAAGCAAACCAAGCACAAGACCAGCAAGGAGACCCACTCGCCCGTGTTTTTCCAACGAGTGGAGGAACACACACTTCTTTTGTTCCACAATCGCGTTGCTCAGCCATTCCACAAGATCACAGCAATCTCCCTCCGTTGGGGCAGACCCATCGGCTATCGGGAACGGCAGATAGGTGAGTTCATCTAAACCCTGTCTGTATTTTCGCGATGCGATGATCACTTTTGACGGCGCTTTCGCTGTCTGTGCGTCATTCAAGAAGTTCTTCCCCTTCTTCATCGCAAATGCTGATGCGGGGAGCCTCGGTTTCTTCACTGCGTTGAGCTGTACTGCCCCACATTCGTCCGAACATGCTTGGCTTCGATGGGTGTCATTGTGTTCACAAATATATCCACGCCTTGCTGCAGAAGTCACGACGCGTTTGATCCCGGATGCCCACCAATCAACAAGTGGCCTAGAATCACCCAGTTTGAAGTCGGGAGAGGTCCTGTGAATGTGTCAGAGGTTATTGTCGAAAGGAGAGGATTCTGAATCGAGACTGAGCTTTCAAGTCCGCTCTTCTGCGGCGATGAGTGAAAACTGCGAACTGGCGAATCTTCGGTCAGAAGTGGGGCATCATCAAGCTCAGGTTGGAGCGGCTCCAGCGGTGGTCGAATGATGATGGGTGAATCCCGAATAGGCGTTGATTTTTGGGGACTGATTTCGAGTCGCTGTTGGGAGGCTGGTTTCTTCCCCAATCTCGCGCCATGTGCTGCCGACGAAGCGGTCATGTAGGACTGTTGCCTCCAACCGTCATCTTCACTGTCCATCACGATTTGGCTGAGTTTCTATGATTCTTATTAGCGAGGCGGTGTCTAGATCACGTCAAGACTCTTTAGTTTCCCTTCAACAACCCCGTTGCGGGATAATTGCGATTTTTGATAAATTGAGTGGGCCTCATTCAGTTTTTGACGAGACGAGATACCAATGAAGTCGATTTGGAGAAGATAATCGATGATCCTTCACCATTCGAGTTCCCTCATTTCTGGGGCGATTGGAGTTGGTTGTGTTTGTCGTGTGATTCTGTCGATTCTGAACGATGTTCCTTGACCATAAACGGTGAACTGAAAAAGGAACGAACACAAAAAGGTAAATTCCGATTCTGATAGATGGTGGAAGTTCAGAAAGAAAGAATGACGGTTTTCTTCATTCACAAAGAACTGGACTGTTCGAGGAGTTCAATTCATGTCCATCTCCAACCGAATACAATCTCCTTCCTTCAATTCGGAGACGTGTGAATTAGGCATGGCTGACCGGCCAAAAGTGCCGGTCAGTGTCACCTCAGAATTTGTATAAGGGTCAGATCTCTCTTGATTTGTAAATTATATGTTTTAATCAAGAATATGACAAAATTGCTGAGATTCATGTTCAGATTAACTTCAAATTCGTGGTGAGAAGGCAACCCTCTTTGTATGTTTCTCTTTTCGTCAGCCTCTCTTCACACTTCAGTTTTATGAGAACGAGGAAGAGGAGGCTGTTTGTCATGCATTCTGCGACAAATATAATTTGCCAAACACTTTGTATTCCCATCTTGTTTCCCAAGTAACCGCAATGCATCAACAATTCCTTCAAACAGAAGAAGAAGAATCAGAATGGGAAAAGGAAGATGAGAGCTATGAAGAAGAGGAAGTTGAAGAATACTCCGAATTTGATGCTCCTCTTCCTCAAAAGCCGCTCCAACAACCCGACGCTGGTGGAGAAATCATCAATCCATTCACGCCACCACTGCCTCCAGTTCCGACAAAATCGTCTCCACAAACAAAAAAAAACAGAAGCAGAAATTCGGGAGGCAATCAGACGACTGACACGACAAGGAGAAGAAATCAGAGACAAGAGAGAACAAGCAGCGAGAGAAAAGAGAAGAACGAAACTCCAAAACAAAACAGATAACAGAAAGGAAAAGACAAAGATTGTGAACAAACTGTATGAAGACGCCAAACGACGAAACGAAGAACAGCGGAAGAAAGAGGAAGAGAAGAGAAGACAACAAGAAGAAGAAGAAGCGAAATTGGAGAAAGAAGTGAAAAAAGAAGTATGGAAAAGCAACTCAACGAAACTACGTCCATTGTAAGGAGCTCACTCTTCAGATCGGATGAACAACACCACACACACGTCCGGAACAGCAAACGAACAATCAAAACAATCACCACATTCATCGCCGAAAAAAGAAATTTGAAAATGTCAGAACAACTCATCGTGATTTCTCGCAGGAGTCGTTTCCACAGTTGAAGCGAGGGACACTGGAAGCTCAGGAAGTGAGGACACGGAGCGATCACACCACACAAATCTCGCAGGAATTAACTGAAAAGATGGAAAAAGAAATCGCACAACAGAAGTACCTTGAAGGAACCAAGAAAAACCGGAAAGAACGGTTGGACAACGAACGCGACGAGAAGGAACAGTCGAAACCAACATTCCGAAAGCGAATTGTGCTCCCTTCAGACGAAATATCACCAAAGAAAGTGACATTGGAACAAAACAGAATCGACTCTCTCACAGCTCGCCTTGATCACGAAGCGAAGGAACGATCGAAAACAGCCCGCTCAGACAAGAAATCACACAAGATTGTGGAACAGAAGCAACGGAAGCGGATTGACGAGGTGTTTCTTCATTTAGTTTCTGGATTAGGAGAGTGGAAAAGTGAGAATGTTGGATCCCCAAATTTACCCGACGATGGGGAAAACCACACCACCTCACAACAAAATCAAGAAACGGAAGCCCTTTTGAATGCGACAGAGCGTAGAGTGGTCATTTCTCTCTCCCAACCATCCACCTCAATCAGAAAATGGAAAAACTTGAACAAACCGCATTTCGAAACAAGCGCACTCTCGCCCACCCTCCCAACTCGCATCGAGGATGCTTCAAGCCCATATTTCACAACTCAGAATATCTCCACTCCAAAGACAGAGTTGTCCATCCAGGAAAGTTTCGAACCGTTCCCACAACAGTCTCCGCTGAGTGGAACAGGCAAAACATCATTTCTTTTGCTTGCATCATTAGATGCTGTTCACAGGATCCGAAATTCAATCACTTTCTAGATAGAATTGGAAAGCCCGAAAGATGTTGATGCCGAACTGCAGTCACGGACAAAAGTAAGTGGCCACCCTTGCCTGGATTTATGAACAGGTGGTTTTTTCTGATTTTTTCATAAACACCTCACAACAATGGAAGAACACAATTTTTCGAATATAAAACAAAAAGAGTGTGGTGAAGTGAAAATCGAGATGAGCGAATGGATCAAGTTCAGAGGTCAATCCTATTGCGGCAACCTTAACACATCTCCTCTCTCTGGAGGAGGAGATGTGACGAGTGTAGTCTGTCCCTCCACTGAGAACAGTCTGTCTCCTCTCGTACCTGAGATCTTGTTCGAAATGTGGCGAAAATGTGAGAATCATATCTTTTTTATCCCTCATCCGTCATCCTTTTAGACACAGTAATTGCTTTCACTGGTACCAAGAATGAAATTTCTCTCTTCTTATCAAATGTTGTGACATGGTGTAGAGAAAATGAGATTCGCACGTTTTGAGCACAATTGGAACATTCCCGATTTATCAGTACTCTGACAGATGTATACAGATACAGTATTCCCAAGAGGAGATAGAGCGTTTGGGATCAATATAAGGATTGTTGATGAGGGATAAAAAAGATATGATTCTCACATTTTCGCCACATTTCGAACAAGATCTCAGGTACGAGAGGAGACAGACTGTTCTCAGTGGAGGGACAGACTACACTCGTCACATCTCCTCCTCCAGAGAGAGGAGATGTGTTAAGGTTGCCGCAATAGGATTGACCTCTGAACTTGATCCATTCGCTCATCTCGATTTTCACTTCACCACACTCTTTTTGTTTTATATTCGAAAAATTGTGTTCTTCCATTGTTGTGAGGTGTTTATGAAAAAATCAGAAAAAACCACCTGTTCATAAATCCAGGCAAGGGTGGCCACTTACTTTTGTCCGTGACTGCTGATTGAAAACGAAGAACCGCCTTTTGGACTGAGTTTTCACGTGTGGGAGGGTGTAATTCATCATGTTGCGTTCATTTTGGAGGAGAAGCTGCGATCTCGTGGTTTGAGATGAGAAGGAAGGAGACAGAAAGTGTTTCAAAGATAAAGTGACATTTGGAGAGTCATATTCGTATTTTTCTTCATTTTTGGACCTTTTCAGAAATCACTGAGAGAATTAGATGAACATTATCATGCCTAAATCGAGCGATCTCACAGTTGATTTGGTTAATACAAAATTACATTCTTTGACTCTTGGGAGACTTCAAAAACAATGTAAGTCAAATTTCAAGAAATATTCCAAATATAACTTTCATATTGATGACATGTTTAAATAAAACGAATTGATGTGTCCTGAATCTCAATCGATCACATGCCCATTACTGTTTTTGACATCATTCCGGCAAGAAATGTCTTAAAATATGAGTGAAACAGCTTCATTGAAGTGAGAATGATTCAATAATGGTTAATTCGATGTAATAATGTGAAGAATCGTGTAATTGATTCGAATTTCGGTTTCAACAAAAGCCACCTCGGAGAAATGGTACATCTCGATTATGGGTTCCGATATTTCTCCGGTCAGTGACCGTCAGTACTTTTCGATGAAAACTGACCGGTCAGTGCCGGTCAGCCATGCCTAATCCAACTGAGATGTACAACGAAAGACGTCGAGTATGTTCAGAACAAGCATTAATTGAATCAATGAAAGAAGAGAACTGTTCGCTAGTCTCTGAGTATGTCAGAAATAATGTGCCGGTGACGTATGTTCATGAGGGAAACAAGAATTTTAATTTCAATGAAAGAGCAAACAGAAATGAATCGACAAAAATACAATTCACAAATGATTGAGAGAATGATTGATCATAATCTCTCGACGACCAACGAGAATGCAGCAGTGATAGACACACTACAGAAGACAACAGAAGCACACAAGTCAGCGATATCTTCAATCCAAAAGTAGTCAGCACAAATGGATCAATCACTTGTTCAGCTGGTATTACAACACCAACAATTGGAGGATTGATCAATGTGAATGGAGCGAAGTGGAACATATCAGAGGGATCACTTCCGAAGTATCCTGGAACATATCCAGCTTCAACATTTAAGTCTGGCATTTCAATTTCACAATCGCTTTCAGAAACTTCAGGAATTCAGTTCAATGGTGATGGCATAATTATGTGGTCTCCCTGTGACTCACCAGCTTTGTATTACTACGATGAGGACACAGGTTCAGGAGTGTTTTCAATATCCACAACAGGAAGTTTTTCTCAACTGTCAGACAGAAGAGTGAAAAGAAATATTGAACCATATCCCGATGTTCTTGAACAATTGAATAAAGTGGAAATTGTGCAGTACCAGTTCAACACATTTGACTCGAAGATTAACAAAGTGACAAAGCAAATAGAGAATGAGACTGATGAAGAACACTTGAAGAACTGCAAAGAGAAATGTGAATGTCTGAAGAAGGAAAGTGAGAAGAAACACATTGGTGTGATTGCACAACAGATCCAAGAAATATTTCCGGAAGTCGTGAATGATTCCAATCCAGATTGTCTCCAAGTTGATTATGCAGAACTTTCTTGCTTCTGTGTGAAAGCCATTCAGGAATTATGCTCTATTGTTGGACAACAACAGACACTCATCAATGAACTGATCCAAAAATATAATTCCCTGATCGAAACAATGACTAATATTCCAACATGAGATCAACCAGAAATTCATAATACTCCTTGATTATTTTTCCATTGATTAACTCTTTAGTTTTCATCTCGATTGGTTCACCAGAACTGTCTTTGAACCAGATCTTCACAATTGATTGTCGAGTAGTTAATTCCCACTTCTTTCGCTTCGCAATCTGTTCGTTACAGAAAGCAACAAACGAGTCATTGAATGCATCAGTCTGGATCCAATCACCATGGATTGTGATGTGCTGAGGAATATCCTTTGAAATGACAGTCGATCCATCACTAATCTCTTCCTTCACATGAATGAGTTTACAGTCAAGAAAGTGAACATATTTTTGGTTTCTGGAATTGGTAAAATCTGGAGGAAGTTGAGCAGTGTGAGAATTCTGAATTGAGAAATAGCGTTTCACCATCTTTGTTTTCTACAAAAATAAAATATCATATTTGATTCTTAATATCCTCTCTTCACTTCTTCATAGGCTTCTTGGAGTCGACGATCAATGACATATCGCACTCGTGGTTGTCCATTCTCAATCCAGAACAGCCAATATGTAGCTTGATGTAATGCCAAAATGGGTGGAGGAGGACCTTCTGGAGTTGATGTGAAATATGGATCAAGTTCTCCCTGATTGATTGGTGAACCTCTGTAGACGATATTCACTGATTCTGCTGTTGAGATACCTTCTTCACCACCAGCGATTTCACTTCGATCTGTTGGAACCATGAATGTGAATGAAGTTGCATCCGTTACTGCTCTAGTTCTCTTAAACGACCCTCCATTGTGGCTAGCAATACGTGACATACAAATTGAATTTTCAAACTCTTCCGTTGCGGAACAACCAATGAAGTCACCATTCACCATCATCATTTGATAGAACTCAGGTGATATCGTTGACATTGGGAAATTGGGAAAGTTGGATCCAAGCATTTCGAATAAGCCAACATAATGAGGATTTCTGAAGACTGTACATTCATTTGGTCTTTCTGGGAATAAGCACATTAGATTCATAAGATTGTTGAGTTTGATGCTGATGTTTGATCTCACTCCCATTGCAGTCGCTTGTGATTGAAATGACTGTGTGTCAATTCTTTCTGCTTTCAGGACATAAACAGTTTTGGAATATGTGTTGAAGAGGGATTGTTTCGTTGCATCAGTGATTTGATATCCGTAGCAAACTGATGTGACTTTATCCACTGATGAAGACCAGACAGTTGAAGTGGATACCTTCGTTCTAACCTCATTAACAGTTGTGGCTGTATGATGAGCAGTTTGATCGTATTGAATCACTGGATTTCCAATTTGGGTAAATTCTTGTGTCAGAGTGGAGTATTCATTCTCACCCAGTTGATGCATTCCATCTTGATCAACTATAGTAGTAATATTTTTGTCTGGAAATAGATCTCTGACCACCTCAAGTGTTTTTCTAACAACAGTTGAAACTCGAACGGGACAATACACAAGTGAATCTGTTGTCAAGTGAAATCTCAAACGTAAATTGCCAAAGATGGAATTAGGATACTGATCAAAGGTACTCAATGGGAGGAGGTTCACAAATGGAATAACCAGTGGAATTGTCGCGGTGAAAGGTGCTTTGTTTCCATTGAGTGTTGGAACAAAATAGAATCCACACACGCTTGGATCCATTCTCTGAACATTTTCAAAAGACTGTAGCAATGCTTCATGTTGTTTTTCTCTTCAAAAGACTTGAAAGTGTGATACAGAAATGATTCGTGAACATGATTATTCTGTAGTGAATTGTCAATGATGTTTCCTTTACTGTCGACGAGTCTCATGTCTCGAATTGCATCTGATGATGATTTATATCCGTAGAACATTCCATATTGTCCAATCATCCCAAATTTAGCTCCATCGAATGGCTGGTAAAAAGGAACAGTAACAGTTAGATCGATACGCAAATGACTCTTCGCAAACTCAGTCACATCATGACCGTCATAGCACAGTGGAACTTCAATCTCATCTCCAATTCTACATGGCATGGGAGGATTGGTTGGATGTACTTCTTGGATGGAGTAGATGTGAGGTTCTGAATCCCATTGTTTTGGCAGATATGATTGCACTTCAATTTGCTCAATTAATGTCGATGTTGGTTTGGATTGATTTGATCTGATACTTCTCATTTATAGAAAAATAAAAAATACAATATCAATAATTTCTTTTACTGTTTTGTCTCGCCAGAGGCTTCGAACCCTCGATGAGAGTCTCTACATGATTCCTAAATCTTTATGCAACGCTTTCAATGTGTGATTCGGATAGTACTCAACTTTTGGTTCACCATTGCTGTATCGTAGTACCCACCATGTGGTTGCAGTGGTTGCTAGAATCGGTGCTGGAGGATGAGTAAATGTTGTCATATCACCTCCACTTTGACTTGGGTTGTAAACATTGTAGTATGTGTCAAGAATACCCTGATAGATTGGATGCGATCTCAAAGTGACCGCAGTGTTTCCTTTTGAACTGATGGAATCATTGCAGTTTGTTGGACATCCACTACGTTGAGTTGGGAAGCACAGAAGGAAGTCAGTATTGTCATGAACTGGACGAACTCGTGTCATTGTTTCATTTGGATATGTTCCGTCACCAGTGAGTTTCTCTTCAACGAGAGAATCCGTCAGTGATCGCTCCAAATCATCAGGAACAGCTAGGTACGAATCGAGATTGAGAGTCGATAATGCGAACTGATAGAAGCGAGCTCCAATAGTTGTCGTTGGTTGTTCTGGATAATACCTGTTTTGTAAAGTCACTTGGATGTTCTTCTGCATTGGATTGTGGAAGCAAGTGACTTCATTGTCGTAATGACGGAAGAGAAGCATAATGTCCTTTGCATTCACAACAACCATTTGCTGAGTACAATCAATTCCTGTTGCCGTTGGTGTCTTCTGAAATGGATAGAATGAGATCTTCTCTGCTGGAATTGTTCCAGGACGATCCTGATACATCACCATGAGTTTCTTTATTGCATCATCTTTCATTTTGTATCCAGCACTCATACAATACACATCATCAATCCGATAGTTTGTGATGTTTAATGAGATGTATTGATCGACAAATTCAGGTTCTGTTGTCACGACATTGGCTGTTGAACAAACAATGTCTTTTGTAACTGTTGGTTGCTGAAATGATTGACCAATTTGAACGAAGTTCTTTGTGCATGAGGTGACAAGATTATTTAAGAAATATGGACGATGTTGAATGCAATTGAGAATTGCTGCTTTAATCGTTGGAGCTGCTGCTGTTCCAGTTACGAGTGATGATAGTGTATCTTTCAAAGTGAGTTCAGGATTAACAGAACAACAAACAAACGCATCCTCATTCATGTGCACACTCAATTTCAAATCACCAAAGAGACATTTTGGATAGTCAGTCATTCCTGAGAAAATCAGAAGATCTTCAAGATTAATCGACACGCGAATTGGCACATCAATTGTGTCTTGAAACACCCCTGTTCCAGATGTTGTTGTAAAATCAGAAAGTGGAATATAGACACCAGCTACAGATTCATCATGCTCCCATGCGTTTTTCCAAGGTGTGTGACAATGTTTTCGATTCTCCAATTGACTCTTCGGTTTTATCATATTGTAGATGTGAGACTCCATTGAAACGTCATTGTTTGTTGTGCTGATGATTCTCTGATTGTTGTGAAGAACAGTAAGGTCACGAAAGATTGATGCCGAATGCTTGAGTCCAACGAAAATGAATATTCTCTCATTCATGTACGATCCAATTTTACCAGCTGTAGTTTGCCAATTATTGAGTTTCAATGTTGCTGTCATTGTGAACGTAATGAATGAATCATCAATTTGACAAATGTCCTGATTACCAGTCAACGGAATGATTATCTCTTGTCCCGTGTAGAAGCGTGCATTCTCTGATGGTTTCAACTCCTGAATCGAAGTACTGTGTGCCCCATCATTCATTAGGTAATTAATGAAATGTGCGGACCTGAGTTGTTGTTGAATTTGACCCATGTCATCTCTCGTGTATTCTATCCTTCCAGTGGTATTTCCAGTCAATGATGATGCTCCAGTTCTTTTGTTTGTCAGATGTGTTATATGCGAGTTCATTTTAACAAAAATAAAAAAATACATTTATGCTTTAACTCTAGTTACTTTTTCTTTTTTGGTTTCTTCACCTTAACCTTCGGCTTCAGCTTCTCTTCCAGTCTCAGTATTTCTCCTCTGAGCTTGTTCGCTACTGCAGTGTTTCCTTCATTGATCGCTTGCTCGTATTGTGCCATCTTCTCTGCATGGATTTGCTGATCCGATTTCACATCTGGTATCATTTCAATTCCTGTCTGCGCTACCTTCGAAATCAGTGGTCCAACAAAGGGGATGAGATTCAGAAATGGAGCTCCAACTCTGAGTATATTTTTGCCAACTGCTGCTAATTTTGATAACCAACCTGGTGCCATTTTAATAAAAATAAAATATTCGAATACGAGTGAATGTTTATCCTTTGAATTGAATTTTGGAATTTGACGAGAGTGGCATATCATCATTGGAGTATCTCCCATTTCGAGGTGGTTCATATTCAATCATCTGCGGTTTTTGTTGACGATTGATCGCTTTATTTTGTTGATAAACGTCCATCATTCCTCCTAATCCGTTGAGTATTCCTCCTGCTGTTTGTCCAAATTTACTGTTCGTTTGTGAGAGCAATCCACCACCAACTTGAAGGAATGTTGGAGCTAGAGGTTTGATGAATTGAAAGAATTGTTTGCCGATATTTTTGAGTTTGTTGAAACTTCCTGGTGCCATTTATAGAAAAATAAAAAATACAATTCATTTATAATTTTAGCGAGGAATTGCTTTCGTCAGAGAAATGCCATAATTGAGAATGGTGTTGTATGCTTCATTGAAGGCAATACTCATGTCTTTTCCACCAACAAGGATCTTGAAAATGGTTCTAAACACTGGGAGTTTATTCAGACATAGGCACTTGTCAGACAAATCATCCAGTTCGATCACCACATCATTAATCCCAGTGAGTGTAGCAATCAGTGCACATAAATCACTTTGGTTCGTGATCAGTTTCTTCGATGGTTCAATGAGATTATTCAATAGTTTCTTTTCACAAGCGAATGCATTCTTGTAGACGAGTAATAACTGATCTTTGAATGCCGAAATATTAGAAATATATTCTCGAAGTGGAATAGAACGACTTTGAATGGGGGCTGATGGATATGTCTCTAGTGGTGGATCATAAACACCTGGAACATTATCGAGTTCGACATTAGCGCTTTGTTCATTACGATCTTCGAGCTTAGATCTTCCAGAATTCGAACCTTTATTGTCGATGATGACATTGTTGGTGATTGATGTTGGGACTGAAGAAGAACTTGTGTGTTTCGTAAATTGACAACTGAGAATTGGTTGCATCACTTTCTATAAAAATAAAAAATATATATTAATGTTTTTAATCAGACATTTCTTTCTGTTACTGAACATATTGAGAGTAAGCTGGCATATTCGAAGATTGGTATTGACCGATATCTTCATCTGTTCTTGTTGCATATGCTTTGCGTGTCAGAGTACTAATCTCTGATGCTATGGTAGCATTATGTCTACCAAGGAATGTTTGCAAATTTTCTTGATTTGTGATGAATTCTAGAAACTGTGGATACACCTGCTCCTTGAAATCCTTTCTTTTCTTCATTCTCTGATGTCCTTCGTTGGTACTGTCGAATCCTGAAAGATGTTCTTCAATCCATCTGTCCCACATTTGTGATGCTACTTTCGATTGAATTGAATTGAACACCATATTGTCTATTACTCTTTTCCCAGTATCTGCTGGATTATCTCGACTGGCACGAGTTATTCCCAATTCATTTGTCATGAAGTCACCAACAGCTTTCTTCATTATTGCATAAGGTTGTTGTGATCTTTGTGCTTGCATGTCTCCATAGCTGATGTCTCGAAAACTGGATGGTAGATCGTATGATCCATTCTTGAGGAAATTAGAGTGTGAAGCTTTGATTCTCCTTCCGAATTGGCGATTAAATGCTGTATGTGATGTCTGTTTTCGCTTGTCTGGTGTTGGATTCATTGCGTAGTATGTCTCTTTGACCGGTCTACTGTTGTATGGTGCGAGCATGGCTCCATTGACTGCAATCAAATCTTTCGTCTCATTATCGTAGACCATCACATCTGGGATTTTTCCATGTTGTTCCATTAGAACAGTCCAATTCTGTCCAGTTCTCTTGATGTACTCAAGCGCTGATGGATAACTACTGAGGGCATCGTTCCATCTGGTTTGAATATCATCGTCAGCATAGATTCTTTTCATCGCTGCTTGAGTTTCTGCTGCGTATCTCATTTTTGGTTTCTTCTCTCTTGTTTTTCTTGTTGGTTGGTTGTACACAATCTGTGGTATCATTGACATTTCATACAAAATAAAAAAACCAAAACTATATTTTAATTAGAGTTAAATCACAAATGAACAAATCGAATCAATCATTAACAGCATACGTGAATGCAAAATTGAGTGAAGCTTCTAATAGGAATGTTTCTCATGAAGTGCAATCACAGATTCATCCAGACTTGAATTTCAATCGCAACAGTGTCAATGTCCTCGTTGGGAATAGAGGAAGTGGAAAAACCTTTAATGCTCTTCGAGAGGTTGCAAAACTCCAGAATGTTCGA
Organism: Blattamonas nauphoetae; assembly: GCA_033064195.1. NCBI lineage: Eukaryota > Preaxostyla > Oxymonadida > Blattamonas > Blattamonas nauphoetae. Next base: position 7,357 of record JARBJD010000254.1, on the reverse strand, counting down.
GTTAGGAATGAACTGTTCCATCTCTTTGTCTTCGTGACTGATAAGAACATTGATCCTACATTCGACAAGTTCAAACCAATACTGAACGTTCCTTATGTGAAAGTGAAATACGATGATGCACTTCCATTTCTGTTGGAACTCTCTGAATCGAAAGCTGCGTATGAAGAAATTATGGACAATCAATGGCAGAACAGAATCACAGATGAATGCAGAGAGAATCTCTTTGACTCACTTTACATTGATGACTTCTCAGTGAAGAATCTCCAAACGATTATCCTTCTTGATGACTGTCGTAGAATCTTAGGTGAGAGAAGAACATCCAAAAATAGAATGACAATGATGGACTTGTTACTGGAGAATCGACAACCAAAGTTCACATTCTTTCTGACGATGCATGAGCTCTTCAGTTTGTCAGCAGACATGAAGTCAAACATTGATTCAATGTGGATCTTTGGAGGATTCAACAAAGAACGAATCAGTCGAGTCTATCCTCAGTTGAACTCACCAATTGATATTCGACATTTTTGGAATGTCTATCAACGAAAACAGAAATGTGAAGCAATCATTCTTCGATACAATACTGATGGAGTTGCTCTGACAGAGATCAACAAAGAAGGGTTCAACCGGACTGTCCGATAATTCTTGAATAAGGTTTCCAATTGAGTCAGTCAGCGCTCGAATTGATTCTTCAATGTCTGATAATCTTTGATCAATCGATTGTGAATTAGGAGGAGTGGAAGCATCAACATATTGTTTCCTCAGTGCTATCTCACCTCTTATTTTTGTAATTCTGTATCCATCAATTTGAATCATCCTTTTCAGTTTCTGTGTTGTGTACTCATTCAGTTCTTTTCTATTCTTCTCCAAGTATCTCTGAAAGTCGTGGATGTTTGTGAACTCTTTCTGCTCAGGATCAAACGGTTCTAATATTTTCAGCGATGTCATTTAAGTGAAATAAAAATATTTGAAACATTATTGAAAACGAACAAAGTTCTCAGATCGAAGATCGCACTACGCTAGATTGAAGCGAACGAAGTTCTGAGGTCAGAGAAGACCGAATTCCGCAATGAACTCTGGAGTTAAGTCGTCAATAGAGTCTGCATGATATTTTGTGTGTTGGATTGGAACGTAGACAACTTTTGACAGACACGTCAGTCCATTCAGTAGTGTAGCTACCACATTCCCGTGCTTGTATTCGATGAATTTCCCCACGAATTGAAACTGTCTACGCTTCTTCTGAAACTTGGCAACAGTCTTGTCCAGATCAAGGTGGATCAACAGAATGTTTCCTGGTTTGTATTTCCATAACATCTGTGATGTCTGTTGTCTTTGGATGTTCTTCAATTGCTCTTCACAACTGGAGATGTACAGTGCTTCAATCTCTCGATTCTTTTGTGCCTGCTCTGGAGTGAATTTGTTCCAGTACGCTCGATGAGGAGTCATGTTGTAGTATTCAACCATCTGATTCATCAATGAATGATTTGCCATCTGTGTCGCATTGTCTTGGAATCCATCTCTGATTGTTCTTATCACTCGATCGACAATTCTGTTGTGATTTGTGAATGGTGAACTTGTGAAATATGTGCTGACATTCTGATCCTTGAAAAACTCTGATGCTTCTCCACTTGTCCATGCTGCTTCACCATCTCCTCGAATGTTGTTGACATGAACTCCACGATGATTTATCAGATCATTGATTGCAGTCTTGACTTTGCTCCATGATTTATCCAGTACAGGAATGACGACCAGGTATTTAGTGTTGATGTTAATTGCGAAGAGATAAATCTGCAGTACTGTTTTCGACGTTGGTGATTGGATAAAGACAAGATCCATTTCCCAGGATGCAAACTTGGGAGAGAAGTACGGTCGATCACAATTCTGAGGAACCTTTCTGTCTGATGTCTTCTGTGGATCACCTGTAATTGCTTTCGACATGAACTGCATCTTTGATCGAAATGGATACACTATTTTTTCCGTTGTTTTTGGAATCATTGGAGGATCAATTCTCATCGCATCACCTCCTTTTTCTCTCTGAATTTTCCTCGGATGTGCTACACTCCATCTGTGATCAAATTCCTCATACCAATCCTGAAATGATCTTCCTCCGAATGGGATTTGTTTTGTGTGAGTCAGAATGAAGTCAAGATCTTCGTTCGCAATCTTTCTGTTTATCGAGGCTCGAACGAATGTGTCTCTGTTCATTTTATTTGCATCCAGAATGTGTGATGTAATAAAGTGTTCCATCTGCTTTTGATTTTTCATTATTGAGTTCTCAGCTTTGATCTGTTCATCTTCTGAATCGTTTCTCTGTTGATGATCAAACAATCCTTTCATTTGTGCCAACTTATTGAGCACTTGCTGTGTGGTTGGTTCATACTGTCTGATCTCCCTCACTGGGTGGTTGAACACGGTTGGTATGAAGAAGGGATTATTCTCAATTGGATCCTGCACCTGTGAAATTGGTATAATGTCATCATCATCTTCATCATCATCATCATCCTCATCATCCTCTTCAAATCTCCTCTCCTTCATTGGATATTCATATTCAAACCCCATTGATTTCAAGTTTCTCATCTGTCCAGGAAGAACTAGGTCTTCAGGTGGTTCTATTGCTATTGGTCTTTGCACTGGAGTTGGGATTGGGATTGGTCTTGCCTCTGCAGGGCTTCGAACTCTTGGTGAGAGAGTCACTTCCTGATTGTACTTTCGATGATATTCTCGATACTTTTGTATGCCGTTTCACATCTCCCATCACTGACACGTTTTCCCAAGAATTCAATCAGAAACTGTGAGACTACTTTTGTTCCAATTGAGAGAGTTAACTTTGGAGAGAGACCTCCATTGAACCAATCCTCAAAATATGTCTCATCGTTTGCTACATACTCCATTTGAATCATAGACATCATATACTGGTAAAGTGTTGGCTCTATTGAACTTAACATTGAATATTTTGATTTGAGAGTGTTGTGTGCAATTCAGCAACCTATTCACTAAAGTATTAATCTGTCGTGTGTTCATTTATACAAAAATAAAGTTTGTGTTTATTCAATAATATAATCAGTTGCTTTCAGTCCATGAATGAATGGAGGACACGATTCATTTTCAAGTACGATTGCCTTCAGATGAATTCCACTGAGACTGAGTTTCTGTTGTATTATTTTCGCAATCTCAAATCCATTTGTATTCTCTTCGCTCACGATTCTTCTCGTCTGAAACGCATCATCATGATGCTTGAACCGTTTTACGGTGAAGTTCAGTGTTGTAGTCACAGTTTTCTCTCCATTAAGACATTTCACATAATCGTCACTTGTGATGTTTGTTTTCTTTAGAGACACGCCTTTGATTTTGCATTTCTCATCGAGAGAGTAACACTTGGGTGCAAGACAGATCATCTGTTCACCTTCCTTTTCAATAGCTAGTCCCAACAGTTTCTTCTCATCATCGACACCTTTTCAGGATTGGGAAACCATTCATATTTGTGTGCATCATAGAATTCCTTGTCAGCAATCACATGTTCAAATTGTTGATGAATTCCAGCATTTGGATCACCGGCAATTGCCCAGTATGCAGAGTCAGTGTCTCCCTCACAAAGTGGATCTTGTTCATGTCTAGGCACTTGTACATGAAGTTGTAGATGAAATTCAGATACCAGAACTTGGCATTGTCGAGTGTGAATACTGCTTCTTGCAGACAAGTTTTACACGATGCTTTCTCTCGATCTTCGATCACAATGTAGTTGTCCTCATTGATTTCTCTTGTCGCTACAAATCCTTTCATCATCTGTTTCCAAATATGTTCTCTTCTCATTGCAGATTGTGATCGAGTTGTACTTCTCAGTGTTCATTCCATCGTATCCGTAACTTCCAACCTTCATTGCTTGATTTCATTTGAATGAGTCACAAATGGTTCGAATCCAGCATGTCTCGAGAATACCATCACACTCTTTACATCATCAATTATGAAGTGGCAATAGTCGATGAGGAACCACAGATAGTATGTCGAAAAGAACATATACTGATCGTGTGTGCTCAAGAGTTGGGTCAGCTTTCTTTGTTTGTCATCAGTCTTCAATCCATGCTTCTTCATCAGTGAATATGTCTTCTCTCCAATGTTCTCTTCTGTTGTATTGACCACAATGTTTCTGAAGATTGGTGGGAAGTTAATGAACTCATTGATGTGCTTCTCATCGATGTGTCCTTTCAGTTCTGCAACGAACAATGTCTTCTGATTTTTGTCTTCAATGATCTTACGACATTCTTTATCTCCTGTTGCGGTGAATTAGCATCGTCCTGGCATGTACATTCTGTGATTCGTGTATGGATTGTTCTTGTTCTTGATTGATGAGAAAGCACTTGGATAGAGGGAATTAAAGTCAACACCACAGACGTGAGTCATTTTATGTTCTGTATCAGTGGAGACAACTTTTCCATCTTCATATGTGAAGTGATTGATTGGTGTCACGTCTTTAATGTTCTGTCGGTGTTGAACATTCGATAATCCACCAGTCACTGCGGCTCTCAGTTTGTGATATGTTTGCTCATGTGTCAGAGTCATTGGGAGTGATTTCCAGATGCAATACTTCTTCAGTTGAATTCTCAATCGAGTGAGATGCTCGTCCTTGTCTGACTTGTAGGTGTTGCAGTAATCACAGCAGATCTTGACGTTCTCTTTGAATGTCCTTTCGAATTGTCGATTCTATCCAATGTTGGTCGCACTGCTTGTGAGAAATGACTCTTGCAGATATAGCACACTCTCTTGCACTGTTGAACAAACCAATCATAGTCTGCTTCAGTGACATTTTTATCAGTACTGCGATGAGCTTTCTGGTCTTGATAGATGTACGATGCAACTTTGTACTTCCAGTATTGCTTGGTGATTTTTATTTCACCAGATTGATCCACTCCATTGAAATCATCGTCGATATCAAAGTCTTTGTAGGCACAAGCATACTTGATTGCTGAAGCGTTGGCTGACAATGAGAGATTGTGCAACATATCCACTTTGTATTGGAAGTTCAAATCGATCAGATTGTCCAGAGGTGCAATCATACATTCTGACATCTCTGATGTTGTAGAATTTCAGATAGTCCCATCTGTTTTGAATCCTTGCTTCTTCCAATCATCAAGGTACATTTGATAGTCACTGTCAGACATCTCACTGTTGTTCAGACTGGAATAGAATTCATATTTGGAGAATGGTTCTTGTTTGCTCAACACTACATCGTAGTCTGATGAATCAAATGATTCGTAAGCAAAGAATGATTTCTGAAGAGTGGTCTTTCCTCCAAAAGCCTTCACTGCATTATCCAATGTCATTGGTCCTGTGTATGACATCATGTCAATAAAGCGAAGAACCTGTTGTGTCTTCTCATGTCGGATCAGTACTTGTTTGTACTTCGTTGTGGATCCAAGGAAACTCACCACTTTCCAATCCTTGTCAACGAGATCACGAAAGATGAGATTGATGTCGAATCTGGAACTGTTGAATCCAATCACACTGACTTCATTTTGTGAGGGTATTTCCGTGTCTTCATAGTTGTTATCATCTCGAACTGTCTCAGCATATCTGAAGAGTTCTCTGATCCATTGCTTCACAAAGTCCTTTCCATCTCGAAGATCAAAGTAGATTGACTTCACACCTGATTTTGTTTTGATTGCAGATGCAACGGAGAGAGGTTTCAAATGTGAGATCAGTTGAGTGTTGTCATCAGAGAACAAGTTGTCAAGAATGAGATCTTCCATTGTTTCGAAATCGTATGTGATGTAGTATTGTGTTGGTTTGAATTCGTCTTGTCTCTTGTGTGCCATCAGAAATTCAAATGTTCTATTGTTGAGGATATGTGGAACATATGGTCTTGGTGTCTTATCAAGTGAGATCTTCTTCACATGTTTTCCATCAAGTTCTTTGCACTCTCTGAGATGCTTCTCAAAATCTCTACTGAAGTTTTTATTCTTCACTTGGAATCCTCTTGACTGACAGTATGGACAGAGTTTATATCCAGTGATTTTCTCAGGGTCAACAATAAACATCACATGGACGAGAGTTGCCGTCAGTGGAATCATCAGAATTGGAAGAACAAGTGCATCGTCATTTCGTTGACATACGATTGACTGAGGAAGTAACGACCCCTTTGGGGGTCACTAGTCGAACTAGAGTTCGGGTACTTCTTCTTATCTTCGTCGTATTCATAAATGTGAATTGTGATGTTGAATCTTTGCATTGCTTTCTCAATGTCACAGCAATAACAAACCCAGGATAACTCTGAAGATGTGGAGTCAATTGTCGAGATTGGAGATGAGTGAGATTCATCCATTGTGCGAACAATCTGTGGCTTCACTGTTCCTCATATTGATTGATATTTTCTTACCTTGAACTTCAGGAAGTGTGAAGAATGATAGAGCTTGAAAGAAGCAGATGTTGTACTCAGAATCGATGTACCGAACGTTTCTCGTTTTGATGTGTTCAGTGAGAATAGCATTTGCTTTTCCTGCGACTGGGAATCGATAGACTGCAACCAGTATGGAGTGGAAAGCGATGTACATTGTCTTCGTATCCATCAGTGTTCTCTCTTGTGATTCTTTGATCAGATTGATTGCATATTTTGAATACTCGTTGATGTCTCCTGCACTTCTTATCACTGTCGGAAAACTCTTTGATGTGTTCTCCAGTTCTGGCCTGAAGTCATTGTATGTTGTCTCATCTTTGTCTTTTCTCTCGATGATCTTTCCAAAGTCAATACTAATCTTGAATGGATGATCTTTCTCTTTGTCGAACACTGCTTTAATGAAGGTTGTGATTTCTTCAACGTTCTTCAAGTGATTGTGGAAGTACAACTGATATGGTTTTCCATTATCCTCAACCTTCTCGACCTCATTCTTTTGAACTTCCTTCGTGCATTCATGAGACAAGAATTGAATGCTGCTTTGTCTCGTGGTTCAGCAAGTAGAATACACTCTTCAAATCCTCAAATGTCTGCACTTCTCTCTTTCCATTTGTTCATTTTTCTTCTGAATGATTAACAGATTCTTCATCCAATGATCCATCAGTTTCTCTTCAATTGATTTCCAGTTTCCACGTCATTTTGAACACTTGCTTTTTCAGTTCATCTTTTGTTCACTTGGATTTTCATGATGGTACTCTTGCTTTACGTCTTCTTCATTCATCATTGCATTGTTATTGTGCTCTTCCAGTTTGTGAATAAAATCATCAATCTGATAGCTGGTAATATTCCCTATCTCCTTCCAAAATGGAGATCTGGATCTTGAGTACTGACAGGAGATATAATGATGATGTTGGTAGTTCTTTTAATGTTTGGATTGTATGTCTGATCATAACCATGTTCATCCTTGAATCCAAA
>JARBJD010000253.1:0-110713 GCA_033064195.1 Blattamonas nauphoetae | reverse complement strand
CCAATCGAGAAAGAAACATTCAAATCTCGCCAAATCTCAACTACCAACGATGTCACCTTCAAAAGTGCACGTTCACTTCATGTTCTGCCCCAACCGGAGAACGTGGAGGGCGATATATCACGACAGCAAAGGGTCACTCGCCATCGAAGGATGCACCTTCATAAACTGTCAAGCCAAAACGCGGGTCAGCTATTGATGCTGTCTTTCGAGTGCAGACGCCACTTTCAGGGCTGTTTCGAATCACTGACTCGCTTCTCGACCAATGTGGGTCAGACTCATCATTTTCTGCCCTCAACGCACTCGGCCCGTTTGATTTCACTGTCATCATTTTCTTATTCAAAACAACAATTTCACTCACATGCAAAGCAAAACTCGTGTTGGGTTCTGTGATGATATCGGAGGCGGAACAATCCACAACTGCCGATTTGTCAACCTCACCGTTACGGAGAACATGCAGGCCGCATGCAAAGTGAAGGAGCAACGGAGGCTGTCTCTCTGTCAGACTGTTATTTTTGTGAAATGTTCAACTACATCGGGTGTTGCCACCTTTCAATTTATTTATGGACAAACGAAGGTGGAACGGATGAGATTTGTTGAATGCCACCCCAATCCAACAGCAAGCTCAGCTCTGATCATCGCAAACAGAACAGTTTCTACTCGCCCTAATCTCCCAACGTGGTACACCGAAACAGCAGATGACAATCCTGTAATCTCGAATTGTTGGTTCGAGGGGGCAGTAGACGAGGGAGAGTCTCTCTGATTTGGATGTGCATGTGTTCCCAGAAATGAAGGAGACTCAGTCACGGATATTTGGTCGACTTCGAACATGTTCGCGATTCGATGGGAAGGAACAGCGAATGACAGGATCAGACAGACACCAGACATTGTGATTGATGCTGAGGAAGGATTGGACGAGGAGTTCTGCTGGATGAGGGAGAAAGGATGTCGGACAATGTCTGAGACAATCAACGACCGCACATCGGGCAAGTTTAAGGGGCACTTTCCTCCTCGCAAACTCTCTCTCAGAATTCTGGAGTTTTGGTTGGACAGAGGAAGCTTGTGATGAAATCGAAATCAGAAGCCAAAGCGACGATTTCTGACGAAGGATCGTCTCGTTCTCTTCTCCATCTCCACTGGAAGCCTCGATCTCTCCTCTGTCGACTTCTCTCCTCACTTCAATCGAGTCTGTTCGTGTTGAGTGGGGATGGAGAGCTGAAAGTGACGGACAGTGTGATTGATGGGAGTTATCTGGGCGAAACCGAACTGTCAAAACCACTTTTGGGCTGAAAGGAGGAACAATTATTTTGACCTCACTCACTCTCAATCGTTGACATCGTCAGTCGGGCTGATCGCGGCCACTTCTGGCTCAGACTTCTCGTGATCTTGAAATCGACCTTCTCTTCCTGACGCGTCGTGTGGGGTGGAGTTGTGGTGGAAGGAAGAATGGGATCGGCCAGCACTGTCTCGATCTCCGAAAGCAAGTTCACAGAATGCCACACACTGGACGAAGACTATGTCGAACACAACGACCCAGCCCAGGTGTTCCGAACAGTGTAGTTTTTCGCGGCGGAGATCTTCTCCCTTTTCGGAACTTCCACTTTCTGTGGAAGTGCTTCAGTCACCCTCCTTCTCCAACAGCTCAGGTGCAGAGCTGTAGCGTGAGTGTCTATGCCCGTGACCTTTCTCATCTTTCCATCACATCCTGTCGCTTCGAGAATCATACAGCTGCTGGGTGTCGAGGCACGGGAGGTGCTGTTTCTGGCTGGTCCATCTCGGATGTGTCTGTCGTGGAGTCGTCGTTCACAGCCTGTCGAATATCGGGATGACGGTGCTCTCGCATGGTGGAGCGATCACATTTCAACACTCCGAGGTTCAGATTGACCTCTGCCGGTTCGAGATTGTTCGGCCCCGTATGCGGCCCATGCCATCCACCTCGCGAACAGCATCTTCTCTAACGAAGTGACGAACTGTCTCTTCGAAAGATGTGTTGGGGAGGAAAAGAGTGATTCACGGGTCCAACATCACCGCAACACGATTTCACAACTGTTCGTTCATTGGATTAGCTTTGATTCGAATGCAGAAGCCACCATCGTGATCGGGCTGGATGGATATCAAACACAAACTCTCGAGATCTCGAAGTGTTATGTTCTGCCTGATTTCTCCGAGAGAGCAGGATGGGAATTGTGCGACTCACTGGAATCTACGAGACAAATCCAGCCCAAGCTACCATCACCGAATGTGGGTTTCTGTCTGCCTCTCCTCATCTGCTCCCATCGACGATTCAGAAAGATGGGATTGGGTTCTAACGCTTCGAGTGTCGAGGAGGTTGGAGGAGAAGGAGGAGAGGATTCGGTGATGTGTGGACATCCCGACAGGAAATGCGCGACACTCCGCCATGCAACGACACTATGCCGAGCGACAGAAGGAACAGAAAACTTGATTTCTGTGATTGTTGGAGAAGGTGAACATTCAGAAGAGACGATCACTGTTGGAAGAATGAGGATCGGAGTTCGTGGAAGATGGGAAAAGAGCGAAACGAAGTTGAGATCTCAAGATGGAACTCGTCTGATGACACTTGGAGATGGTCTTCTCTCTCGACTCCTAACCATCGTTCTCCCATCGCTCTCGTCATCATCACCAACCATCTCGAGCAGTGGAACGCTGTCGATCACATCAGTGTCATTCATGGCGAACGAGAACCAGCCAACACTCTCCACTCCCATCATCTCGATCGCAGCTGGCTCAGCCACTCTCGACTCTTGTGATCTTCCTGCTCTCCTGTTCTCAAACAAGGAGGCATTCATCACTGTCGCTTCTGAAGGAACTCTTCTGTTCAAATCAGTCAACTGTGACTTCAACGATGCCTCTTCTGATTCTCTGATTTCTTCATTTGGATCAGTGGAGCTTGTTGATTATTCACTGTCCAACATCGATCTCGCATCGTCACTCCTTCGTGACTCAGGCGACTTGTCTCTTCGTGGATGCACATTCACCTCTCTGCTCGATTCCGCTCACTCTGAAGACTCTTCGCATATTGTTGATGCGACGATTGGGAAGGACAATCTCTGAGAATTGGGAAATCGACATCAAACTCAAAGACATCGTTCGTCAGCTGCTCATCGAAAGAAGATGGTGGAGGACTGAAAGTGTGTGTTTCGGGAAGTGGAGTGGTTGAGCTGGCGGAAGCGCACTTCTCGAAATGCTCGTCGTCTGGAAATGGAAGCGCCGTGTTGATCGAAGTTGCCTCTCTCTTCACTGGCACCATCTCGTTCGTCGCTGTCGAGTTTGGAACTGGTGATGACAAGAACACAACCACACTTGGAACGGATTTGTTCGTGACTGCTCCTGATCTCGTTTCGCTTGTCAGAACATCGAGTTTCAGCCTTCTCAAACCATCACTCCCTCAAACAGGAATGTTCGGAAGGTAGAGAAGAATGAACTGATGGGAAAGGATGGAGATAAAGCAGTTGAATCTCTCCTGTTCATCTGGTATCCTCACGAGTGGAGACAAGCATGTTGAAGGAACGACTGGAGAGGATCACGTGAACTGTGGACTTATCCAACTTCCCTGCCTCTCGCTCTCCACGACCCATCCGGAGTCCTGAACGAGACGAACCAGACACTCTCGATCGACTCCTCCCTCACACTCACCGATTCCATCGCCGCCCGTTCGACTGGCTCTGTCCTCACATCGACACTCTCCACCTCCCACCTTGACCATCGCTTCTGCCTTCTCTTTCGTTGTTTCAGCTGGTCCCATCGAATTGTCATCTCTTTCATTTGTTCCCAAAGAGGAAACCAGATCCACTCCACTGTTCTCCATTTCTGATTCTGGATCATTGTCAGTGAGATTGTGTTCGTTCTCGTCATTCGAATCGACATCATCGCCTTCGATTCTGTTTGGGAGTGTTGGTTCTGTCCAGTCTGTCTCGCTTGACTCAATCACATTCAAATCTTGCTGGTCGAGTGGTCAAGTGTCGTCAGGAGTGATCTCACTCTCCCTCTCCGACGACTCCTCGCTCTCCATCAAAGGGTCAACCACAATCACAAGTTGTTCCTCTCCAACAGCTGAATCAGACTTCCTCTTCCTGTCTCGACCAACCTACGCCAAATCATTCGTCTCAACTGCACTTTCATTGCCGTGGGACAAAGATGACACAACCACTCGCTCATTTGTTGGGAAAGAAGGAAGTTATTCACCAAATGTGCCTCTCTATCTGTTCCATGCCGAATTGGGCTCGGAAGGTCATCTCTCGAATGCCTCGAGCGACATGTCAGTGTGTGGATTCACAGTCTATCCCTGCGCCTCTCTCTCGAAGATGATCACTCGTCTCTTGTCAGTTGCTTCTCCAACGATCCATCTCGATTCAGATCTTACTCAAAGCACATCGCAATCATTCAGTTCTGCTCTCACAATCAAAGGAAATGACAGAAAGCTCATCATCGCTGATCCATCGACCGAGCTGGTCTCGTCGGGATTCTTCGCGGTCAGTTCGTCTGTCACACTGAACACTCTTGTGATTGAGATCTCATCTCTGAAACATGTAGATCTCTTCTCCATCGCAACAGGAAAGCTGAAGATGGAGGGATGCACAATATCGTTGAAAGGGGGATTGATGAGTGGAAGTGTTGTGAAAGTGGAAGATGGAGGGAGTTTGGTTGTGAATGGTTCAGTGTTCACAGACATCGTGAGCTCAGACTCGAAAGGAGGAGTGATTGTGGGAGTTGTGAGTGAGTCGTCGGAGTTCAGAATTGACAACACAACTTTCTCTGACTGCAAGTGCGAAGGGATTGCTCACTGCATCTGGATGGAACTGCGAAACAGCTCGAAGAACACATTCTCGTATTCGATGACCAACATCGAGATTGAGCGGACGAAGAAAGAAACAAAGACAGAATGGAATGATGAAATGGAAGAATCGAAGAAAGCGACAGATGTGTTTGTGATGGGAAGCAGATTGGATGATCTGATTGACACGAGTGATTGGGAAGGGAGCTTCACGAAAGAGACGAATGCGGAATCGCTTTGGGGAGAAGATGGAGTGAGTGGGGTTCATTGCTCTCTTCTTGTTTATCTGATTGAGATTTCGGAAGCCGTTGAAGTGGATTCGAATGGAGAAACATTCACGAAATGTGGACATTTCCTTCTTTTCTGCTCGTCGATGGAGTTGGGAGTGAATCGTCTGATTGGAGCAGATTTGGAGAAGATTCGAGTGATGGAGTCGATCTCGGTGGACATTGTTGTTTCGCTGGAAGGAGACATCACAATTTGTGGATCAAAGAACGAATCGACTCTCCTCTTCACACCAACTGGTCAATTTGTGAACAAACTCCACAACGACATCACATCATCACTCTCCATCGACTCTCTGATCATCTCATTCCCAACCACAGCTCATTCGAACCCTCTCTTCGTCTCTTCGTGTGGAACTCTCTCCTTCACCTCGTGCTCGATCACATCGTCGATTCCGATCACTCAGAGTGTGATCTCAATTGAGGGAGGAATCCTTCGTGTGACAGGAATGTCAGCAACTGATCTGGAAATGACAGACTGTGCTCTGATCGAATCGAAAGGAAGTGTGGAACTGTCATCCAGCACGTTTGAGAGAATTGAAGGAAACATGAAGAAGGGAAGTGTGTTGTGGGGAGAATTGGGGGAGTCGGTTGAAGTGAGTGTGAGAGGCTGCTCGTTCGACGAGTGCAGTGGAGATGGAGAATCACGATGGATTGAACTGAAAGGAAGAAACACACCAACATTGGTTGGATCGAACTGGGAAGGATCATTCAACAAGACGAGTGTTTGGAGTGGAGTGATGGTTGAGTCAACAAGCTGGTCTCACGATGACTCGTTCAACCCGTATTCTCTTCTGTACGAGTTCCATCCTCGCTCTGCTGGGAAGATTCTGGTGTCGACAACGGAAAAGAGCGAAGACCATCCTCTGTGTGGATCGTTGGAACTTCCTTGCCGAACGATTTCGGATGGAGTGAAATTGACAAATGAGCGGAATGTGGAGATTGTCGGATCTGTCTCGCTGACTTCCAAAATGCTGATGAATGGAGATCCTCTGTTGATTTGTGGATTCAAACAGCATGGAAGACTGGAGATGGTTGGGAAAGGTCAGATTGTGAACAACGTGTTTGTCTATCCTGACGAACTCTCGCTGTCCGCTCTGACACTGGATGTGAGTTCATCGACACTGGAATCTTCTGAAGGGATTGTGGTTTGTGAGAATGGAAGTGATTGTTCAGAATGTGGTTGTCTCATCGTCTCGCTCGATCAATCCATCACTTCTTGTTGTTTCGGGAGGAAGAGTGAATGTGAGTGGTCTGACTCTCTCTTCACTTTCGTTCTCCGCAACCGCTCTTCGGATCCAAACAGCAGAATCGATCACTCTGAAAGGGATTGAAATGAAGAACACATCGTGCTTGACGCTTCTCTCGCTGATTGATGGACAAGATGCCCTGATTGATTCGTGCCACTTCACTGGGAACGAAACCTCTTCGAACGACGATCCATCTCCATCCATCTGTTCTTGGGACTCAGGCCTCCTCGTCATCGCCAATTCGTCTGCCTCGGTTGAGTCCTGCCGCTTCTCCTTACTCGCCGATGGGGCTGTCCTCATCGTCAACAGCTCAGTCTCTGTCCACTCATCCACATTCTCCGAGAATTCTGTTCGCAATTCCACAACATCAGCTCGTCGGAACATTCGTTGTGAGTCTGGTTCGTTGACAGTGGGGAGCCTTCATGGAGGAGACGGTTCCGTGGCGGGGTCGTCGGCGTGGATGTCGATTGGTGAGGAATGTTCGTTCAACTCGCCTGTAGTGGATGCCAACACTCCTTTCTTCATCCCAACATTCTCCAATACTTCCGTCGAAGTGAGAGACAGACTCGAAGTTCACATCATTTGCGCTGACTCTGGTTGGGGAGACTGATCCCGTGTGGTCTGTTTTGGAAGTGTTTGAGAAGAAGGAGTGGAGGGCAATGCAACATCGTTTCCTCTTTCTGAAGAATCCACCACACTCTTCTCCGAAACGAAGATCGAACTGACACTTGCATCGTCATCCATCAACTTGAATCGTGCTTTGGAACTACATGCTCGTCTGCTGTTTGGAATGAACCAACATACATCCTCGATCGAGCTGAAGAAAAGCGACACTGACATTCGGAAATCGCAAGCAACACAAACAATGAAATGGCTGCTTCCAGTGATTGGAGGATTGATTGCGCTGTTCGTCTTCCTTCTCGTTCTGCTCTTGCTTCTTCGTCGTCGCAAGAAACAGAAAGCAGCTGAAGAGAAATCGCAACAAGAATTGAACGAGATACAGGAAGACGATGTGGAGAAAATGGAAGACTTCTCGCAAGGGACAATGAACAACGTGCAACCAAGCCTCATCTCTGTCCCCATTCGAGTGTTCTGGCGATGTCATCGACTGAACAAACAGTGCAACCTCCACTTCCTGAGAAAGTTGGAAACGAATGAGAACAACGATTGGAAGGGAAGATCTGGAAGATGATGGCTGATGTGTGGACAGGCGAGGCGAAGATGGAGCAGAGGATGGTGTGTGTGCGAGAGAGTCTGTTTGAGCGACTTCATGGAAAGGTGAAGAGACCAATCGACGAAATGAGAACAAAGCGAGAACTGACTCGACTTCTACTGAACATTGCGAAGAGAAACATGAATGTGCAGCAACTGAAGCACATCACGCCACACAACATCATCGTCAGTGATTCGGGAGAAGTGTTGTTGAAAGTGAACACACCGACAGATCCAATTCCTGCATTGCCTTCCGCTCAACCACACATGATCGACACGAAACTGGAAAATCCGGATGTGCTTGCAACAGTCGAGACAGACGGAAGGAATGATGCAGGCCAGACCACGATGAACCACTCTGCTCCTTCGACAGGCCTGACAGCGCAGGAACAAGCGCGATGGGCAGCACCAGAAGTGTCGGAGAAGAAAGAGAACGTGGATGGGATGAAAGCGTCGGTTTTTAGCTTAGGCCTTGTTCTTTGGGAAATCGAGACTGGAGTTGTGCCGTTTGCGGAGCACGATGCTCAGAATGCACAACGCCAGATCGTGGCGGGGACAAGGCCGAATCTGTTGAGCATCCCACACCCCAACACGCGAGCTGATTGAGCAATGCCTCCAGAGCGATCCGTCTGAACGACCAACACTGGAAGTGGTTTATTCGCTTCTGCAGCAACAAGATGCTCGCTCTCAGGGTCCGAAACCAGCTGTGGTATGACACCTCTGGCCTGTCAAATGTCTTTCTTGACATCACTTTTCATTAACTTCTTCTCACCTCGAAACTGTCACCACATCACTTCAGCCATCTCAATGTCTCTCTCCCACTCACCGACTCTGACGTCTGAAGGTCGTCATACGAGTCACACAATCCACAATTCACCAGTCACCAGTCGGTGTCTCTGCTTTCTCATCAACATCATCACAATGGATTCCGTCTCATCTGGTTCTCTCTCACTCTGAGATCGAAAACCAGATCTCACATCACCCAAACAGTCATTCGTCGTCGAATGAACCATCTCTCGCCTAACAATGATCCGTTGTGAGTATGTCAATCATAAACAGCAGACGCTGATTCAGTTCACTTCATTTCAAGTCGACTATGTTCCCATCACATCCCTTCATTTTCATCATCTTTCTCCTTCACACAACTTCACCATTCTTCTTTGAGAGACTTTGGAGAGATCTGTGACTCTCTTCATCCTCTTCTCGTTCGGTATCAGTCATGTTCGAGTCCCTGGTCGTTCATACTCTGACTCGGCGATTCTGCAACACCTGTTTCTTTATGATGACCAGAGCAGGGGTTGGTTCAATTGTTCTAAATTCTGTTTTCTCCTGTTCATTTATCGATTCAGTCTTTTTTTCCTTTCCCCAAGCCTCACCACATGACACACTTCACTCATATCTCAAATCACTCGAACTATTTTTTTTCAATATCGAGTGTTTGGAATCCTTGGACCAACCACTATCGGGTGTGGCAGAAAAACTTTCCGGAGGTACCATGCCGTGTAGATCGCGATGTATCTTCTAATCTCCTCCACTTCACTTTTTCCATTCTTAAACCTTCAATTTTTGATAACAGAGAAAAACAAGTGTTTTTGAGAAGTCGGGAATGAGGTGATCGTGAGTGGGATCTCTCTCGGTATCATATGTCATTCTCATCTCAAGGAAAAATTTGACACAAATTTCTCAATATGATCCATTTCCCAACTCTTTTCTAAAATTGGAGGAATACAGAATGAAAACTGTCGTCAAGTGAAGTTGTGAAAGTCTCAAAGCGTATTGATGAAAATTTTGATATGTAACGGTGATTTTGAATGTGGATAGTGTGATCGGAGATCAAGTCCGAGTTTCGAATTTGTGTAGTTCTCAATGCAATAATCCTCGCGTCACAAAATCGTACTGACGCAGTAATTCTCCTAAAAAATTATCTTTCTTCGTTTATCATCCCTAAATACATCATTTCTGAACTTTTTTCAATTTCATAAAAACATAGAAGTTGTCACGATCAACTCTGAAATCTCACGTTTTTTCAATTTTTCTCTTTAATGGATGTATTTTGTCCATTGTTTCACATAGAGACCTCTTTTTTGTTGTTTTCCATCCTTTCCCTGTCTTTGAACTTGTTTTGCAATAAAAGTGTGCAAAATGTGCTGATCTTAGAAAGGCCATTTCATGCGCGATCAGGCTTGAAATCTATAAATTCACCTTTCTTATGTGTACTCAACAACTAAATCTGAATTCAGTAAAATTTGATTTTTTCCACGCTCATATATTATTTGCATCATTTCATTGAGATTTACACATTTTGATAGGATCATCGAGATAAGAAACAACAATATCAGGCAAATTCTTCCTTATTGGCGATTTGTAACCCATTTGAACAGATCAGGATCAATTACATTGATCATATGGACAGAATCACACATCCCTCAAAACACTTCATTTTTCATTCTGTATTCCTCCAATTTTAGAAAAGAGTTGGGAAATGGATCATATTGAGAAATTTGTGTCAAATTTTTCCTTGAGATGAGAATGACATATGATACCGAGAGATCCCACTCACGATCACCTCATTCCCGACTTCTCAAAACACTTGTTTTCTCTGTTATCAAAATTGAAGGTTTAAGAATGGAAAAGTGAAGTGGAGGAGATTAGAAGATACATCGCGATCTACACGGCATGATACCTCCGGAAAGTTTTCTGCCACCCCGATACACTGGTCATCTCAAAACATAATTCACTCCTCTTCTTCTGCATGAAATGGTGTATTCCCTCCCAACTGATCAATCACTCGTACTCCCACAAAGACCATCCGCTCTTCGGAGTAATCATACTCATCGCATTGAAAGTGGAGTTCGATTTCATCTGAAAGACCTTCATCACACAGTTTAGCCAGAATCAGTTGTGCTCGCTTTTGAGCAGAAGGATCTTCATTCTGCCATGCAGTTCGATCTTTCACCAGACTCTGAAGGAGAAAGATGATCACATCGTCGGTTTCGAAGAATTGAAGACTGTCTGTGAAGACCAGAGGAAACGACGAAGACAGCACGAATTGTGTGATCTGTTCCAGGAAGGGAGAGCATTCGACAATCGTTCGACACAGCATTGAGAAGTTGAGTGAGTGCTCATAATTTCCAAATCGACGCCTGCTGTGGCATAGAACCTCCAGAAATGGTTCGATGGGATGGAAGAACTTGTCGATGAAGATTTGTTGGAAGATTTCTTTTGAAATGTGTCGTTGTTTGCAGATTTCCGGAATGGAAGATTGAGACGAACAGAACATCAACCTGGTCACGAGGTGCATCAGACACGATAGGGACGGGGATAGCAGGTGCATTTTCTGTTCACAAAAAAAGATTGTGGGAGGAGATTAAAGAATCCTGTCGCGAGAACATCGAATCGGATTCCAGGAGTGGCATGGGATATATTCATACTCAGAAACCACAGTGAAGATCTGACCAGTTCCTCGTTGGACGATGTGAGGAGCGGAATGAGAGATTCTGTAAAAGCAGTGCAGGAGCCGTCGTGTGTTGGAAGGAGTTCGAAGAGGATCTGTTTGACATCGAAAGGATTGAACATGTCTGGTGTGATTTTCTTCAGAAGAGTGCATGCCTGTTTGGTTGCTTTGCTATCCAGATGGTTTCCTTCTTTGATGAAGTTAATAAGCGATAAGAACGACTGTGACGCTTGTTCTATTGTGGAGATGATATTGGATTCAGTTCTCAGAAATAAGGGAGTTTCATCACAGTGTGGATCTCCAGTGGGGAGACAGATGTAATTGTGTTGGTCTGAGTTTAAATTGTTTCTCATTGGGCAACAAATGAAGTGATCGAGTCCAGATCGAAACCACAGGAAAACAAATCAGACAGTCACTATTCACCTCGGCTCTATCACAATCCCATTCAAATTCAAACTAAATAAACGTGATTGCATTTCCGCAAGATTATGGAAAGGGTCTGACAAAACGTCAATCTCATAAAAGGAGCGTCGAAGAGAGAATTGGACAAGAAGAGGACAATCTCAACTGAAAAAAAACAATTCCTCCGCCTCTTGGGCGACATAACATCATTCTAATCATCTCTGGTGGAGATATTGTAGAAATTGAGACATATTCTTGGGGGATTTGTCCGTTCTTTCGAACAATGGTTGATGATGCAGATGTTGAGTGAGAATGATACCCTGCCTTCAAATGAGAGGAATTTCAGCCAAATATTGGGTTAGAATCATGATGAATCGATGATGTACAACACGTCAGTGAAGTCCTTTGCATCCAACTTGTCTGGCTTGATAAGAAATGACGCAATGCCACATTCAGACACATAAATGTCTCCAACCGAACCTATTTGGAGGAGATTGACGGTATACGGTTCGAATTTGGAATTGTACATGCGAGGATCCGCTTCTACAAAATTGGTGTATCCACCAATGGTATGACAGCGCTTTGACGCTATATATACACAATAATCATCTACCATGGCATCAACGTCATCAGAAGTGAAGTTTTGTCCAGCATCTGCACAGTTTTCAACAAACGCGTCGAGGATCAGTTGAAACTGGAAATGAAGAATATTGGGGAGACTATCACGGAGAGTTCCAGTGAGACGATATTCTTGTTTGCGGAACGGCCAGTATATGCTGAGGTCAGCTCTCTCCGTCGGTTGATGAAGGGCGTCCAATGGAAGATAAGGTGGTGAATGGAAAAAAACTCGAAATTTTGATTGTTGAGTTGGATTGTCGTAGTCTACTCCAGTGAAGTCATCATCAAGACAAAAGAACTGCAGAATGCCTTCAGAAGGGAAATGAGGAAGATGTGGAAGTTCAGCAAAATTGAGTTGGGCAAGGAGTGTAAGCATTTCCCCATCAGCAGATAAAGGAAAGTCCATATCAGAAGGAAGATATGGAAATCCCCCGAACTTGCTATTGTACGGTGTTGTTTCTTCTTCAGTTGTCGTCAGAATTATTTGCTTGAGAGCCACTCTAGTCTGAGCAAAATTGAGAAAAAGATCGAGACATGTGTATCGGACGGGTGCACTCATGAGAGAAAGTCTAGATTTACGAGGTTTTTTAAGATCAATCCATGATTCATTCCTCACCTAAAAAACCCATCCCTGTGAGTGCACACTTCTCCTATTTCGCCATGAATTCGTCTTTTTGCTCCACCTTCTCCATTCTTTATCTTTCTCTTGACAAACCCACGACCAATGCCAAATCAGGAAAAACTAAGGTCAACCTCTACAGTGACCATTAAAACAATCAGATTTCATGTTTTTTCGACATATCACATGGCTTCTACTGATGTTTTCAGGAGTTTTGTGTGATGGCAGCGGCTCAGCACGAAGTTTCGCTGATGTTCTTCGAGAACGTGGTCTTTCAACTCATTCACCACCTCGCCCCGTCCCATCAACTCCTCTTAACACAACAACAATAAGTTCACACGTCCCACTATCAACATTCCAACAGCAGATCTTTACAGGATCTGTCCATGATCCAGAAGATGATGAAGAACTACCAAATCCAGACGAATCCCCATCAGTCCGAATCATTCAGACAACACCACTTCTCCGCCCCAATGGAGATGCTCCTGGAAGTGTTTTTGAAGACGATACACTTGAAGATCAGAATTACGTGATTGACTCAACATATCGATTTCCAGACACTCGAATTTTCACTAAAGAAGTCGTCCGAGTCGAATACGAAAGCAATAACCACTCTACAACTGGTCAGCCACCAAAGGCGATTGAGGAACGGATACAACGACGCGGCTACGACACATCTCAGGACAACCAGGAAATCGTGTCAGAACCTAACATACAAGCCCCTACACGGATTCCTGACAAATATCCTGAAGATCCACCGCCGTTGGAGGAGTTTGCGCCACTTCCACGTTTTTCTGCGCCTGTGTTTCGACCAAGACTCCCATCAAAAAGCGTTAGTCGTGGAGGGAGTAGAGAGGAAGTAACCCCTCCCACTTACCACACAACTCCACCGAATTCATGGTCTTCTACGACATATCCAGGCTTCTGATTAGGATCCGACTGATCCGACCATTTTTGATCCGACCATCCAAATCATGCTTGTTTCTTATTATTTTGTGTTATTTGAGTCTTTATTCGAACAAAAAAGTGATAATGAAGTGAAAATAGAAAATTGTCATAAATCGTTTCGAACTTGAGGATCGAGCTGTCCAAAATTTTGGACACCTTTGATCTCTTTTCCAGAAAAGTGGACACTTGTCGAAAAAACGCAGAAATGGACACCTGTAATTTAAAAAAATCCCAGGATTTGGACACCCCCAGATTCTGGACACCTGTCTGCCAAAATAGGAGGTTAGGTGTCCAAAATCTGTCACTCCGACTTCCGGTTCTTGGGTCTTGTAACAAGGAATAAAGGGTGCGATCAGACAATACATTTATTTAACTCCATTTCAGTTTTTCTCCACTTCACAAAACTGCAGTTCAGAACTTCTCAAATTGAATCAATGATTTAGTGATCGGTGTTCAGCTATAGTTGGTGAGAACTGTGGCTTGCGAACCCATAATTCACTCCGATCATCACCAAATTCAGACCTCACAACAGCTTTCACTTCAAATACTGTCCCTTGTTTCTCCTATCTCATTTTCGTAACTTGTTTCCCTTCATCATTAACCTAAATTCGCAAAACACCGACGATCTAACCTTACCTCAATTTGGCAAGACCCAAGAACCGGAAGCCGGAGTGACAGATTCTGGATTTTAGGAAAAGCCTGAAAACCAATCAGAAAAGAGTTCATGAGATACAAAACCCAATAAACGAGGAAAAATGAACTACAAACACAGTCCAAGACAGAGGGATGGAAAGATCATGACGAAAGATAAAAAGAGAGAATAGAAGAAGAAAAGAGCAAGATGGTGGTAGAAAGAAAGTAGAAATAGGGAGTGGAAGGGCCAAGGTGCTTACGGAAAACGACTGCTCAGAAGTAGAGTTGAAAATAGAGGTGAGTTAATAAGAGTGACTGGACGGCCTGTGCAAAAGGTATATAAGAGAACGCGAGATGGAATGCGAAAGAGAAAACAAGAGTTACATCCTATGCGCGATCAAGTTGTGAGTTTCATTGTATTGTTGATACGCTAGTCACCAAGGGGATGATCCTCACCATTTCACAAGTTCTATCAAAATTTAAGAGAGAGAAACAATAAAAGAAGAAGAGCAAACCAGAGTTACATCCAATGCGCGATCAAGTTGTGAGTTTCATTGTATTGTTGATACGCTAGTCACCAAGGGGATGATCCTCACCATTTCACAAGTTCTATCAAAATTAGAGACGGAGAATCAATGTAGAGAGAAATACAAACCTGAGTGTCAATAATCTCACCTCTTGTTGGTGTCTTCCTGTTCCCTAGCATTTTTTTCCACTTTTTATCCCACAAGCTTTGGTTTTTACTGATTTATTCGAAGACTTCTGCTTCATATCACTTCATTCTCCATATCCCACTTCCTCTCTTTTCTTCATATCTCCTCACTTTATGGCACATCGTTTCTCTCGATCTTTAACAGGTTGAATGATCTTCCCTTAATCACATTTGTTGAATTTGGGTATAAAGGTGCCTGAAAGTAGACACTTCTTTAAGAAAGCCTGATCAGAAAGGGCTAGACCTTAAGGTTCTCCTCGACGTGAAACTCCGCGGTTCAGGGTTCGAAGCCCATCTCGTTTGGGGCGTAGGAATAATGTGTCTAGGTGCGGAGTTTGAAGCCCATGGTGGCCATTCGCTCCGAGTAACACTGATGACGACACTGTTTCCGCCAAGCTGCCAATCATTTACTGGACCAATGATGTCTTATTGGTAGGAACCTTCTGGTTTACCATTTCTAATTAGTCTTGTTTAGCAAAGCATAATTTTGAGTAAATGGAGAGTGAAATGGTTGTAATTCTTTTCTTTCTTCTTTTTTTGTACTTGTTCGAGCTGATTTTGGCTCAAAATTTTGTCACTGTGTCTTCAGAATCTTTCTTCTTCTCTTCATGATTCATCTTCTCTTTCTTCGTTCTTTCCTTCCTTTTTTTCTCTTTTTTGTCTGAATTTGAGCGATCTTTGCTCGATTCTGTTCTTTTCTTCTTCTCAATAGGCTTTTCCCATTCACCTTGGCTTAGAATTCGATGTTTTTGTGTTTGTTCGCATTGGAGTTTTGGTGGTTGAAGAGAACCAATCTCGAATTGTTGGAGATTGAGACAGACAGCCACTGGATTGGCTGCAGCAAGGTTCTTCAGAGATTGTGTTTGAAGAAAGAGTGGATAGTTCAGAGTAGAACTGAGACCGAATTTCATACAAACTGCCAGAGTATGTTGACATGGGAGGGTTCTTAACTTAAACCAATCACATTCGCAGTTGAGTACGCCTTGTTTCAGCTTCACTGGCATCCCTTCATTCTTATCCAAAGAATAGACTTGATAATCACCTCCATCCACATGAACCGCATTTAACGAGGTTGCTTTTAGTTGTTGGGAGTGAACAAGCGATGTGGATGTCACAGGAATGTCAGTGGTCAGACCAGCAATCTCATCCCAGAACTTGAGGTGGGTTTCGAGAAATTGAATGTAAAAATGTGTGAAAAAGGAAGACGGAAGGAGATCTCGAAATGGAAGGAGCCGAGCGTTCTGAATCTCAACAGTTTGACTGGTTATTCTCCCAAAACATGGGAGACGAAAATGTGATACTGTCCATTTGGATTTGTCGATACTGTCAAGGTATGTGTATGCTTCAGGGTTTCTTTCAGCTAACTTCATCATGATTTGTGAATGTTCGAGAGATGTTTCCGCTCTTGAAGCCAAAAACAGAGACGAGACTGCATCTTCGATTTTTATTTTGTCTTGACCATCAAGGTGATGCTTGAGATTGTTCGAGAGATGATACACACAATAGTGATGATCATGGTTCGGGAACGAGGTGAGAATAGCTGGAACAAGAGCTGATCCTCGATCGCTGATAATCGTGATAGGATTTTTCAAAGACGGGATATTCTGAAGAGTGAACCTGAAAAACCCACTCCAATTCAAAAAAGTTTCTCCTGATGCGATTCCAAGGGCAAGAATGTGGACATGGTTGAGAGCATCAACGGTTGTCATGAGAAAGAGGCACTGTTTGAATTCCCATCTGAACCAAGTAGCATCAACACAAATGAGAGGAAGGCAGTTCTGCAGAATTGTATCAGCTTTCGGTGTGGTTATGAAGCAAGAGACAAAATGACTGTCGTTTGAATTGATTTGATAGTTACTTTCATTGTTTTCACAGCAGAGTTCTTTCAGAACTGATTCTAAACGACTCCATTCTTCGCTCTTTGGAATTGTTCGCTGAGCTTTCACATCATTTTTGACGAGTCGAGCACTTTCAAGTGACACAGATGCTCCGAATTGAGTTTTCACAATTTCTTGTGTTGCACGACAAGAACACAAAGCAGAACTGGGGGCGTTGTCTGCAATTGTTTTCGAGAGGATGGTCGTTGGAATTTTTGCCGGCTTTCCGCAGGAGCATTTTATGTTCTTCGTTTAGTTTACGAAGGATCCACTTTTTGTCTGATCCTCTTGAATCCACGCTTTGAAACCACATCCTTCTGTTGCACATGTAATCGTAAGAGTGTTCGGTTTTGGAGTTTCCAGAACGGTTTTCTGCGAAGTTCGGAGCTTGAATTTAGGGAAAAACGATGTGAGGACGCATATAACCAAAAGAATTGCCGAGCATCATCTGAAGAGTCAAAAGACTGTCCCAGATGAGGGGTGTACTCGTTGATTCGGAAATGGAGTCATCAAAGAGGATCAAATCATAATTTTAAAAAGTGCACAGAGGAAACCAACAATACAATGAAACTCACAACTTGATCGCGCATAGGATGTAACTCTGGTTTGCTCTTCTTCTTTTATTGTTTCTCTCTCTTAAATTTTGATAGAACTTGTGAAATGGTGAGGGTCATCCCCTTGGTGACTAGCGTATCAACAATACAATGAAACTCACAACTTGATCGCGCATTGGATGTAACTCTGGTTTGCTCTTCTTCTTTTATTGTTTCTCTCTCTTAAATTTTGATAGAACTTGTGAAATGGTGAGGGTCATCCCCTTGGTGACTAGCGTATCAACAATACAATGAAACTCACAACTTGATCGCGCATTGGATGTAACTCTGGTTTGCTCTTCTTCTTTTATTGTTTCTCTCTCTTAAATTTTGATAGAACTTGTGAAATGGTGAGGATCATCCCCTTGGTGACTAGCGTATCAACAATACAATGAAACTCACAACTTGATCGCGCATTGGATGTAACTCTGGTTTGCTCTTCTTCTTTTATTGTTTCTCTCTCTTAAATTTTGATAGAACTTGTGAAATGGTGAGGATCATCCCCTTGGTGACTAGCGTATCAACAATACAATGAAACTCACAACTTGATCGCGCATTGGATGTAACTCTGGTTTGCTCTTCTTCTTTTATTGTTTCTCTCTCTTAAATTTTGATAGAACTTTGTAAATGGTGAGGATCATCCCCTTGGTGACTAGCGTATCAACAATACAATGAAACTCACAACTTGATCGCGCATTGGATGTAACTCTGGTTTGCTCTTCTTCTTTTATTGTTTCTCTCTCTTAAATTTTGATAGAACTTGTGAAATGGTGAGGATCATCCCCTTGGTGACTAGCGTATCAACAATACAATGAAACTCACAACTTGATCGCGCATTGGATGTAACTCTGGTTTGCTCTTCTTCTTTTATTGTTTCTCTCTCTTAAATTTTGATAGAACTTGTGAAATGGTGAGGATCATCCCCTTGGTGACTAGCGTATCAACAATACAATGAAACTCACAACTTGATCGCGCATTGGATGTAACTCTGGTTTGCTCTTCTTCTTTTATTGTTTCTCTCTCTTAAATTTTGATAGAACTTGTGAAATGGTGAGGATCATCCCCTTGGTGACTAGCGTATCAACAATACAATGAAACTCACAACTTGATCGCGCATTGGATGTAACTCTGGTTTGCTCTTCTTCTTTTATTGTTTCTCTCTCTTAAATTTTGATAGAACTTGTGAAATGGTGAGGATCATCCCCTTGGTGACTAGCGTATCAACAATACAATGAAACTCACAACTTGATCGCGCATTGGATGTAACTCTGGTTTGCTCTTCTTCTTTTATTGTTTCTCTCTCTTAAATTTTGATAGAACTTGTGAAATGGTGAGGATCATCCCCTTGGTGACTAGCGTATCAACAATACAATGAAACTCACAACTTGATCGCGCATTGGATGTAACTCTGGTTTGCTCTTCTTCTTTTATTGTTTCTCTCTCTTAAATTTTGATAGAACTTGTGAAATGGTGAGGATCATCCCCTTGGTGACTAGCGTATCAACAATACAATGAAACTCACAACTTGATCGCGCATAGGATGTAACTCTTGTTTTCTCTTTCGCATTCCATCTCGCGTTCTCTTATATACCTTTTGCACAGGCCGTCCAGTCACTCTTATTAACTCACCTCTATTTTCAACTCTACTTCTGAGCAGTCGTTTTCCGTAAGCACCTTGGCCCTTCCACTCCCTATTTCTACTTTCTTTCTACCACCATCTTGCTCTTTTCTTCTTCTATTCTCTCTTTTTATCTTTCGTCATGATCTTTCCATCCCTCTGTCTTGGACTGTGTTTGTAGTTCATTTTTCCTCGTTTATTGGGTTTTGTATCTCATGAACTCTTTTCTGATTGGTTTTCAGGCTTTTCCTAAAATCCAGAATTTTGGACACCTAACCTCCTATTTTGGCAGACAGGTGTCCAGAATCTGGGGGTGTCCAAATCCTGGGAATTTTTTCGAAAATTGATCCAAAATTTTGGACACCTTTGACAGGTGTCCACTTTTCTGGAAAAGAGATCTTAGGTGTCCAAAATTTTGGACAGCTCTTGAGGATCCGAGTCGATTCGTAGAAGATGGTTCTGAAGACATGAATGAGGACAAAATACAACGAAGAGGAGCATTCCGTGATAAAGATTCATGCGAATGAACATCGAAAGATGGTCAGAATCGATGAAATCAACATCCACAAAAACATGACAATGGGATCGATCCTAGAGATGATGTCAAGAAAGTCGTTGATGTGACCAGAAACTCCTTTTATTGGTGTTTTAGAGATGAAAAAGTTAAATAAACAATATATTATGCGAAGTAAACATCAGAAAAGAGTGGAAAGTGACAAATTTAGTGAAATCTCGAAACTCCCAAATAGGCGAAGATCGGACGAGAAAAAAGTGCCCGTCGGATCATTTGATCCGACGAATGCACTAAAATGTGCTGACCAGTCAGAACCCTGGACATATCAGTCAACATCTCCCCATGAGGGCCTGCCAGAGCGTGGGACGAGTGATTTCGGATGGTATCGACATTTTGGGAAAACAGAGAGAGACACCCAAGCAGAATCTGGAACACATGAGAGGAAAGCCGGAGAACGAGATCATTTGTTGAAAGTACAGTTTTCTGAACCGAATTTCGTTCGTCGGTATCCACGTGATGAATCAAGTCGAAAATGAATGCGACAATTCGTTACCCTTATTTATTTCTCATTTCATCTGATTTGTCATGATTCGAGGTTATTGAACGATTCGATTGATGAATCTAAAGACCCATAAACAATGAGTACATCAGCACACCTGCGTCCCCACAAACTTGAACAGAGAAATGAAATGTCCCTCATGACACAGTTTCGAGATCTTCTTGCTTCAGACGTCAAAGATCGTAATCGAACCCCCAACCTCCTCATCAGACAACCTCTTCAGTTTTTCTCGCGTTTGTCACCAACTTCTGCGGTATCTACCTTTCATCAGGATACCAAAATCATGTAACTCAAGAAGAACGTCTCCAACTGATCTCAGAAATCGGACAGCTTTATGTCTCGATTAATCGCACTGTTTGCTCAAATTCTCTCTCCTTATCCCTACACTCTCAGAACTCCAGATTTGATCGCAGTTCCTTTCTTCAAACATGTTCGTCCACCCGTTTATCATCACTTTCTCAGTCTATAAGGATGAAGATCTCCGTCTTCTCATTCATGGATCGGGACTGTCCTCAGAGTATCTTTCTACAATGAGGACGACACATCTCAACTCGGATTATTTCGCTCGTCTCTCACACCTATCAGCACTCGCTCCTATCGTTCAAAATGACGACTTATTGAATTTGTTCGACTCAATTATCGATTATCTGTTTGATGTTGTCATACCGTCCTCGGATAGACCCAACGTTTCCGCGTTTGAACGTCTATTCACTGCTACCCATTTTCTTACACTTGAGTTTCTTGCATGCACCATCCTCGACGTATCCCCACAGATTCAACAGCATATCGTAACTCGTGTGAAGCAATACGAACAAGTCATTCGGTCTGTGAACCTCCTGAATTCTGTTCTGGAAGATGACACATCATCTCTTCCTGAATTCGTGAGAATCACTGAAAACCATTTGGTTTGCTGTGTTCTTCATTTTTGAATTTGCTAGGATCTTATCCCACGAATCGAAGCGATTATCCTTCACTCATTAGCTATCACGGACGAAAAAATACAGCAGGCTATCCATAACAATCTTATACGATTTATGAAAGGTTTTCAATCCTCCATCTCTTGCACACTCTGTTTCAGTTCATCCGGACACGATTCCATCATTTACATCAAGTAGCACTTTCATGAATTTCGACAGGATCATATCAGGTAGCGATTCACTGTCAATTCCATTGTGTGATGTCATCCTCTCTTCACCGTCTCCCATCGCTTATGAGTTACTAACAACTAAATTCAGAATCATTTCGAAAGTTAAAAACAAACCCGAAACAAAACAGCTAGATTTCCACAAAATGGACGTCCTATTTCGAATTGTGGAGGAACAACCAGACTTGCTTCCCCGAATCATCGACAATCCCCTCACTTTGTTTGAGCCTCTCTTCAAACACCTCCAGGCAACAGTCCGAGTTCTCCTGCCTCTCGGAATGACTCCACAATGTTTGAGTTATGGGAAAGACTCAATCAGGTGGACGGCGCTCCTGAGAGCTCTTTCCCCGTTGATTTGCGGTCGTTTCGATGAACAGGACAACCAACCCATGTTTAATGATTTCTTAAACGTAATTATCATGTGCTCCGCAAGCAATGACGATGGACTTTCGGAAACAGCAATTTCTGTGCTTTCCACTGAAACTGGACTGACTTCAGAACAAATAAAGGGCATTCTCTTCGACACAACAACAAATTTCCCTCTCCTTGCACAGTGGCCTCTCTCGGAAACACGTCCACTTCAATCAATTCCAGACGAAATGGGACACTCTGTTAGTCATGATGTTACTAACGCCCTACTCAACCTGATCGAATCCGAATTGGGAAACAAGAAAAAGGTCACTCAACAATTCCAAATCAATCCTTCGATGTACCTCCTCCACGCTTTGGTCACTGTGCTCAACAGAGCCGACCCAACCATCTCACAACGCATCTCGTGCTTCTCGCCAGAACTGTCGCAAGTGGGAAGGGCGTCATCAATGTGGACAAACACCGACACAATCTCGGTTCTTCGATTGTTTGCTGGGAGAGTCATCAAATTAATGACGGAAACGAGAAGTTCTCTGTCCTCGCTCACCACAACTCTCCACATCCTCCCTTTCCTCTCCGTGGAGGACAAACGACCCACACTCGAAAACCTTAAACAGCACCTCAACTCCAGGCAACCTCATCTGAGGGACAAGACTGAACACTTCCGCCGATTGATTTTGGAAATCAGTCTTTTCGAATCATACCGCACTCCCATCTCTCTCATCCAGCTTGTTGGAGCTGTTGTTGGCCAACCAGCACGTCAACCGCTTGGACACTCTGTCCAACTTCCAAAGACGGACGGTAACGACATCACTGTGGAGCTCCAGGTGGAATTTGACAGTTGTACTGAAGATGAAGATCGTTGGTTGGCGTTCACCAAGTTGTGTGCTGTGAGTGACATCAATATAGTGGAAATTTAACCCGATACTTTAATTTAACCCGATACTTTTCTCCCATTTTTTGGACCCCTGTTTCCATCCATCCCATATTTCTCGGAACCCATAACTTTTTGGGTCCCACCATTTCCGGGTTGGATATCTACCCTCCCCATCAATCACTTGAGGTAGAAATCGAACCTCAAAATAGGATCCCGGGTGGGGTCTCCTATTTAGGAGCCTTTTTTCTAATTTTTGCCCCTTTTGGCTCCCAAATAGGAGGTCCTTAACATTTAAGCTTAGGAAAGCCGAACTTCACGACCACTTTTCTCCACGCCTGTTCATGATTTTTCAATCCCAGTTCATTTCTGGTGATTTGGGATGGTTTTCTCTCAAAATGACAATTTTTGAAAAATGAAAAATCCTGGGGGGATCTGGGTGGAAATTTAGGGTGAAATATTGATTTACCTGTATAACAAGCTTAGGATCTTGAAAACTTGTTTTGATCATATCTCCACAACCAAACATGATCCAGACATGAAACTTTTACCAATATGGATGTTTTGTTGAGAAGTATTTTTTTCGGAAAATTTTGAAAAAAATCCCCTTGCGGCAGTTGAGATATTTTTTTCTTTTTAACCTTGGTTCTAAATGAGAGCTGTCACTTGACATGGGATGATGCACCAGTCTCCAAATTCCGTCAAAATGGTGGAGACACCATCAGAATCCAATCCAAATCATCATTTTCGACAGATTCGTTCTCAGAGAGTGAGATGGAGGTGGAGATTCTGAGAAAAACACGGAAAAACCATGAAGTGCCAAAATAGGAGGTCTTCGAAAATTCTCAAAATTTTCCGAAAAAAATACTTCTCAACAAAACATCCATATTGGTAAAAGTTTCATGTCTGGATCATGTTTGGTTGTGGAGATATGATCAAAACAAGTTTTCAAGATCCTAAGCTTGTTATACAGGTAAATCAATATTTCACCCTAAATTTCCACCCAGATCCCCCCAGGATTTTTCATTTTCAAAAATTGTCATTTTGAGAGAAAACCATCCCAAATCACCAGAAATGAACTGGGATTGAAAAATCATGAACAGGCGTGGAGAAAAGTGGTCGTGAAGTTCGGCTTTCCTAAGCTTAAATGTTAAGGACCTCCTATTTGGGAGCCAAAAAGGGCAAAAATTAGAAAAAAGGCTCCTAAATAGGAGACCCTATTTTGGAGGTTCGATTCTACCTCAAGTGATTGATGGGGAGGGTAGATATCCAACCCGGAAATGGTGGGACCCAAAAAGTTATGGGTTCCGAGAAATATGGGATGGATGGAAACAGGGGTCCAAAAAATGGGAGAACAGTATCGGGTTAAATTAAAGTATCGGGTTAAATTTCCACTATACATCGCAAATCAACAACATGTTAACAAACGCCACAAACGACGCCCAAACACTCCTTGTCTTGTCAGCCCCATCAATTCGACAAAATCGTGACGTTGTTTATCCCACACTGAACGACCCGAATTCTGATCTCCTCCTTCGACTCGCTGAGAGGAGGGACAATTTGGACCTCGCGGCTGCTGTCTGGAAATGGATCGCTTGTCAGACGAAACTAGTGAAGATGCAGCCGTTGACGAGAAAGGTGATTGGAGTGATGGAACCAAACAAACAGATGACAGCTCTGATTCTCAGGACACTGGACGAGATGTGTTCTCGACTGAGGAAAGGGTAGGTCTAGACTCAGATCCGGAAAAGTCTACACGCAGATCTGAAAAAAAGTCTAGGCGCAGATCTCCAGGTCTACACGCAGATCTGACTTTTCTGTCATAATTTTTCACAATGGAACATCTAAAAAGAGAGAGAGTGACGTGAAAAGCAAAGAAGGTGATAGTGAACTCGCTTTTTTTTGAAATTGTTACATTGATGTGAAATCAGAGTTGATCTCACCCACGAAGGAAGAAATCTGACTCTGAGGCGATGACAATGTCTTTCCGGTCCATCCCCTCTCGACGTCGCCTTCTGCCTCCGTTTCAGTTCTTTGTTCCGCGTCCAGAGCTACGCTTGTAACAAAAGACTGACCAATTGTCAAACAATCCCGGTCCACACACGAGGCGGGCCTGTGAGTGGAGAAGAGTGTTTGGAGCTTCTGTTGGAGAGTGTCCAGAGAGCGCAGAGGATCGAGGTGAGGTGTGGGATCTGCTGGATGATACGCGCGGTCACAGTGGAGCGAGATTGAGGGAGAGAATGCCTGCTGCCTCTTCCTTCTTTCCTTTCTGCGAGAGCGGATGAGGAGGGAGAGGAGCAAACAGATTGTCTGATGTGGGGCTGCTGGATGACAGATAACTTGTGAGGTGGATGGAGGGGATGAGGGAGCTGATGCAGGAGAGTCAGGGTGGGACGAACTGGGAGTTGGGAGTGGACTGTTCGGTTCGCCTAGCAGGGTAATGAGCTCGAGGCGGAAGGAGCCAAGAATGGATGAGTGAGCAACTGTCCACAGATGCCTGCGAGGCGGTGAGTTGTTGGCTTGCTCCTCGTTCGGATTAGAATGGAGATGAGAGAAGCAGAAGAAGCGGAGTATGGACGAGAGAACTTGTGTGTGTGTGTAAACACCTTCATATGGGCGGTTGTGATTGGGAGAGTTAGAATGATGGAATGTGACGACGGAGGGGACAACATGTGTCCATGTTGGAGAATAAGCGTATCGTTCTCTTCTGACAGTTCAAACGGAAGGGAGAGGGCGACGAGCGAGAGAAGCGTCGTTCCAAGTGTCTCGTCTCTGTTCAGTGCTGCATTGGGCGAACCCGAAGCTGGCGGGTTGAACTGCGTGAAGCCCTTTCTCAGAAGATGGTCGACCATCGGAAGGTCGTCTGAGGTCAGCGTGAACATTTCGTGTGGGCAGAGGTTGAGGAGAGTGGAGAGAGGAGAGGGAGCTGAAGCCGCCTGTTGCGGGGTCGGCGAGGGAGGGATGAAGAGACTTGCAGGGTTGTCCGTTCGGTTGTAGATGTTCTGTGAGATTGGAGTGAACGAGAATGTGGAAGATGGACCGAAGCTGTTTTCGTGTCGGCTGTCGCTTGTGGTGGAGAAGGCAGACACAACTGAAGAGATGATTGTCTGGGCGAGACCCACACCTTCCTCTCCGCAGAAGGGAAGAGGTAGCAGATGCCGTTTGCTGACGAGGTGGTCAGAGATGGAGTAGCCATGGTCGACGAAGAACGACTGCGACGAGGGACGGCGTCGAGAGAGGAAGCGAGACGAGAAGTCTGCGTTGAAGAAGATGCTGTCGTCAAACAGAGGCACACTCGTGTCCACCAACACTGTCTCGTGTTTGGGGGCTGCAGGCGAGACAGGAAGCAGGTTGTCAAACTGGACAGAAGTGGTGTCGATGAGAAGAGGAGAGTCGCTCGGAGTAAGTTTTGGAGTGTTCTTGGAAGATGTTGTGAAAGAGGCGCATGAGGACGAGGATCGCGCGGAGGTGGCTGTTTCACGCACCGATCCTTCTTCTCCACCTCCTGTCTCCCTAAAATGCTCTTTTTTCACAATTTCGTCGTCATTGTCATTTGTTTCCGAGTGATGCTCTGGTTCCTTGTCCGGCTGATGATCGATGCTGTCTCCTTTCTCTCCTTCATATTCCAGTTGGTCTTCAAACTCTTCCTCCTGTCCATATTGTTCTTCGGGTTTTTATTCTTCCAATACTTCCTCTTTTTCTTCTGAAGAGAGTGACTTCCTAGATTCTGAGGGTGAGATTTTGATTCCCAACTTTACTTCGAACTCCGGGACAATTTGCTTGATTTTAATCTCTCCCTTGATTTGACTGAGTGTTTGCTGTGTTCTTCTTTTTCTACTTTCAATTCTGTTCCTTCTGCTTGTTCATCGTCTTCAAATTGATCGTCGGCTTCTGCTTGTTCATCCGCTGCTTCTACAAACTCCTCATCGTCTTCATCATTTTGATCGTTTTCTTGCAGCTCGTTTTCTTCATCATTTGATTCTTCTTTTTGGGCTAGTGCACCAAACGAGCTTGTTTTGACATCACTTTCGATTTCTTCGATTTAACTTTGTCTTCTTCGTAATCGTCCACGTCTTCAGCTTTTCCATCATCTTTCTCCTGCAAATCTTCATGTTCAGATTCAGCTTGCTCATTTTCAGGACCGGCAGCGTCAGGATCTTCATCGTCGAGATGTTCGCTTTCGACAGCTTCGTCATTCTCGTTTTCTTCGCATCAGCATTCTGTTCAGATCCGGCATCTTCGTCCATTTCTTCATACTGTTTTTCAGCATTTTTGTCTTTGTGTTCGAGTTGCTCATTTTCTGGTTGGATGTCATCGGCATCTCCATCGTCTTGTTCACCCTCATCTTCAACTGCCTCTTCCTATTCGTCTTCAGTATTGTCGTTTTATTCATCTTCTTCCATTTCGCCAGTTGGTTCAGGTTCGTTTTCTTCAACGTTTTCATTCTCTCCCACGCTTCGTGTTTCGTCTTTCTCATTATCTGCCTGTTCAAATTCTCCTTCGATGTCCTCATCAACCTCAACTTAGTCGTCTTCATCCCCTTCCCTTTTGTGTCCTTCGCGTCGTCGCCTTTCTTGGTCATTCTCACAATTTCGGAAAGTTTTTGCCTTTTGGCGTTCTGCATCAATTCTTCTTCTTTTCTGCAAGTAGAAATTCTCAGTTGTGAGCGGATTCGATGACTGAGTGACAACCGTCCGTCGAGCTTGTCAATTGGAGATGGAACTGACCTTTTAGACGGGACATAGTGGAGGGTGGGCTCGGATATCAAGGAAGGTGAACTTGAATATCAGGGAAGAGAAGTGAAACGATCAAATGGAATGCATACTTCGGGCTGGGCAGCGGAAAATGAAATGCCGGCGGTGTTGAGAAGACGGAGAGTTGGGAGGGCTATCTGTTCGTGAATCCGACGGCAAAGTTCCGGACGAAGGTCTGGAAGGGTCTCGAATGGAAAGAAGCTTTAATAGGAAGGAACTGACCAAGATCAACCCAGGATCTCTTTGACCATGTTGAACCCAGATACAGTCTGTTTCAAAAAGATCTCCAACTGTTGCAAAATGTTGAGATTTGTTTCAAAAAGATGGATGATCGACACGATACCCTCACCCATAATAGTATTTCTCCCATCATGACCACTTTTTACATCAGACTTTTCTCTTTTTTTCGAATGCATGAATAGATGATTCATGACCTGAAAGACGGTATATCTTCTTTTTAGAGAGAGACAAACATATCTTGTCGAGATTTTCTTTCATTGATTTTTCATCATCTTTTTGCTCTCATTTTTCATCTTCTTCTCAATCAGAGCTAGATCCTTCATTAAAACACGAAATTACTCGGTGGTTTGCATTTTCGTCACTTTTAAACTTATATTCCCAGATGAAACGAACTCATCCATTCCGCAGCAACATTTTGATCGGTATGTCAGTTTTTTCCTCTTTTCTCATCATATACTCTCATCCTCTCGACTTCTAGACGCCATTTCACAAGTTGTTTTTCGGAGTGAACACACTCCAGGCTTGCAAAAGCTGCAAGAACGCTTTTCCTGCTTCTCTATCATCACGTCACGATCATCAAGGTTTCCTCTTAAATTCCCTTCTCCTCATCATTTTACCCAGATATCACAATCAGTTTGTGCAATATGACCAATTGTCCAGAAAAGTCACTCACGAGTTTTTCAACCCGTCCAAACACTCCCAATATGTGTATTTGTACTTGATTTCATTTTTCTAAATGTTCATTCCCTTCCATTGTTCAACTATTTCTTTTTTTTCTCGGTTTAAATTCATATTAATTTCATTACTTCCACTTCACTAAATTTTTGTTCGGATCTTTTGATGGACATGTGATGTTTTTTGACGCTTTGCATTTTTGTGACATCGACATTCGTTTATTCTCATTTTTACTCTCAAAACTGCTGTACATTTTTTTCTTATTCGTCATTTCACCTCGACGACTTTTTCACATTTTCTGCAACTACCAGTGAATAAAACTGAAAATGAAGTGGACCAAACATCACTTCAGTGAAAAAAGAATTCGATTCCTTACATATCCTCTCGTCTGACAGCTCGTGGCCACTGAACGCTTCGGCAACTTTCAATGCATCTAAAAACTTCATCTGGAGAGATCTGAAGAAATACTTCACGAATCTGATCTATAAAGTGATCCTCCCCTTGCCAGTCTCGAATTTGTGCCTCCACTCTGGTTTTCCAGAAGCCAAAGACATTTTCAATTGGATTCAGGTCTGGACTGTACGAGGCATTGTAGAGAACTCGCTGATTCGCCTCGAGGACAATGTTCTCAGTCGCAACATGATGAATTCGGGCGTTGTCTAAAATTAGAACCCATCTGCGCCTCTCTGTGTTGGTTTCAAGCAGTCTCCGAAGGTAGGATTCGAAGATGTCAGCGGTGATTGGGCCTCGGATGACCTCAGTATGACCCACTCCGTTGGAGGAAATGGACGTAATCGCGGTCAACGAGACGAAATTGGTCGGTCTGACGACAATTGGAGCCCGCCCGACTTCAGCCCATCCGTATCTCCGCACACATTCAATGTTCCAAGATGTCTCGTCCAAGAAGATTGGAAACCATCCGTCGCGGATGTGAGCCATCACATTTTGGATGAAGACGACTCTTGCTTCTTTGTTTTCTTCTGTGTTGGCAGCTGGAACTCTCATTCTGGCTCGTTTGAAAGAGAAGAGAGGCATGTCAACGTTCACCTGGTTCCGATGTGTCACCATTCGATAGACTGTCGCTGCACTTGTCTGGTGGCCTCGAGCCCTGAGATTGGCTGCCATCTCTCTGAGAGTACGTTGTCCGTCCTCCTGGAGCAGCCGTCGAACTTCTTGATTGAGGAATCTGTCGTTTCTTCGGTTCGGTCTCCCTCTTC
Organism: Blattamonas nauphoetae; assembly: GCA_033064195.1. NCBI lineage: Eukaryota > Preaxostyla > Oxymonadida > Blattamonas > Blattamonas nauphoetae. Next base: position 81,358 of record JARBJD010000253.1, on the reverse strand, counting down.
TTGGAAGGTGGTGTGTGATCGACTCTCCTCGGCGTAATTTTTGTATGAATCGATGTGTAGTTGGGACAGTGAGGACAACCTGATTCGCGTACCATGTCACTGGCCGGGTTTCTCCGTTCTCGCGATATAGGAGCGTCAGTCTGACTCTCTTTTCAGGTGTGGCTGGAGTGTACGGACGATGGAGGATCGGTAGAAGCGGCACCAGAGGTGGCGGTGGCGGCGGTGGTGGAGGAGGAGGGGCCAACGCTTCATACATGCCTACCTCAGCCTGAAGGGCTTGACGATCGATTTGTGGTGGCTCTGGTTGAGGCGGAATTTGGTACTGATGGAGTTGTGGAATGTAGTTGACGGCGTTTTCTTGTTCTATTTGATTCCGCAAATCGAAAAAAAGTGGATTCTGAAGAGCATTTCCATCGTAGAAGTTCATATTAGAGTTTGACCAAAATGTGATTCAGATGCTTTGAGGAAATCAAGAAAAACTAGTATGGGGACACCAGAATTTTGACGGACTTTTTTGTTTGCAGAAATGAGAATAAAATTCAGAGTAGATGTATTGGAGAGTCAATATCGCGAATTGATAATCAAAACAAATTGAAAAAATTTTGTAGCACCGAAAAATGTGAAAAAGTCATCGAGGTGAAATGACGAATAAGAAAAAATTGTACATCGGTTTTGAGAGTAAAAATGAGAATAAAAGAATGTCGATGTCACAAAAATACAAAGCGTCTAAAAACATCGCATGTTAATCAAAAGATAGGGACCAAGATCTCGTGAAGTGGAAGTTATGAAATGAATGGGCAATGTAGTGCAGAAAAAAAATTACAAGTTGAACAATGGAAGGGAATGAACATTTAGAAAAATGAAATCAAGTACAAATACACATATTGGGAGTGTTTGGACGGGTTGAAAAACTCGTGAGTGACTTTTCTGGACAATTGGTCATATTGCACAAACTGATTGTGATATCTGGGTAAAATGATGAGGAGAAGGGAATTTAAGAGGAAACCTTGATGATCGTGACGTGATGATAGAGAAGCAGGAAAAGCGTTCTTGCAGCTTTTGCAAGCCTGGAGTGTGTTCACTCCGAAAAACAACTTGTGAAATGGCGTCTAGAAGTCGAGAGGATGAGAGTATATGAGGCATAATCCGACCCCGTGCCCCCCTCCAATATTTTAACAGGAGCTTTGTTTAATATCACTTCACGATGTTTTTACAATTATTGCTCGATTTGAGACCGGGTTTTGGAGTTATGGATTTATCTACACTTCACCCGATCCTTTTTCCAGACACTTTTTTATAATGTCGGATAGTCTTCACAGCCCCCCGCTCAAGAGCAGGGGGGGCTGTGAAGACTATTGGTGAATTCTCAAAAGTACCATAGAAAAAAGGATCTTTGTGAAGTGTTGAAACAAATAATGGGCTGGATCCGGCCAAAAAGGGCAGCTTTTTTTCGCCCTCAAAATCACAAAATTTTATCAAAAGTGTGTTTAATATTAAAAACCAGACATATTTGAAAATTTTGGTGAGGGGGCACGGGGTATGATTAAGCCGTATATGATGAGAAAAGAGGAAAAAACTGACATACCGATCAAAATGTTGCTGCGGAATGGATGAGTTCGTTTCATCTGGGAATATAAGTTTAAAAGTGACGAAAATGCAAACCACCGAGTAATTTCGTGTTTTAATGAAGGATCTAGCTCTGATTGAGAAGAAGATGAAAAATGAGAGCAAAAAGATGATGAAAAATCAATGAAAGAAAATCTCGACAAGATATGTTTGTCTCTCTCTAAAAAGAAGATATACCGTCTTTCAGGTCATGAATCATCTATTCATGCATTCGAAAAAAAGAGAAAAGTCTGATGTAAAAAGTGGTCATGATGGGAGAAATACTATTATGGGAGGGAGTATCGAGTCGATCATCCATCTTTTTGAAACAAATCTCAATTTTTTGCAACAGTTGGAGATCTTTTTGGAACAGACTGTAGTAAAAAAAGTCAGAAAGTAAGAAATGAGCAAAAAAAGTGGAAATGACGTCGAGATTGAGGTGTTCGTTGAATAAAATGTGGTAAAGAATCGAAAAGAACGAGTTTAACTGCAGATCTGCGTGTAGACCAAGAGATCTGCGCCTAGACGGATCTGCAGATCTGCGTGTAGACTTTTTCAGATCTGAGTCTAGACTTACCCCTGAGGAAAGACTTGAAAGAAGGACAGATTGCTGTGTGTGATAGTCTGACTTCAACGCTTCTCCAATCGTGTCTATCAGTTTTGCAGGATCAGCTGAACTGGACAGCGCTGGACCCTGCACCCTTCCTCCCTGTCCTGTCATCCCTCACTCTTACCACAGACATCCACCTTCTCTCATCCCTCCACTCTGTCTTCGAAGAGATCTCACACAAAACAACAAATTCTCAAAACCCTTTCTCCATCTCGACCTTCACCATCCCTTTCACACCTGATCCAAGCACACCCACTCAGCCAACCACATTCCTGTCGATCATCGCCTCTTCTGTCCTCTCCTTCACCCTCGCCCACCAACAGAAGCAGTCTTCAGTCATCCAGAAAAGACGACCTCTGGTTGGAGGCAATGAGAGTGAAGAATTGGGGGCCATTGTTCGGTCGCTTCGTAACGAAAGCCCAGAAACATGGCCGCAATTCTGTGTGGGTTTGGTTGATGCAGCGTGTGACTTGTTAGCAGATTATCAAAGTGCTGAGTCACCCACACCATCTCGTCGTTTCATGTTCCATCAGTCACATGATCAACAAGTTCAACCCACTTTTCCGTTTCTTGTTTGGCACTCAATCCTCGTCGTTTTGGAAATGGCACACAAACGACTCTCCTTCGACACTCTTCTTCCCATTGTGCCTTCTCTCACTCGATTGGCAGCGACTACGCTTCCATTACTCCCTGATTGGATGGAATCACAATCTCCCGCTTCTCCTCGTTGGACAAAACCTTTCTCGCCCTTCCATCGCGTCTTCAGTCTGTCCACAAGCTCAACCATCCACACCCATCCCTCCATCTCGCCTCTCCTCCGCACATTCGCAATCCTCTTCACTCGCAACGAAACAATACTTCAAGACGGTCTCACCGACATCATTGATCTCCAGACGTCAACCGCACGTCGTCTCTCAAAGGCGAAACTCTCACCTGCTATTCTTATGTTTTTGGAGGAAGGAGCAGAGGATCAATGTGAACGCGGACGCGATCGCACCACGTGGAAGTTCTGCGGAGCACTGGGAATGAATTCCGCCGCAAAACCACCATTCGGGTAGGTCTAGGCTCAGATCCGAAAAAGTCTAGACGCAGATCTGCAGATCGGTCTAGGCGCAGATCTAAAAGTCTACACGCAGATCTCTCTGTATTCGTGTTATTTTCGACTTTGTATCACATTTTAATCTTCTCAAACCAAAATATAGACATCATATCCTGTTTTTTTGGCTTTTCACTTCACTTTCCGACATTCCTCCTACTGTTGTTTCGAATATCGATCAGGGCTTGGGTTGATCAAGTCTCATCACCAGGACAACGAATAACTGCTCCTGGCTGGATGCTCACCAGCAAGTGTTTGTTCTTATATTCCTGTTCCATACTCGTTTTCAGCATTGTCGTTCTCACTGCTGACTTCCACCAGCATCTCGCGTTTATCAATGCCTGTGTAAAAGTCTGCATTCAATTTCACCAGCTATCATCTCTCCTCATGTCTCTAAGTTCACTATCACTGATCTCCTCATCCATCCTCCAGGATCTCCTCTTCGAATCCACAATTCATTCACCAATCGTATGCCCTTCTCTACTTCAAATATCTCTCTTGAATTCCTCAGAAGCATCTCATCGTTGTCCTGGTCATTCCCTTCCCATCTTTCTTCATCTTGATGACCCTCTCGTTTCCTACACACCTCAATCGATTTTGATCTGGAACCAGTCTCCTCCGCTCATGGCTGATAATTGCTACCCACCTGAAAGAAGAACAATGAAACCAGGATGGCAATGAATGAGAAACCTGGAAGAAAAGTGCGAAAAGGAGCGAAGAAGGCGACGATGAGAAGAAAGAGAGTCGGAGGAGAGTGAACGAAGACTGAGTGAGACTGCAGAAGAACAAACGCTGAATGATGAAACAAGAAACCAAAGAAGAACAAAATTGCAAGGCTCTGGACAACAGAATGAGAAAGACCAGGAAAGAGGGAAATTGCCTGACGGACAGCGGACGATAGCCCAAACAAGATATTTCCACGACTCAGTTCAATCATATGTTTCCGTAGTGAGAAAGGACGGAATAGATCACGAATGAAGAGCAAGAGGAAAGGAGGATGAAGTTAAGAAAAGACTGAGACATGGACATCGTTCAACCACTTTTATAAGGCTAAGGGATCTGAAACCAGCAAATCTTCTGCTTGATAAGAATGTCCTCCTCAAGAAGCCATGTGAAACACCCAACTCTACGACTCTAGAAGTCTGAACACACTTGATTCATCTTCAGATTCTAGTTGGAGGGGAATACGAAAGAAAGCCGACCGATATGTGGAGCTATGGTACTGTTCTCATTGTTATCTTGACAGGATGTGTGTCTTTTTCACTCCCCTTCATGTTATCTCTACTCAATAATCTTCACTTCAGATCTGCCGTTTGAAGAAGACACCAACAACGAATCATTCCGTTAAATCAAAAACGCGGAGTTTTCTTATCCATTATCTTTCCCAAAAGCATCAAAATGTTTGTTTCCCTTACAAGCTCTCATTTTTCTCCGCACGTTCTCTTCATTTCTCTCTCCCACTCATCATTGTTTCGGGATTCATCTCATTCTTTCCCTATACTCAGCACTGATCAACAAAATCCTGAACCCTTCACCTTCCGCCCGAGCGACAATTGAAGACTGAACATCCGATCACTGGTTCACGCGCAACCTCCATCCCAACCTCTTCAAACCCGCCTTCTCCGTTGTCCAGAATACCATTCCACATCCTCGTGGTCACTCAGTGACATTGGATGGGTCTGTTTCGCATGAATTGATCTATCCGACCGTACGAACGAGAGACAGAGAATGGATTGGTCTGGGCCACTCCAAAATGACTCGTCCGCCTCGTTATTCGCAGAAATTTCAACTTCCGATCCTGAATCAACAACTCAACTCACGGAATGTGGAAACGAACGACACGGCAAAGCAGGCTGCCAAAGATCTGAATACGAAGAACTATTTCACATTGGCGGATGATCTGCTGCGTTTGGGAGTGAAAGCGACGATGGACGATATTAACAATACGATTCGTCCTGTTGATTAAGACGAACAATCCACACTTCCCATCCAAGGTCGCCGTGTGTCGATCGACGGAGACGATACAATCGCCCGCTCACCAATCGCTCTTCCACAACTGGCTGCTGCACCATTTCCCGCGATCCACGTTCGTAGTGACACAAAGTTCATCCCACTTCCCCCACTCCCTCCAAGAGCCAGACTGTGCGTATCCACCCTCCAAGACCCCTTCCTTTCGTTCTCTCACTTCTAGAACCACAGATCCGTCCTTCTGAATCGCTGGAACATCGAGGAACACATGAGATTGATAAGAGGAAGCAACAGCGGCGGCAAGCGAGACCAAAGGGAGAGTGGATCGGAAAATCCTTGCACCAGCCGACCAACCAGTTTGAAATATCATAACCTCCATTTCACTTCATTTTGAGCGCGTCTCTCTCTTTCAAGGGTGAGATCAACTCTGAACCAAACTCGAAGCTGCAAAGCCAGAAAAAGCGAGATTATCAACACAAAATTCACATTTCACGTCGAATTTATTGATTGCAAACATTTTTAAGTCGAAATGAACCAAAACAAGAGAGATCTGCGTGTAGACTTCGAGATCTGCGTCTAGACCGATCTGCAGATCTGCGTCTAGACTTTTCCAGATCTGAGCCTAGACCTACCCCCACCATTCGCCGCGTCAACTGTCGGAATCGAGAACTTCAATGCATTTTCAAGAGATACCATGTCTGTCACGCAAGCCATTCGTCGTGGAAACAGGCTAACCGGACCAGCACACGCCGCGGTGCGGTTCGGCCCGACCGGAGACAATCCCACAGTCGTGCCCAAGAATCCAGCCCGTCCCTTCTCCAGACTGAACATCCAGTCCTTATTATCAGCCGCTGGCAGGCCTCCTCATCCTCTGAACGGGGGAGGACCACCTCCAACACTCAACTTGGAAATGGTCCAGACGGACGCTGATGGAAGGGTCAACTGGGATTTCGCTCCACACTCTCGAGAAAGAATGAATACCTCGACGGCTGGATTTGGCGGGCTCCCAACACGCCGCGAACCATGGGGACCAGCTGGTTTCACATTCGGTAGACCGTTTGGACATCGAAGCGATCTACAATCGGAACAACCCATCAATTTTACATCTTTTCTAAACATTCAATCAGAAACGCAAGATGATTCGTCCACAAATCAACTGCCCACATGGGGATCAACCGTCCGGACACAGCTCGAGAAATCCGAAGAGACAAAACCACCTCCCGAGTGAAACTCCGATTTTTCTGAGACCTTTCCACTCTTCTGAAGTATCTATTAATATTTTATTCTAGAATCGGCATCTTTATCGTATTTTCGATTAATTACTCCCCGATGAATGATTTTTCTAAAAGTGAAGTGATCAAGCCCTTCAAAGAGAGGGCCACACCCCCTCAAGAACAATGGTTGCTCGTAGGGGTTCCAATTCGCTCAATCTATCATATTATTCATTCAATGTTCCTTCTACTTGGATTGTGATGAGGTCATAAATCCCTACGAATTATGAATGTTCGCACGATTCCTGCATTGCGATTTTGCATTAAGATGAGTTCTCCAATGAATCTTTCACAGTTTCTCCTCCAGAGACTCCATTCTCTTGGAACAAAGACCATATTCGGTGTTCCTGGTATGCACTCCTCATCAACACATCTTTTCCTTGATTCCCATCGAAGGTGATTTTGTGATGCACTTTATGGATAAAATCCAAGAATATCCAGATATGTCCCTCCTTCCCACGAGCAATGAACTAACAGCTGCCTATATGGCTGATGCCTACGCGAAAGCTTCTGACGGTGGTGTTGGATGTCTCTGTGTGACCTATGGTGTTGGATCTCTCAGCGCACTCAACGGAATTGCCCTTTCATATGCTGAGAATGTTCCAGTTATTCTAATTTCCGGTCTTCCCTCTTCGGTGGAATGGCAAGATGCATACGAAGGAAAAACTTTTGTCCACCACACAACAGGCACATCATCATCCCTTAGCTACGAAGCTGAATGCTTCCGCCCTGTGACATGCGGAATAGCCACTCTGGGCCAAGATCCTGTTCAGAACTGCATCGACATTGATGCCGCCCTGTACGATTGTGTGACTCTACGTCGACCCATCCTCATCCAAATCCCACTCGATGTGGTTGACTTGCCTCTTCTTGAGCCGACTATCCATCCATCCATCCTCGCAACCCGAAATTTCAGACACGAAGCCTATTTGGCGCATGACATGGGAGATATGGTCAGTGCCCAAGCAACAGTGGCTATTGTGGAAGAACTGATTGTGAAGGCAAAGGCAGACAACAAAAAATACCCTCTTGCTCTGCATTTGGGCGTGGAACTTCAACACTATTACCAAACCAATGATGCTGTCCGGACAAAGCTTGGTATTCGACCCTGAATCATTTTTCTGACCTCTTCCCATTTTTTCTTTCTCCGTACTTGTCTTTTCTTCATATCTCTCTCGAATCAACCTTCCTTCTCTTCTCCCAGACGGTCTTATTCATCTTCACCGCCTCCCCTTCACATGCGACCTTCTCGGCCGCTCAGTCTTCGACGACACACACCCGCTCTTCCTTGGCCCCTTCAACGGGAACGATGGCCGTGACAACGGCATCCACGCCGTCATGTCTGATGCTGGCTGTGTGCTCTGCCTTGGATCTCGCTTCTACGATGCGTCTATGAAAGAGGCAACTGCTGACAAGCGATATGTTTGGATTCGCGACCGACATGCCACGAATGGAGAGACTGTCATTCAGAACGTGACTGTATGCAGTGTCATCGATATTTTGGAGGAATCACTTGCAAAACACCTCCCACGATACACCACTCCATGCGAAGGGTTGAAAGAAGGTCTTCCGAGGACTTGTGACTGCGATCTTCGTGATGAAAACAAACTTCATGCAAAATGGTCATTCAATGAAATCGTGAAGCACATTCCTCCATGGTTTGGCATTTGACTGTTTTCGATCTTTTAATCTTGTGGGTATTTGTAGTGCTACCGTCGTCAGTGACATTGGAGACGTCGCGTTCCGATTCAACCAGCATCGCCTCCCCGCCTTCTCAAAACTTGTCCACAACAATTTCTACAAAGTATGGTTCATCTTTCTTCCTCATCTTCCTCCTTCTCCAACACCTTCCTCACCCATCATCGTAGTCCATCGGATACGCCCTCCCCGCATCTGTCGGTGCCTACTTTGCTCTGAAGGATTCTCGCCTCTTCCGCGAATCCTCCAATGCCCAGACTCAGCCAGAGGAACCGTTTGTTGTTTGTGTGGCTGGCGATGGAGCCATTCACATGACCATCCAAGCATTCTCGGAAATGCTCAATCACAAATGCAATATTCTTGTGTGTGTCTGGAACAACAGAGAATACGTATGAACGAATTCAGTGATCAATCCATGCTGTTATATCTTCCTTCATCTTCAAACATGATATCATTCTTCCACCCATTCTCCACCCATTTCTCTTTTTCAGGGCATCGAAAAAGTTCTCCACCCAAACGGCGACGTGTACAACGACCTCTTCGAATGGGACTACTCGTCGGCCCCTCATTTCTTCTGTCACAACCGAGAACGTCAGGGACCACATCATCACATCTACTCCTCCACCCACAACTCCGTCAACACACCCAGTGAGCTCACTGCGTTTCTCACTTCTCTCTCCACATCGTCTCATCACGGCCCAGCAATATTGGATATTCGCCTTCCGAAATTGGACATGAGCAGCCCATTGAAAGTGTGGGGAACAGGACTTGATGACAAAATGGCAAGCCACATTGAGAAAATTGTCACTATTACAATCGAGAAGAATGAGGCAACCAAAAAGCATCCTGAGAGGGAGTTGGTGAATGACGAAAGAGCGGAATATGCACCAGGAACAGGAATTACACACCTGTGACGCTAAACATAACTTTTTCTCGCTTACTTCATGAGCGTTTTCTGTGTCTAAACCTATAACACTCTACCTTGTCTAATATGTTCGAATTTTGTCAAATTTGATTGAAAGGTTGGCTTCTTCACCTCTAAAAAAAGTAAACTGTGGTTGATGCGATCAGATCATCCATTCAGATGAATATGATGATTTTTAGCATACTTTTAATATTTTTCACAACCTGTATGCTTTTCCTCCTTTGAATTCATGTGCCAGGTGAAGAAGTGGATTATTTACGAAATATCGAAGACGTCTTAATTGCAGTTGTTGATCCGAAGGATGGAAGTGATATGAACCAATGTAACGAAACGAATCCATGCAAGACGCTGAAGAGCACGTATGTGCGTGCGCAAGCGAAGAAAGTGACACTAAATATTGATGGGGACGAAGCGTTTGAAGAAGACGTGAATATCAACCAGAAGGAAATGCATGTTGTATCGACGGGTCTGATGCGGACGCTGATTATTCCGTCGTTTGAATGGAATGTGTACTTGTACCAGATCTCGACGAAAGCGTCGTTCACTGAGATTGGGATTATGACATCTTCGAATCAGAAGCACACGACGACGATATTCCAGCTGAATCCAGGATCAGATGTGCGTGTGACGGATTGTTCGTTGAAAGGGACGGGAGAATCACCGGGACGTGTATCGTTAGTGCGTTCGAATGGAGGAAAAGCGATTCTGGACAAAGTCTCGATCTATGGATTCATGAACCGAAACGGGAACCTGGGAGGGTTCTACGTGACGGGGAAGTCGGATATCCGGGTTTCGAATGTGGATATTAACGGGCTAATGGTGGAGGGAGAATCGTCATTTGTGACGTTCGATTCGTCGGGAACATTGGTGTTTCAGAACATCACGATTGGGAATTTGTCATCGAATGGAGGTCACAATGCGTATGTTTACAAAATTGTGTCGAACACAGCGGAATCGAATCTGACGCTCGACAACATCACCATTTCTGGAGAATCGAAGAAGACGTTCTCTGGCGGGCTGATTGATGCACACCGTGTCCAAGTATCGTGCCTTACGATGTCGAATATGAAAGGAAGTGACTTTGTTCTTGGGAAATCGAACACTGCATTCTTCAGTTCGCGAAGTGGTTCGACTCAACGAATTGAATCAGCGAAGATTTCGAATGTGACGTTGACTGGATATGGATTGATTATTGGGATTGACCACGGGTCTATGTCGGTTGTTGGATGTGAATTCTCTCATATGGTTGCGACTGGAGACGAAGCGATTATTTTTGTGAATCGAGGGAGTTTGACGCTGTCGCGAACAGGATTCGACGTGATCCGATCAGAACACCACAGTGGATCAGCGATCAAGCTTTTCAAAGGGAAGGACTGCCGAATAGAATCATCGAGCTTCACGCGCTGTTCGTCGTTTGAACAAGACATGCTGAAATTGTTCAAAGGAGGAGGAGCGATTGCGACATTCAAATCACCGTCACTGCATGTGTCGAATTCGACGTTCTCGGAATGCAAGAGTTCGATAGCTGGAGGAGCGATCTGCGTGAGTGAACTGCCGACGCTTTCGATCGCCCAAAGCTCGTTCCTGTCTTGTTCATCGCCGATTGGAGGAGCGATTGCATCGATGTTTGACAAAGACACATCTGGAAACACGACACTCACCGACGTGCAGGGAACATCGTGTGAAGCTGAGTTGCAAGGTGGATTCATGCACATGGGATTCACGAGCAAACTGACAGTTTCGAACTCTGTGTTCTCGTTGTGCTCGTCGAAAGGGGAGGGAGGAGTGTTTTCTCTGAACTCTCAGACAGGGACTGGGAATCAGATGAGAAATGTGTCGTTTGTGACGAACACAGCTCGTCAAGGAAGTGGAAGCGACATCAATGATGTTGGTCGTCAGAGCCAGAATGTGTGGACATCGTCGTCGTTTGTTGGATGTTCGTCGAGCAGTTCGAAACCGGCATTCGTTGCATCTGGAAAGTCTCTGGACTCTCTTTTCACAGCTCACGTTGTTGTTCTGACAGAATTCTACATTGATGAGAAAGGCGAAGACACGGAGACGTGTGGAACGATTGAGTCGCCGTGTCTGACGTCGTCGCGTGGATTTGATCAGAAACTTGCGAAAACGACGCTTTTTTATGGAAGTGGAACGTATGGGAGTTCGAAACGGATTATTGTTCAGAAACAAGTGGTCTTGTCGTCACACAAAGAACAAGCGACACTGAAGACACTTTCAGGAAAGGATGAGTGTCTGTTTGCACTTCAGAACTCGAAAATGTCGCTTTCGAAGTTGAAACTTGTTGCGTGGAGTTTGGATGGATCGAGCAGTGGACTTGTGATTGTTGAGAAGACATCGACACTGACTCTGTCATCGTGTGTGCTGTCTGCTCTCTCCTCGTCTCCTCTCTTCTCCTCGTTGATCACCCTAACGAATGCCGACTCTGTTCTTGTTGCCTCCAATTCGTCATTCTGCGATGTTGTTTTCGAATCGACACTGAAATCTCGACTGGCGTGTCTTGTATCGAACTCGGATGACGTGAAACTGTCGAATTGCACATTTCTGAACATCACCTCCCCGAAATCGACTCGAGGAGTTGGGATTGACGCCACACTCTCGAATTCCGCCCACTTCTCAGTTGTGGACACATCGTTCACATCATGTTCGTCCGATGCTGTGAAAGGGCGAGGAGGAGCGATCTTGGTTGATGTCTCATCGGGATCAGCGAATCTGTCGTTCTCTGGAGTTGTATTCAAGAACAACTCCGCTGGACATGGTCGAGATGTGTTCATTGTGTCTCCTGTGATCGCATCTCTTCCTTTCAAATCGATATTCGGATTCGACTGGAAATCGGACTCGTTCGACAAAGTGAATGCTCTTTGTGGTGCAAAAACTATTGAAGATGAATCCATCCTTGATTTGATGTCATTTCTCTTCATCAAACATCTCTCAACAGTTCACATCTCATCATCAAAAGGACAATCGATCCTGAGCTGTGGAACAGTGGAAATTCCATGTCCGACGTTGGATTCTGTGAAAGAGGGAGAGTTCGAGAAAGGAATCACCCTTCTTGTGGAAAGCACGACGTGCAGCACTCCGACGACGTTCCGACGAATCAAAATGAAGCCGCAGGAATCGAAAGACGGCAAGCAGGGAGTTGTGATTTTTGCTCAAAGCAACACTGCGACTCCTGATGGATCTCTTCTGACGACGACAGAGAGTTCAGAATTCTCTGAGATTCAATTCAAGATTGGAAGTGTGACCTTCACTTCCTCTTTCTGCGTCTCCTCTCATGGATCACTGACACTATCTCGCTGTTCACTGGAGTCATCGGAAGAATACAGTGAACGAACCACAAACATCGCATTCCTCACAACTCAGAATTGCACCGTCAACATCAAATCATTCTCCGCAAATCGATTCGTCTTCACAGGAAAGACCCCGATCCTTAATTTCGGCGATCCCACAACAGCCAAACCCACAACTCATCTGTCTGATCTCAAATTTGTTGATATAACCACAGCCAACACCTCGTTCATCTCCTTCACATCGAAAGGAGGCTTCCATACAACTATCTCCCTTTCGGACTGCTCATTCGACACCCTCACCGTGTCTAAAGCGTGTGTTGACGTCAAAACAGAAACAAACAAAGATGAAGGCAGAATCAGCCTTCAAATCAACGCAATGAACTTCGCGAACACTTCGTACCCCCTCCCATTCCACGGCATGCTGCTGTCTGTCGTGAATGCCGAGTGCAACATCTCCAATACGTCTTTCATCGGCCGTCTTTCGACTCAAATGCACCCTCCCGACTGCACGTGGACATCGTCGGGAATCCTCCTCGAGGACACGGTCTCGAAGCTGAACAATGTGGACTTCATCACTCTGAGCGACGGAGCGTTGTTCATTCGAGGCGGAAAGATCACAATGAACAACTGTGTCTTCAAAGGAAACAATCCTCGCTTCGAACTCTTCCCAGATTTCCGACGCAACATCCACGTCTCCGCGGGAGGAAATCTGACAATCACCAGCATTCGAGACGGAGATGGGTCAGACCATTCCGACGCATGGATCACCACTTCGCTGGACTCGCTATTGAGTGTCCCTCGGTCTGTCCGAGACCCGTTCTTCACGCCAATTCTGAAAGGATTCTCGATCAACAAAATCAACGATAGAGACGAATATGCCGTGGTCGCCGAAGGACTTCACTTTGCGCCGTGTGGGATGTGGCTGGCTGTGATCACTCAAGAATCGAAAGTCTCGCTCATCACAACTTATGGGCCGTTCAACGACTTTGATTCAGATGCTGTGGCCTCCGTTCGTGTCCCAGTGAGCGTTCTGTCAGGAAAAGGCAAAAAAATCTCTCTCGCGCTTCTCGCCGGTGAATATCTCGCCATTCCGATCGAAATGAAAGACATCACTCAATCAATCGTGGTCAAACTCCCATCAGACAAATTCCCGTCCAAACACGCCTCAATTGGTGACAACCTGTCGAGCGTGACTGGCCGCACGGTCACCATCCTCGCATTCGGTGCCGTCCTCCTTGTCATCATCGTGGCCATCGTGGCAGTCGTGGCGTACCGCATTTCTCGTCAAAAGATCACTCTTCCCGAAGGTATGCGGACAGCGACTGGCGAGAAACGGATTCACAGGAAGGGAGTCCAGGAAGCGGTGAGCAGGATGGAGAAGCAGATCGAAATGGACGATGAACTCCAGCTCGATGGTCCGGACCATCATTCTCAGTCTAAACAAGTCCCTCACTTCACCCCTCCATCTGAGATCCCTCCATTAGCTCAGCCGCCTGACGAATCATCCTAAAACCATCTGTAACCGACATAGATCTTCATTATAATCCTCTTTTCTCGAATTTGTGACTTAGAATGACGAATAACACTGTTTCCTGTCCTGGCCCTTCGAGAGAAAGCGCTTGATCGCTTTGGACAGATCTTGCCCTTAATCTTCGGAACTGTGTTCCTTAAATGACAGAAACAGCCGAGAGTGTGTCCCGTTGAATCTTTCACTGTTATTGTTCTTTCTATAGTCGCTCAAGCACCAACAACAGCTAATCAAACCTCCAAAAGTCGGGATTGGATCCTCTCGACAGTTTTCACATTTAACAAGTCACCACTGTGGTTAATCATATCACTTGCCTATCACGGTGTTTGGGGACTTCTTTGTTTTATTCTTGGCCTGACCTCACTTGGATTTACCCAATATGGCCCGGCTTATTTCTTTGACACGGAAGGAGTGATGATTCAACCAAAATTTGGACAAGTTTGAAGTCTATCAATTTTTCAAGATTATTTCGCAGACTTATCTGATCGCAGATGGATTCATTCACATATTATGTGCGCTTCTCTCCTTTCTTCTGACCACACAATCTAAAAATGCAATTTCTGGATTGCAAACCATCGAAACACCTCTAATTGGTATCCGTCAAACAGAAATGCGGGAACTTCCTGGAAAACGTGGATTTCTTTACAATATGTTCTCGCAGGCCACACTTTTACTATTCTCATTCTCTCTGACATTCTACAATGTCTTCCAGCTCCCCCGTCTGTTCCTTTATGTATGGTGAGGTTCTTTGTTTGTGATTCTATCCTTTTCTTTCATCGTCTTTTTTTTGTGTTTCATATTTTCCCTCTAAATCAATGTCTTGTATACATCATCATCTTTTTACTATTTCATTCTTTACCATGCAGACTTTAGCGGAGCTTACCTTTGAAATGACATCCATGACATACATCGGTGTATTTGTGGCATTCAACATAGTGTTGAGGATTATTGAATATCTGTTCCATTTTTGGAGATTTATCTCAGTGTTGGCATCACTTCTTTACTGGGAGGATCTTTTTCAAGGAAATAAATCGGAAGATCCGGCCAAAATCAGCTAATGCTCATCTATATGATTTCCTATTATGATTTTCACGCTGTTTTTATTTGTCTTGCTGTTGTTCTTCTTGATTTTGCTTGCACTTCGACTTAACATTGTGTGTGTTTCTAAAAGAAGCTCGCAAATTGAAATCAGAAATGAGCAACGATTCGAGTCAAGTGTTGACGAGTTCAATGGGTGAGAAAGAAAATTGTGGCTAAACGGATCAGATCATCAACTCCGATGAATATGATTATTTTTAGCATACTTTTTATATTTTTCACAACCTGTATGCTTTTCCTCCTTTGAATTCTTGTATCAGGTGAAGAAGTGGATTATTTACCTAATATAGAAGACGTCTTAATTGCAGTTGTTGATCCGAAGGATGGAAGTGATACGAACCAATGTAACGAAACGAATCCATGCAAGACGCTGAGGAGCACTTATGTGCGTGCGCAAGCGAAGAAAGTGACACTAAATATTGATGGGGACGAAGCGTTTGAAGAAGACGTGAATATCAACCAGAAGGAAATGCATGTTGTATCGACGGGTCTGATGCGGACGCTGATTATTCCGTCGTTTGAATGGAATGTGTACTTGTACCAGATCTCGACGAAGGCGTCGTTCACTGAGATTGGGATTATGACATCTTCGAATCAGAAGCACACGACAACGATATTCCAGCTGAATCCAGGATCAGATGTGCGTGTGACGGATTGTTCGTTGAAAGGGACGGGAGAATCACCGGGACGTGTATCGTTAGTGCGTTCGAATGGAGGAAAAGCGATTCTGGACAAAGTCTCGATCTATGGATTCATGAACCGAAACGGGAACCTGGGAGGGTTCTACGTGACGGGGAAGTCGGATATCCGGGTTTCGAATGTGGATATTAACGGGCTAATGGTGGAGGGAGAATCGTCATTTGTGACGTTCGATTCGTCGGGAACATTGGTGTTTCAGAACATCACGATTGGGAATTTGTCATCGAATGGAGGTCACAATGCGTATGTTTACAAAATTGTGTCGAACACAGCGGAATCGAATCTGACGCTCGACAACATCACCATTTCTGGAGAATCGAAGAAGACGTTCTCTGGCGGGCTGATTGATGCACACCGTGTCCAAGTATCGTGCCTTACGATGTCGAATATGAAAGGAAGTGACTTTGTTCTTGGGAAATCGAACACTGCATTCTTCAGTTCGCGAAGTGGTTCGACTCAACGAATTGAATCAGCGAAGATTTCGAATGTGACATTGACTGGATATGGATTGATTATTGGGATTGACCACGGGTCTATGTCGGTTGTTGGATGTGAATTCTCTCATATGGTTGCGACTGGAGACGAAGCGATTATTTTTGTGAATCGAGGAAGTTTGACACTGTCGCGAACAGGATTCGACGTGATCCGATCAGAACACCACAGTGGATCAGCGATCAAGCTTTTCAAAGGGAAGGACTGCCGAATAGAATCATCGAGCTTCACTCGCTGTTCGTCGTTTGGTCAAGACATGCTGAAATTGTTCAAAGGAGGAGGAGCGATTGCGACATTCAAATCGCCGTCACTGCATGTGTCGAATTCGACGTTCTCGGAATGCAAGAGTTCGATAGCTGGAGGAGCGATCTGCGTGAGTGAACTGCCGACGCTTTCGATCGCCCAAAGCTCGTTCCTGTCTTGTTCATCGCCGATTGGAGGAGCGATTGCATCGATGTTTGACAAAGACACATCTGGAAACACGACACTCACCGACGTGCAGGGAACATCGTGTGAAGCTGAGTTGCAAGGTGGATTCATGCACATGGGATTCACGAGCAAACTGACAGTTTCGAACTCTGTGTTCTCGTTGTGCTCGTCGAAAGGGGAGGGAGGAGTGTTTTCTCTGAACTCTCAGACAGGGACTGGGAATCAGATGAGAAATGTGTCGTTTGTGACGAACACAGCTCGTCAAGGAAGTGGAAGCGACATCAATGATGTTGGTCGTCAGAGCCAGAATGTGTGGACATCGTCGTCGTTTGTTGGATGTTCGTCGAGCAGTTCGAAACCGGCATTCGTTGCATCTGGAAAGTCTCTGGACTCTCTTTTCACAGCTCACGTTGTTGTTCTGACAGAATTCTACATTGATGAGAAAGGCGAAGACACGGAGACGTGTGGAACGATTGAGTCGCCGTGTCTGACGTCGTCGCGTGGATTTGATCAGAAACTTGCGAAAACGACGCTTTTTTATGGAAGTGGAACGTATGGGAGTTCGAAACGGATTATTGTTCAGAAACAAGTGGTCTTGTCGTCACACAAAGAACCAGCGACACTGAAGACACTTTCAGGAAAGGATGAGTGTCTGTTTGCACTTCAGAACTCGAAAATGTCGCTTTCGAAGTTGAAACTTGTTGCGTGGAGTTTGGATGGATCGAGCAGTGGCCTTGTGATTGTTGAGAAGACATCGACACTGACTCTGTCCTCGTGTGTACTGTCTGCCCTCTCCTCGTCTTCTCTCTTCTCATCGTTGATCACCCTAACGAATGCCGACTCTGTTCTTGTTGCCTCCAATTCGTCATTCCGCGATGTTGTGTTCGAATCAACGCCGAAATCTCGACTGGCGTGTCTTGTATCGAACTCGGATGAAGTGAAACTGTCGAATTGCACATTTCTGAACATCACCTCCCCGAAATCGACTCGAGGAGTTGGGATTGACGCCACACTCTCGAATTCCGCCCACTTCTCTGTTGTGGACACCTCGTTCACATCATGTTCGTCCGATGCTGTGAAAGGGCGAGGAGGAGCGATCTTGATTGATGTCTCGTCGGGATCAGCTAATATGTCGTTGTCTGGAGTTGTGTTCAAGAACAACTCCGCTGGACATGGCCGAGATGTGTTCATTGTGTCTCCTGTGATCGCATCTCTTCCTTTCAAATCGATCTTCGGATTCGACTGGAAATCGGACTCATTCGACCAAGTGAATGCTCTTTGTGGTGCAAAGACACTCGATGACACCTCCATTCTCGACTTGATATCATTTCTCTCTCTCAAGTATCTCTCAACAGTTCACGTTTCATCATCAAAAGGACAATCGATCTTGAGCTGTGGAACAGCGGAAATTCCATGTCCGACGTTGGATTCTGTGAAAGAAGGTGAGTTCGAGAAAGGAATCACAATTCTTGTGGAAAGCACGACGTGCAGCACTCCAACGACGTTCCGACGAATCAAAATGAAGCCGCTGGACTCGAGCGATGGGAAGCAGGGAGTTGTGATTTTTTCGCAAAGCAACACAGCGACTCCTGATGGATCTCTGCTGACGACGACAGAGAGTTCGGAATTCTCTGAGATCCAGTTCAAGATTGGAAGTGTGACGTTCACGTCGTCATTCTGCCTCTCCTCTCATGGATCACTGACACTATCTCGTTGTTCACTGGAGTCATCGGAAGAATACAGTGAACGAACCACAAACATCGCATTCCTGACAACGACAGAATGCACCGTTAACATTACCTCTTTCACTACAACTAATGTTGTTTTTACAGGGAGCAGCCCCGTCATCCAATTAACCGACCCTCTCTCCTCAAATCCCTCCCATACTTTAACAAACCTCTCCTTCGTCGACCTCACTCTCAAGAACTCTCATCTTCTCTCTCTCAAATCGAACAGTGATTACAACACAACAGTTAATCTCGCAAACTGTTCTATCGACTCTTCCATTGTGTCCGACTCGTGCATTTCTGTAAAATCTGACAAAACAGGAAGCGACACCAAAATGAAGCTTCAAATCAAAGGAATGTATTTCACCAACACGACTTATCAAACACGCCCCTTCATGGGCACCTTGCTCTTCCTCACCAACTGCGAGACTTCCATCACATACTCCTCCTTTCTCGGTGTTCTCTGCACGGATGATCAACCAGTGCAATGTACGTGGGGGTCGTCTGCTGTCGCTCTTGAAAACTCCATCACCAAAATGATCAATGTCGAGTTCAAGCTATTTCAAGACGGTGCATTGGTTATTCGAGGAGGGAAGACGGCGATAACAGACTGCGTATTCAAAGGAAACAACCCACACTATGACCTCTTTCCCGCCTTCCGAAAGAACATCCAAGTTTCAAGTGGAGGGAAATTGTCGATTTCGAGTGTGAAAGATGGAGATGGGGCCGACCACACCGACGCGTGGGTCAGCTCCACCTCCGACGTGACACTGGTCCTCACGCGGACGATTCGTGCGCCTTTCTTCACTCCTGTTCTGAAAGAATTCTCAATCAACAAAATCGATGATCGAGACGAATATGCCGTGGTCGCCGAAGGACTTCACTTTGCGCCGTGTGGGATGTGGCTGGCTGTCATCTCGAAATCGTTGACTAAAACGTCTGTTTCTGCATACGGACCATTCACCAACTTCGAATCAAATTCTATCGCCTCCATCAATGTCCCTGCTGGCGATCTGACTGGAAAAGGCAAAATCATCTCGCTCGGTCTTCTCTCCGCTGCAACCCTTTCAACTTCCATCGACCACCACTCTGTCATACAACCGATTGTGGTCAAACTGTCGTCTGAGAAGGAGCCTGTGGAGAAGGCGACGGCGGGAGATCAACTTTTTGATGGGACAGCCCGAACTGTGGTCATTCTCGCATTCGCTGCCATCCTCCTCATCATCATTATTGTTCTTATTGTTGTTGTCGCACGTCGAATCTCTCGACAAACGGTTCCTCTTCCGCATGGAATGCGAAAAGCTGCTGGCGAGAAGCGGATTCACCGGAAAGGAGTGAAGGATGCGGTGAGCAGGATGGAGAAACAGATCGAAAAGGACGATGAACTCCATCTTGATGTAGCTAAGGTTCAAGTCGAACAAAATCAGACAATACCATTGGAATTACCTTCTAATTTTCCTATGATTGTACAACCATCCGATAATTCTGAGAATTGATTACTTTTTCATGAAGAGCGTCACTTTTCTTCACAGGATTTTTTTGTCTGGCATTCATTCTGTCCCAGACACGTTTATTGGAATTTAATTAAATCATATCCTTCAGGAATGTCTTAGGTTTTGTGATATTCAATTTGTGAAATGCCCTTAATACACTTTTGACCAACCATCCCTCAATTATTCTTCAGTTAACTGTACTGTAGGGTTTTATTTCCCATCAATGCCACCTGTTCTTGTTGGTCTTTTCCGACAAATCACTGTTCCAGCTCCCTCACCCTCTAGAATTCCCCTTCTAGAAACCGAAACTTTTATTTTCCTTTCTGGTTATAATTGCACTCTTTCGATCCCATCACTTTCACCTACTCGAAGAATAGCTACATATATCCAGTCTATCATCTGCACTTCGTCGAATGAGATCGAATTCCAAATCACAACAGATGAGTTTGGTGGGATCACCATCACCGATCGATCGATTGGAAACGCTTGGAGACGAATGAACAACACACTCTGTGACAAACTCCCCGAGACAAACAAATTGAAGCATGTCTGTCAACGAATTGGCCCTTTTGTGGGTCCCCTCTTGTTTGGACTCTGCATCCCGGAAGTATACCTATTTTCTCTCTCAACATACTTTAATCCTCTTCTATTGAACTGATCTCAGATTCGCGAAATGCTTGAATTTGTAGTTGCCCCGACTAAGCTCATCAAATATCAATCACAGCCACTCGAGCTAACACGTTACATTATGACTGAATACCTGGCAGAAGCTGAGAGAATGCCCATTCCAGCGCTTTCCAACGATGCTATATCATTCATATGTAATATGACACCAAATGACATCGAGCGAAGTGGTCTGGCATTTCTAAAATGGATATGGGATTGCCATGCCACAAATCATATCTCTCTCCCTCATACCTCGTTAACATCTCGAGTGCTAGTGATGCAAATGGCTGGAAACGACGAAACCATCGCTACAGCCACTCCAGACAACATCAAGAAACCGTCCTCGGACGTCTTCTTTCCCATTATCCTCTCATCCACTCTGAAGGTGCTCAAGCCCGGCGTAGTCCTCCAAGGAAGACCAGAGTTCTGCATCAATGGTATTTGTTACCCATTGGGGTTCACTTCCATTAAAACCTTTAAATCATCAAAGAAAGGCGTGGAGACAGCCGAATATCAAAACGAGATCGCAGAAACAGTCGACGGAACGCCCCTTTTCATTGTCACTGCTTTGGATGGGTCTGGTCTCACATCCCAAAATTTGTCCACACGCGGGGCGTGGGAGAGCATTCGCAGTCAAATTCACGCTCGTCTGAATCCACACACCCCACAACCAGCAATGTGTGTGAAGGGAGACGAAATGTTCGGACTGGCCCATCCGGTCATCCAACGACTCCTGTCTCTCCTCAAATACGAGACAGACGTCCGATCCAAGAAGGAGCGATTTGCAAAAAGGAACCGGAAAGAAGAAGAATATATCCCGCCAATCAAACCAAATAAGCCGATCATCTCCACTCTCGGCAATCTCCCTCCTCCGCCGCAAGGGTTCGGCTCATCCAGTCAGTCTCCTCGCAATGCCCCGACTCTTTTCACTCGTCTCAATGGACAAATCAGTCCTACTGAGTCTCCTTATTACCGCAGTGTCAATTCTTCGTTCGCATCGTCGCCACCAACCCAATCTTCGTCCCAATCGCCCAACCAGTACTCTTTTTATTCGAATCCCTTCTCCCCCGTCACATTAACAGCGTGCTCGCCGCCAGTTGAGGAAACCCTTCGTCCTTTGACTGCACAGTAGAACAACGCTAGTTTTATTAACTTCGGAACCTTCCTCCTTGTTTGATTCATTCATTTTCGCTTTTATTACAGTTTCACTTTAAACGATGTGTTTGAGCTGTTCAACGTTTTGGGCATACTTAATCAAAATAAGAGGAGAATATGAACGAAAGATGCTTCTATAAACCAGATACACAACTAAAACGAAGACCCATCAAATAAAAACAAGAAAAGAATGATAAAAATGAATCACTGCGAGGCAGATGCTGCCAAAAACGACCCGTCTGGTAATTCGATGAGGATTGAAGGAGGCATTGATGTTGTCAAGACCTGGAGAAAGAGAACGAGATAGAATGAAGGAAGAATGAGAGAAGAATTGCGAAGAAAATGAAGTCAAATCCCTCCTCTCTCCAAACATTCTTGACATCCAAAGGCCTCTCGTCGCCCTGTTCAGATTCCACAATCACTAAGATTTCATCCTCCAACACCATCGCCACCGCCATCTCATTCTCCAACCTTCTCAGAGCCACAACAATCGCCCTGGTCATCGAAATCTGTGTCTCGTCTGTCAGTCTGTGCAATCTCCTCTCAAACATAAGTCGCTGCTGTCGAAGCTGACGAATGCGGACAAGTCGCTCAGCACGGCGTGTTTCGTGGGTGTGGTTTTGATGTTGGCGAGAGACTTCATATTGAACAGCTGCTTCGAGTGCTTCGTCGTGGAGGGAGAGAGAGTTGAGGCCGGTTGACTAAAGAGGAGAAATGAGAGGTTGAAAATGATGAGAGAAGGAGAGAAATGAACGAGATTGAGACATGAATCGATTGGTGCCAGAATAGGCGCTGGAGACAGACCTCGCTTTCGCCATTGGCCTCCTGCTCCCTCGTCTTTCTCCTCTTCCGCAGATAGAACCCGTTCTGCTCGTACCCAAAAAAGACCCTTGACCGTCTCGATTTCTTTCGGCGCCGCTGTTGTCCCTCAACTTCTGCGGCCGTATTTTCAGGTTGACGTCTTCTGTGCTGCCTTTGCGTTGGCTGATGAGTCAAATCGACGTGTGTCGCATCGACATCGGTTGGTCTGTCTCTGAGCCTTCTCGTAGGATACTCATCTGCCTGGCCATGAAGGTTGTTTGGAGTTGTATCTCTTTGTCGGTCTCGGCGAGGGTGGGATGGGGTTTGATTTTCACTGTCTGAGTTTGGTTGTGTCTGGGCGAGATTGTTGTTCATCACAAAAAGTTGATCGCCGTTCTCCATATTTCGGGTATTTACGTCGGTGTCAACTTGATACCCTTCGAGTCGTCTTGCTCTTCTTCGTTCTTCCCTTTCTCTCCTTCGCTCTCTTCGGAGTTGTTCTGTTTCTTCATTCCCATGCCACATGTCGACCTCAATCTTCGACCCTTTCCCTTTCGAAAGGAGAAGCGCAGCGAGGAACAGCCATCCAGCGAGAATCGAGCATTCGTCGAAGATCACCACAACACTGACCAGAGTTGCCGGAAAGAAGGTCTCCAAAATAAGCGCCACGAATCGCAGGATAACGAAAAGAAGGGTGAACCATCGCAGGTTTTGAAAGAACTGCATCTGACGATCTGAAGAGAACAAATCGTACAAAGCTTGACGGCTGTTTTGCGTTCTAGGTGGACGGTATGGGACAGGAACAGTGGGATCGTTCAGGATCGCGGCGAGTCGTGGGTTTGGCTCGTTTGGGTTCCTGGCGGGTTCTTCGAGAAGTCTCCGCATCATAATCCTCCGCCAATCGTTGCCGAAATTGTTGAGAGATTCCTTGTTGGATGTTGTCATTCTGTTGGTGATATACAACATGAGAGCACCGAAAAGGATTCTGAAGACGAAAAGAGGGACAATTTGGACAAGTGACATCATCGGGAGTCCAATTAGGATTAAAAATGAAAGAATTGTTCCTAAGCACCGAAAATTGGAACAGATCCTCTTCGAAACAGGAGGCTCCTCGTGGAGGTGGTCTGGAGTTGAATCGTCTGAAGAGAGGGAGCTCGATGAATTAGTTCTCCGAAGAGTGGGCTGGAATAGATCGTTTCCGTCGATATCATTTGGATTTGTGATGGGTTGTATTTCCGCTTCTTGTTGATGGGTTTGCCGATCTTGTTCCCTTTCGAGTTTCTGCACGCGTTGAATACGGCGCCGGATTTGAACCACGGACCGCGGGGAATATAATATAGAATGGTGAAGAATAGAGGTTCCGTGACTGGCAATAAGATACATGACGAATACTGCCGCAGCCGCAACGGCGCGTGGAAAGACGAACAGAAGGATGTATGGAACAGAAAGACGATTCTCAAGATAGCTCGGAAGATGATAGAGAATAATGGCTGTGACTGTCGAGAGGAGGCAGAGGATGGCCGAGAGAATGAAAAAGAGATGGAGGGTAATGGAACGATTGAGTGATGAAATAACAGTCGTGACAACTATGGAAGCCACTAATGCAATTGTCCAAATGACCGCAAAAACGATGAATGAGATGGGAAGGGGGATTTCTGTGGATGATGGAGAAGTCATGGAATGGTATGGATAATAAAAGAAAGTGGATATACCCGAGAGAGGTAAATGATTTTCATTGGGATTAACAAAAGCAATATTCGCTTTGAAAGTGGTATTAGGCTTGAAACAATCGATGAGAACAACGTTCTGTTTTCCCCATGTCTTCGAGACGAGCGCTGCAGATCCGCTGCTTTCTAGCATGGCCGAAGAACAAAGACGATGCGACTGAAAAGAATACGGAGATGGAAACAAAGTGAAAGAAGGAGAAGTGAAAAAAGTGTGGTTTCAAGATTGAAGAACGTGGAAACTGGTCAAGAATAAAAGACATACATCATAAGCGGAAACAATGGTGAAACAAAGTCCTGGTTCTTTATCTAGAGAGGAGCGGAATGATGTATGGACCGCTGTTGGCATAAGAAACAGGAATGTTGGTGATGTTGTTCTGATGGAGGTAAAGATGGACGCAATGCAACCGAAAATATAAAAAAAGAAAAGAAAAAACGGATATGTGTAGTTAAAACGAGCTTCACCGCCTGTAAAAGCGAAATAACGGATAGATAACCGCTGAGAAAAAATGGAGACCTGTTCTGAAGCTAAATGTCGCAACTATCTTTTGTTGAGCATCAGTCTGTGCTTCAACAATTGTCCGGAGACAAAAAACGGAGTGACTTATCAAAATGAAGAAGAGAAGTGGGGGAATCATTGATCCGGCCCAGAAAAGTCCAGTGTCCAACGAACTCTCTTAAAAAGGTGAAGAAAACGTGGTTGAAAAGAAAGAAGTGATGTGAGAAAAGAAGAAAACAGAGAATCAAGGTTGAAATAAAGACTGAATATCTTCATAATGGTTCATCTTCTTCTCAAAGCGACCCCATTCATCTCCTTCAAATAAAATCTTCCACATCCGCTCCTTTTTCTTCTTCTCCTTCACCCCAAACCCAAATTGTGAAAATAAGGTTTCCTGCTTTGCTTTCTCATCTTTTCTGATCATCTCGAAAATCCTTTTCCTCTCTCCCTCATTCTTCTTCTTCCTCTTTTCTCTTTCGTCGCCGACCTCTTTCAACACTTTTTCTGTTCGAAGTCGCTCCAATAATTGTTTATTGGGCGGTTCGGCGGCTTGTACACGCAATTCGGTTGATGATGCTGGTGGAAGTGAGCGGCGATATCGTTTGGAGACAGTGCAGAGAAGAGGGAGAGGAGGAGGTTGTGGGAGGACGTGAGAGACTGAGAGAGAGAATGGTGAGAAATGAAGAGTGAGGAGAGAATGGGTTGACACAGATGAAAGAGAGAAAATGAAAAATGAGAAAAAAGAAGTGTTGTAGTTGACGAACCTTTGTTGTTCTCCACCGACCATCCGATCTGCTGTTCCCACCTTCCCACCTCCTCTCGTAGCATCCGATTGAGTCTCAATGTCCCCCTCCACTCCACACGACTCACCTCGACTCCATTCACTCTCCAATCAGTCACAGACATTGGTGATGCAGAGAGAAGTGTTGTGAACGACGAGAGGAACTGGAACGAGTGTGAAGAATCCAACACTTGAGCCTGTTTGATTTCTTTCTTTTTCTCGTTCTTCTCTGTGATGACAGCGACTGCCTGTTTGACCTGTCCCACCATTTGTATCTGCTCAATTTCACCGACTCGCATGACATCCCACATTGTCTCCATTCTTCGTCCGATTGATTCGAACTCTGAGTCTTTCCACCATCCGACAAGCACGCGACGAACAAGAAGTGCTTTCCAAACAGCACCCAATCGAACCATTCCGTTTTTGAAAGTCAGATACTGCTTCCGTGCCATCTTCATCCTCCAAATGGATTGGATGAGGATCACACCATTTCTTGTTTTGATGTACGCTTGTCTGGCCTCCCACATTCTCACAATCGACTGGATTTGGATGGCGGCTGACCTCATTTTCAAGAAAGCTCGTCGATGCTTCCTCATTCTGGCAATCGATTGGACAAAGATCGTTGATGATCGGAGTTGAAGATAGTATTTCCGTTGTTGCTTCATTCTTTGCTGTGCCTGCAACCGAATCGTCACTTCTCTCGTTGACCAGAAGTGTCGTCTCGCTTGCTGCATCCTGAACGTCTTGCTCACCGTCACTTGAGATGCAGCGAGAACTGGAAGTGGGTGGCGTTTCACAAGTTCCTCCACATACTGTTGAAGTTCTGCGGTTGGTGGTTGGAGGAAGGAAGTGAAATCTTGTTGTGGCTGGTGTGATGTGGGAGGGTTTGTGTTTACAGATGGTGCTGGCTGTGCTGCTTGTCTCTTCTCTGCGTCCTTCTTCTCTTTCTTCCTTCTCTCATCCTCAGCGACAACATCTTTTCCATGATGGAGTTCGACGAACACTCCCTCCAAACATCCGCTCAGATTCGCCCCACTTTTGATCTCTCGATGGGCCTCCTCCAAAACCCGCTTTTGCCACAACCCAACATCTGTGGGATTGGAAAGCGAGTCGTATTGAGGGAATGATTGGGAGAATGCAGAGGAGGAAGGAGAAGACGAGAAAAATGTTGGAAGAGCGAGTCGGAAGTGGAGTGTCATCCGTCCATTCTCGTTCGTTCCTGAATAAACCAGCCCTTTCTTGTTGAAGAGGGAAGGGAGCAAGATTGGTGAATATGTGAAGAGAGTGGACGAAGGCGGAAGTGGTGGCAGGCACGCATCATTCTGTGATGTCGAGAGAGACTCAGATGACACGAACACCCCGCTCAGAAGCTTTTGAGCACGAGTGAAGGCAGTCTCCTCCTTATTTGGATTAGACTCTGAGGTCAAGTCTTCACCCAGATCAAGGTCAGTGAAATCGACAAGTCCACTGCCACTCAACAATGGAGGAGGGCAGACAAAACAACAGCCAACGCTGAACTCAACCAAATCCAAGAATTGGGTGTTGTTCGTCTTCGTCTTGAATAATCGTCGATTCTTCTTTGCTCGGATGGAATCGTCGAGAAGGAGGTGTTCATCTTTCACCAATTCAATGCGAGTCAGCAGGTTTTTCACTCTTCCTTCGAACTTCGCCAGTTCCGACGGCAGATACTGACGTGATCGCCCAGCTGCCCATCCTTCGACAAACAACGAGAAGAGCTGTGTCTGTATCAATCCTTCCACAAAATGCTTGATTTCGATGTGTTCAGTTCCTTGTCCCCCTTTCTTCGTCATTCCGTCGAGCATTTCAGTGCCCTTGAAGAACAGTGAGCCATCTGCTGTGTTAACCTCCGTTCCAGGGACTGGCTGGAAGGGGTTGATGTGTGATGGGAGAGAGGAGAGCACTGACACAAACATGTTCAGAAAGGCGAGTCTGATTTCGACAGTGTGGAACGATGAGTCAGGAGGGGTGATTGAAGGAGATGGAGGTGTACACGATGAATGGAAGACAGTTGACAGCTGTTCGGCACCAGGAGAGTTGGCATAATCTTCGAAACCAGAATTGAAGAACAATTTTGGGAGTGGAGCGGACTGTGCTTTGGTGGAATTGTCGTTGGCATGATAAGACGGAGGAGGGAGAAGTTGCTGAGGTGTGGAGATGGCAGGTTGCGAGACAACTCGACGAGAATTCTGGGCTGAGGCTGTTCGGCCTTGGATGGCGTGTGTGAGGGGGAGGATCACTCTTTTCTTGGCCAGGAAGCCGAAGGGAAGAAGAGCGGTGGAAAGGGAATGAGGAGATGGTTTTAAGTAGAGATGAGATAATGAAGAGTAGAATAGCGAGAATGGGACGACAGAATTTGAGTCTGGGAAGGGATGGATGAAGGGGGACTTGAGAGAAGTGAAGCTTTTTGAGAAAGGTGGCGAACGCGAAATGTAATCCCAGAGACTAATTTTGCGTTTTCCAGTTTGAAGTTTCTTGCTTCTTGTGGTGTCTATTTTCGTCAAATCTTTGATTGCAGGATGGAGTGGTGAGAACAATGCTCCCTCCGATGAAACCAGTCGCAGGAGCTTCTCGCGCCAATGTTTTGGGATTTCAGGGACTAAATCAAGACCCCATTCATCTTCTCGTGGAAGTTCGACAGAATTGGTGTCTAAATCGACAACGATGACTGCCGGAGAGATTGTGGCCTCGACGACAATGGATCTGTCGATACCGACAATGAATGGAGTTGGTGCTTCCACAACTGTGATTAATGTGGATGGAAGGATCGGGATAAAGGTATGTGGCCATTCAAAAGGGTGCAGGAGGGAAAGAAAGAGATGCGGAATGATTCCGAGAAGTCCCACTCTGGAGGACACGAATAAAATATGTCTCTCGAATAAAATTCCCCTCAGTGTTGTGAGAATGTTGGCAGGAGAGAGACAGTAGAAGAGGAGAGAGAGATCGAAGTCAAGAAGTGGAAGGTCATTTGGTCCTGGAACGAAGCAATGCAAGACTTTCTCTCCTACTGCAACACGCAGGCTGGATATCCCTTGTCTCGGTCCTGGGCACTCAAAGATGATATTTTTGATGTGTGAAAAGAGGATAAGCGATGGATCCAGCTTGCGAGTTTTCATGTCATTGGCGGAGGACGAAATAGTGGATTGAGCGATAACAAATGAATACAACTCTTCCATATAAGCATGAAAAAAGTTGTAAAGCGGGAATTTTGTCATGAGTATGAGTGCTGTTGGGAGGTAGAAAGTCGAGTTTGATGGGAGTGGATGTTTAAGGAGAGGCTGGAGGGCCTGAAGTTGTGTAACAGTGACAGGTCGAGAAATCTGAAGACAAAAGAGGTAAGCTCGATTCCCATCTATGTCTGTGAGAGTGTTGGAAAAGAACAGCGGCTCATTGGATGATGTGGAGAGTCGAATACCAGATGGGAAACAAAACTGGAAAAAGAGAAATGGGGATACAATGATCAAGAAATGGTTCATACTATTCCAGGATTTGTTGGGAAGGGGAGGTCACTGAAGTTGAAATGAGGGAAGCGCTCGAGGACAGTCGGAGAGAAGGCGTAGTCATTGAATGATGAAATGACTCGTTTTTGTGAAAGAAGAGAAGGGAATTCGAAGTCTAGCCCGCAGACTGCATAATAGTGTGCGAGTCTTTGGGACTCTGTCATCAGATGATGACAGAAAAAAAATGGGGATCTCATGTGTCAATGAATACACTCACGATCTTTCTAACTGTCCTTTTCACATGTCTTTCTTCTGAGCAACCTTTTTCTAGAAGGATTAACTTGAACTACAAATTCTCATCCAATCCAACCTTGTCATCACTGATCAAAACAAAATCGGGCTTCGGTGCTGTTCTTCTCGACAACACGCAATATACTTGTTGGAATATTGGCATCGACTCCCAATCTTCAGCATTAACTGGGTGCAACAGGACAGTTCTCACTCCTGAACACCTCGAACCAAACCTTACGAATACTTTTTCTAGTTCATTATTTCTTGTGACAAACTCGACTTTTTCTTTAACTAGTGTCACGATCTGTCTTTCACCGGCATCTCCGTTAGAAAATCCCAATTCCCATCAAATTCATTCCTCGACAGCGCACTCTCAACACCGATGTGCTACAATTGATGGTTCCGCTGTCTCTATTTCCTCGTCTTCATTTTTCGTTGATGATTCGTCATCACCATTTTTTGTTCCTTGTCACTCCGAACGCTCCACTCATCCTGAGTCCACTCTTGTTCTAGCTGATTGTTCATTTTCGAGCCCATCAAACATTCTTGGAGCTCTTTCGGAAATTGATAGTTCTATGTCATCTCCTCCTCACGTTTCGGTCGTTCTCTCAGGCATCTCACTCGCTTCACACAGACTCAGCACAAATACAGGATTTGCCTGGACCACCAACAACACCCACCAATTTGGGGTTATTTCAAGCCAGATCCATTCATCGAAATTTGTTAATATGACCTCTGTCTCTCCCAAAATCACAAATTATCGGATCAACACACTCAAACAGAATATTATCTCGTCGGAACTTGCCGAGGTGCCAAACGGACTTTATGGCACTATCACTCCAGTTCTGTCTGATCTCAGTGTCTTGAATTGCCTTAATTCCACAATCTTCAACTCTCCAAACGACGACCCAGAACCTTCCATCCCGACAGAAACCCAAATATATAATGACGAAATCAACATCAAAACAACCAATGATTTGATTCGAACAAACCTAAATGCTCTTATTTACAGATTCGACTCGTGTAAAATCACATCGATCAACTATCCTACGGCAGTGCTCATCATCTACCTCCAACGTGTTTTTGGGTCTGTCTCATTCACATCATGCGAATTTTACACTGAACTTGGAAATGGTTGGATGAGACCTGTGTTCTTAGAAGCCGAACCAACCCTCTTTCCTACATTCACTGTGAGTCGCTGTACAAGTGTTTATTTCAAGCAATCCAACACACGATCAGGTAACTCTCAGTTTACTCCGAGCCGCTCCTTTCTGACAACGTTCTCAGACAGCTCGTTCACCGCTCCGTCGCCGTACTATTCTGGGATGACACTGATGAGCAACCCAAACTCCATCGCTTACACTCAACTTGTGAATTGCCATTTTGAGCGACAGTCAGGCAGCAGTGACGGAGGAACACTGTCGATGGATTATTCAGTCACCCACTTCTTCGACTGCTCCTTCGTCGACTGCTACTCTCCTGCGATGGGCGGAGCTATGAGAACGGCCAACGCTTACAACATCTTCCATCGCTGCACGTTCCGAGACAACGTTGCGCAGACGAGAGGAGGCGCCATCCGTTTTTCGTACCCAAAGATGGTGTACTTTGAAGACTGCCACTTCTTCGATAACGAAGCCAATGAAATGGTGGGAGGGCAGAAAGCCAAACATCGCGGAGCAGATATCCACGTCACGTCCGCCACCGTGGGAATGCTGTTTGAGACGCAGATGATCGGGTGCTCGTCGAGTTCAAGCGACCCACGCATTGGGTACTTCGAAAGTGTGCTGCACAACGGGGCTCCACAGAACATGGATGCTTATCTCCCAAGTCAGCCCACAGGAAGGAAAGCAGGATACGACATGTTCCTCACGCTGACTGGGACTGATGATCTTCCTGCAATCACTGGGATTGTGGCGGATCTCAATGCAGATGGAACAGGTCTGGTGTTGAAGGTGACGGGAACAGGACTGCCCATCACGGGACAATACACAATCACATTTGCTGATGTCGTCACCACACAAGTCGTTCTGAATGGAGCTTCCATCACAGAAACAGACGAAGGAACTTGCGAGCTGTTTCCGAATACAGAAGCAAAGTATGGCCAAACATACCTTGCCAACGTCTCTCACAACGAATACCAACTCAGCAATCAGAACGGTATTTCTTTCACTGTCCCTCTCGGACCAGCAAGGGTCTTCTCGGCCACAGCCGCTTTGAACGCAGACGACGAGCTGAAAGTGATCATCCACGGTCAGAATCTCACAGTCGGGGCCCTCTACACATTTGAGCTGGTCACGGAAGTTGACACCAGAACATACACTGCGGAGGCTACCTCTGCCACGGAAATTGAAAGCATCCTCATCCCCATCACGGAGGTTGATCCGACACCGATTGTGCACTCTGTCTCCTGCACAATCGGAGACACCTTGACCTCTCTCCGTGTGACTCTCAATGGACTGAACCTTCCCATCGGGACTGAACTCACTGTGGTGCTCAACAGTACTGAATCCATCGTCTTCACTGTTGGTGATTCTCACACAACATCCACACTTCACGAAACCTCGTCTACATTTGAGTTCTCCACTGAATACTCCATCGATTCGATCACCTGCGATGACAATCAATACACTATCACATTCCCCAATGGTTTGTCGTTTACAACATCTTCTGCTCCATCAACCGATCCCACTGTGCACTCTGTGTCTTGCACACTCGGAGACACCTTGACCTCTCTCCTTGTGACTCTCCACGGAACGAACCTTCCCATCGGGACTGCACTCACTGTGGAGCTCAACAGTACTGAATCCATCGTCTTCACTGTTGGTGATGGTAACACAGTTTCAAAAAATCACGAAACCAGACCTAATTTTGAGTTCTCCACTGAATACTCCATCGATACAATCACTTGCGATGACCCTCAATACACTATAACATTCCCCAATGGTTTGTCGTTTACAACACCTGCTCCAACGCCACCCAAACGACAGGTGCTGAACTGGAACCAAACTTACATCATCCAAAACTTCAGTCCAGACACGACAATCACTGAGCATTCAATTCTCTCTGATGATCTCTGTTTCACTGTCCCATCAACCGATCCCACTGTGCACTCTGTCTCCTGTGCAATCGGAGACACCTTGACCTCTCTCCGTGTGACTCTCAATGGACTGAACCTTCCCATCGGGACTGAACTCACTGTGGTGCTCAACAGTACTGAATCCATCGTCTTCACTGTTGGTGATTCTCACACAACATCCACACTTCACGAAACCTCATCCACTTTTGAGTTCTCCACTGAATACTCCATCGATTCGATCACCTGCGATGACAATCAATACACTATCACATTCCCCAATGGTTTGTCGTTTACAACACCTTCTGATCCAACACCACCAGCAATTGTCCCTCCATCACTTCCATTCCAACCAGTCTGCTCCTCGGAGAAACCATGTGGGACTTTCACCACAATCTTCGCCAAAATTCACGATCCTGATTCTACAGCCAAGACTTCTCTCAACCTCGTGAACATCGGGTACGGTGACTTCGCAGACATCACACGCACCTTCAACAACTCTGTCGATCTCGCTGGGAAAGGGCATGTGTCACACTCTCCGTCGTCCACTCGTCTGACAATCGATGGGTACATTGTCGGCACGAGCGGGAACTTATCTGTTCGAGCTATGGTCTTAAAGCCATCGTCTGCAGCTGTTTCACTCTTCACTGTCAATGATCCTACTGCCAACCTGCGTATTTCACTTGTTCGTATCGAGAAACTCACAAATCACGTCGTCCCTCTGTTCGACCTGTCAGAAGGACTCACTTACGTCAACGTCTCCATCTTCGATACCATCAGTCTCACCAAAGATGCGATGATCTCTGTGACTGGGTCGGCATCAATCTGCATGTCCATGTCGTGGCTGATGCAAATCACTCGTCTGAGCGGAACAGGCGGAAGTTGCATGGATTCATTCACATCTGGTAGTGTGAATATCACGTACACTGACGTCGCTGAATGCTACTCAACAGGAAATGCTGGTGCATTCAGTCACTCCTCACCTGGAACGGCGACGACGTATCTGAACTACAACAGCATTATCTTCGCTGACAACTTCGGGAATAGCAATCCGGACGGTACTAAAGTTACTGCCGACCTCGAAGTAATGGGAAATGACTTTGTCTACCTTGATTACGTCTCAGGAACGTGTAGTGTTCTCAATACTGTCCGATCAATGAGCGAAATGCCACACTACCACAATGGACAAGAATCACTCAGTGTCGTCCATCCAAGTGTCCACTTCTACGAATATTCTGTCCGCCAACCAGTTGGAGCTCGATTTGAATATGGTCTGCCCATTAATCAGTTCAAAGGATTCAATGCATCACTTGAATCTCTCGTTGAAGGGTCAGATGCTGTGATGTTCAAGATCACCACGTCTCAGTTCATCCTCATCGATCCGTGTGTTGTTTGCAAGCATAGTTGGCAGGTTGGATATCCAAAGCTCGTCCCACAATATTTCGACAGGACACTCATCGAATGTCAAAACGCAGGAACAATGAGACTGTACTCTCTCCAGCTCCACCTCAACCAAACCCTCACAGCTGCCCCTTTCGTCGTGACGGATGAGACAGGACCCATGCAATTTTACGCTGTGACATTATTCTTCAACGTGACTGAACAACGAGCTCCTCTCATCTCGTGTGAGCATGGCTATATTGACTGTTGGTACGTCTCGCTTTATGGCGAACGTGGTGTGGACTTCGTCGGACATTCGATGTTCGAAGCAAATGGCAAAGCATCCACTCTCATCACGAGCAACTTCAACCGCGTTCGGTCAGACGTCAACGGAAGCGTCCTCAACACTCTGAAGGGGAACGTCACCTTCGACCGCTCAATCTGCCAAAACTGCGTCGCCCGCTACGGCGGTGCACTGTACATGAACTTCGAGGCAGACTCCTTCCTGGTTGTCATCCATCCCGAGTCGTCGGCGTTCACAGAGTCGTTCTCGAACAACGTCGCGATCGGCGATGATGGGACGGTGGACGATCCGATGGGGAAGGGCGGGGCACTCTATTTGAAGGGGAGCCCGACATCAGCAAGCGCGATCCGGTTCAACAACACACTGATCAACCACGCTCGGTTTGAGAATAACAAAGCTCTGAACGGCACAGATATCTTCATCGAGAAGTCGGTCCTCGCTCCAATCGACATCGCCACCACTTTAGGATTTGGAGGTGGATCGTACAGCGACTTTTTCCGAATCGTGATTGAAGACCGCGAATTCGAAGAGCTTGTGGAACTCGAAAGAATCAGTCTCCTCCTTCCCACACCAATCATCTCTGTTAATGGTTCTGTGAAGGAGCCGTTGACTGGAATGAGTGGGGTTGACAACGTCATCTGCAAATGGGCGTCGTCATTTTGCTCAACACTTGGGTATGGAGTGACATTCCTCAACCAAAAGTACCAAAATAAGACCATGATGAAGCAATACGTTCAATTCGTCTGGAACATGACATACACCGAAAATTCAGTTGTCCTCAGTGACCAGGATCTCGTCATCGCTGGATGGAAGACGAGTGATCAGTCAAAATCAACGATCACCAGAACTCTCTTTGTGATGGACCCGCTATCCGACGAGGGCACATTCCTTGTCACACTGATCAAGAACGCGTGTGCTCTTTTCAAGGGCATTGACTTCAAACCGACAGAAAAGTGTGGAATGTTCGAAGTTCTTGACGATGCTGGAGAACTCGAGCTGAATGACGTTGCTTTCATCTTCAAATCTGGTTTGATGTACGAATGTCCAATGATCAGAACTACCCTCTGTCCCTTCACACTCACAAACGTCAAGTTCAACACCACAGAGGCATCATCAGCCAGCTTCACAACTCCACTCCTTTATTACCAAACAAATCTCGATTTCACATTGGTGGATGTATCATTTGAAACACTCGAAATGAAATCTTCTCCTGCAGTCGAGTTGATCACTGAAGGGGATATCTCACTCCAAAATGTCAAGTTCCAAGGCTGCACTCGACAAGATGCACAACAAGGCAAGTACATCCGTGTCACTGCCACTGAATTCCGAATCAAGCGTCTCCCAACTTTGTGGGCTGGCTGTTTTGAGGCAACCCAACCACTTGCAGACTTCACTGGACGCGATCTCTTCCTTGGAGATCAACACGAATGGTACGAAGCATCACTGATGTACTACCTCCTCCCTCCGACAACTAGGATTCATCTCGATAACAACAATCTGGAAGCAAGCACTCACCCGAACTGTGGGTCAGACCGTCTCGTCTGTTCGAGCATCGATTCAAGTTACCGTTCCGCCAAATCGAACAGCATTACCATGATCGAACTCTCCACAGACGCTCCTCTTCTGAAGCCGTTGGATATTACAATGGCATGCACGATCAGATCTGGTGCCACTCCTAAAACACTCACCTTCGGTCTCACCGGTGGGCTGTCCATCGCAAAATCAACCTCTCTCGTTTTGACTGAAATCAACATGGATGCAGAAAGTGGAACACGAACCAGCGCTGCAATCACTGCCAGCGGAACAGTCACTGTTTCACAAGCTTCGTTCACAAGTGCTGCACCTGTCACTATCACGTCAGCTCTTGTGTCTGTCACTG
Source organism: Blattamonas nauphoetae (assembly GCA_033064195.1). Lineage (NCBI taxonomy): Eukaryota > Preaxostyla > Oxymonadida > Blattamonas > Blattamonas nauphoetae. The sequence goes on along the minus strand of JARBJD010000253.1, from coordinate 45,403 downwards.
GCGGATCTTTCGAGATGACTGGACACGATATCACGAACATCTCGTCATCAGCATCACTCTTCGACGTCTCGTCTGGATCTCTCCTCCTTGACGCTGTTACGGTTGTTTGGAATGGGAAGGGAAGCACAGTCGTCAAGCAGTCAAAGGGCACAGCTGAACTCCACACATGCACTCTCTCAATGTCCGCAGTTGCGTCAATTCTCTACGTGGACAGCTTATTTGAAGTGAGCGGTGGAGAATTGCTGGTGTCTAGTCTCACCATGAACGGGGGATCGAGTAAAATCGGATCGCTTCTCTCGGCAACAGGGGGAACTACACATATTTATGACGTTGATTTCCAGGAATCCAAGTTAGCTGGCTCGCTCGTATCCGGAAGTGGTGTCGTCGATATCAGAAAGGCTTCTTTCACCCAGTTGTCTGGCCAAACATCCGCTGCAAATAGTGGAGGCACTCATGCCGTCTCATTCATTGTTCGAACCGGACACGTCCTCTCCATCGGAGCACAGAACGATGAGGTTGCTTTTAACAGCTGCACAAGCCCTGAAAATGGCGGAGCATTGGCGGTCGAAATCTACGGAACCGGAAAGCTTCTCATCACTCATACCTCTTTCGCTTCGTGCACAACGTCGGGTGCAGGTGGTGCCCTGTCAATCGTCTGTGGTCAAGGCGTCACGAGTGATTCTCTCGTCCTCAAGGCAACATACTTGTTATGCATGAGTGATTCTTCGAATCACGAAGACTGGATCTACTTGACAGGTTACTTCCTCTCCACCGTCATCAACCCAGACAATTGGGAAGGATATCCAGATACCTGGAATTCCACCACCGAACTGTATCTCGCTGGGGAAGACAAGGCCAAGGTTGGAACGGCATTCCATGAGCTGACATTGCTCTTCTATCTTATTCCGTATTACAACAAAACAATCTACACTGGAGCGTATGGTGTGGATGCAAGTGGTTGTGGAGCTGTCACGTTACCGTGTGCGAATCTGGACGAGGCAGATCTTCATTTAAACAGCAATCTTCTCTGCACGATCGCCGTTGTTGATGCTACTCAGCTGAAGGGGGAGGTGGACCTGAGGCAGGACAAGACAGAAATCGTGTCGAAGGGAGGAGACAAGAGCAGAGTGGACGTGTCGGAATCGGGAAGTCTGGTGAATGCAGCAGCGAACCTTGCTCATTCTCTCCACCTCGATGCTCTCGCTTTCTCGCTCCCATCCGATCGGTCAATTGCTCTTCTCCAATCTCGAAGTGGGATGCTGACAGTGACAAGCTGCTCGTTCTCGTCTTCATCGTCATCGAGTGTGAGGACGACTCACTCATTGATTGCTTGTTCTGGTGGTTCTCTGATCATCGAAGACAGCAGCTTCTCGTGGATTGTTGGAAATGGAGATGGAAGTGTTGTGAGCTGCTATTTGACGGGAGGATCCGAGAAAGTGGAGATTGTGAGAAGTGTGTTCACGAACTGTGGGAGTATGAAAGGGAATGGGGGAGTTCTTTGGATTAGCTGTTCGTCGGAGATCGACTCATCGAGTTTGATTGTTGGAGGAAAGATGACGAACTGCTGGTGTGGAGATGGGAAGAAAGGGGAGTGGGTGTTTGTTGAAGGCCACTCTCTGTCGTCGTTGATCTCGGAAGAGAACTGGGAAGAACTTCTGTCGTCGTTGGTTTATCCGTCTGACATGAACAAACTTTGGGGGATTGACAAAGCAGAAGAACCGACATCTCGCCTTCGTTCGATTTCTCTTCTGTCTCTGTTTGAACGAAATGGTCGGGAAAAGATCTTTATTGATGAACAATCAAGAGCTGGAATTGATTGTGGATGGGACGAGTCACGCGGCTGTGAAACAGTGTCGAAAGGGATGGCTCAACGAAAGTCATCAGTGACTGAACTGATTGTTGTGTCTCGCTCGAACGTGGGGGATGCAATGATTCTATCATCTGAATCAGTTTGCATCTCCTCTCACACATCACTGAAGAGAGGAGAGCTGGTTGTTTCAGATCTGGGAACAAGATCAAGTGTTGGACTCTTCGTTGTCTCATCGTGCTCAGTTCAGTTCTCATCGATTGAATTGGTTATGGCGGCATCACTGAGTTCTGTCTCGTCATCTGCATCGTCATTGTCTTCGTGTTGGATTGTGTTTGGGAGAGGATCTTCAGTGAGTTTTGTGGATTGTGTTGTGTCATCATTCTGTGAGGGAGTTGGTCTGTTTTGTGGAGATGGAGAGAGTTCGATGATTTTGGAAGATGTGGATGTGTCATCGTGTTCGTTTATTTCTCCGTTGATCCGAATTGGAAATGGAAGCTCGTCATCGATTCGTGCTTGTGAGATTCATGACGTGGTGAGCACGACCGAGCTTCTTTCATTTTGTGGGTTTGAATCGATCGTTCTGGAAAGACTGGGACTTGTGAACAACGAAGTGTCGTCGTCACCGCAGCTGCGTCTTGTCTTGGATTCTTCCTTTGCTCGGAGATCGCTGCCTTGCACTGTGGACATTCGTTCTTGTCGTTTTTCATCGTCATTGTCGCATTTCTCAACTGAGCCTTTCGTTTTTCTGTCACTTGTGTATCATCGTTGCACTCTGATTGTGACGAACACCACTCTGAGCCGCACATTGTCGTCCTCGACACTGGACTCGTCGGAAGGAGGACTGATTGTTTATTGGAAAGGAAGCCAACCGACAGTGCTTCGTCGGAATGTGAAAACATCAGGATGTGGTGTTATTGTCCAACAGCTAGCTTGATAAACCAATTATTTTTCTTCATTTCCAATTGTATGCGCATTACTACTCTTTTTCTTAATGCAAAAATGCCTTCAAGATCTGACCATTCTCTGCTCCTCCAAATGACAACACACATCACTCTTCTCCGTATATATCTACTATTGATGCAACTATCGTCGCTGTTCCTCGCCAGTGATTCTCAACACAATAGTATTGGTCCAATCCCATTTCATTCTGTGTTCAATCAAAATCATTCGACTATACATTCCAATCAGAATGATAATCCCAGAAAACTTCTGAACACAATTTATTATGCTGATTCTCTCGTTCTGACTTCGTCTTGTTACCATTTCATTGGATCACGATCGACAACATTGACACATTCATTTGCTGTCAATTCTCGGTTGACCAGACAGAAATCTACTTCAGAGCTTCGTCAGAGCAACGAATGTGGCTCCAGGAGTATTCTTGATATGTTTAACTTCACTCTTTGTTTTTCATCGTTTCAAATGGAGTTAACTCCAACACTGATTTCTCCTCCTTCATCAAACCCAAATGATCACTCTCCCCGAACATCTTTTTCTTTGTCAACTCTCGTCTCTTCATCATTATCAATGAATGACTGTACGGTTATCTCGTCTGGATGGTCATCTCCAACGATTGTGACATCCGATCCATCTTCGACTATACCGTCCATGATCATGGTTTCTCGCACCCGATTCATTTCTCAAAATGATCTTATTGCACCATTTTCTAAGATTATATCATCCGACCCAAGTTTATATGTATCAATGGTCTTCACATCAATCGAACACTCGTCTCACCAACTGACATCCGGAAACAGCGTACTACTCGACTTTTCTCCGTCACAGCCATCATTTGTGGAGAGCAGTGAGATTTCAACATTCATAGAATCGTGGAATGTTATGAACTTGACATCGTCGAAATCTCGCCCTCTGATTCCTGCGAGATGACTATCCCAGATATGCATTGGTGTCAGTGTGTCTGATTCTGTTGGGGCACTCCAAAACACGATCGTTCAGGACCACAACTTTGGAGGATCATTTCGTTTCCAGAACAACTCAATCAGCTCGTCGATCTCGACACCCTGGGCCAGCAAAGACGTGTTTCTCACATCAGCCTTTTCTGATATCATCAAAAAGGAACTGGAATTCCTTACTCCACCGTACACGTTCACAGGAGAGGAATACTCACAAGATTCATCGCAAATGTATTGGTCCGTCACCACTCTCTCTGAATTGATTATTCCATCCCGCTTCAAATATGCCACAACAGCCAATCCCATCACATACACCGACTGCTCGTTTACAAAGATTACGGAGGAACAGCCTGATCCTGGTTCTCAAATTGATTCAGGTGGAAGTGCCATCAGATTGTTCTCGCAAGCACCTCTCTCCGTCACAAACTGCATGTTCGCCGAATGCAAGACCAAACTCGGATCTGGCGGAGCGATCCTCATCACATCGAGAGATTACGACATCTCCACGACAGCCACAATCGAAGGGAGCAAGTTCGTCGAATGCACGTCTGTCTCAAAAGGTGGTGCTATTGCCATCATCACATCCGGCTCCCACACCGTCACTCGCTCCTCATTCACCTCGTGTCAGGCAGGTGGCTCTGGAGGGGCTGCCTTTGTCCATAGCTGTACTGTCTCTTTCTCCGAGTTTGTGTCGAACACGGCTCTGATTGAGTGTGGTGCGTTGTTTGCCTCAACAACTTCACTGATGATCTGCCACTTTGAAGGAAACACAGCCCAACAAGATCCGGATTGGGCCGTCGCCTTTCCGCTCAATTCTCTCTCAACAGCGTTTGGATGCACGCAATCGAGTGATTCTGAAGTGACTGATGATGTGCTGTTTGTGGTGAGTGGTGTGGACGGAGGTGACTGCTCGTTCTCATCGCCGTGTAACTCTCTCTCCGCTGCTCTTCTAAAAGTTGGGGCAACCGAATCGAAGAAAATCAAACTCGGAACCGGGTATTTCGGAGAAGTTCACATTGAGGCGTCTAGCAAACCCACAATCTGTGGACACTATCGAAAAGAAGAGTGGGACTCAACTCAAACCCCGTCGTCGTTCTCTCTGATATTGGACTGTTATGGGGATGTCACGCTGACAGATCTCAATCTGGTTCCTCTGACTGGTGCATCCCTTGTCCAAACTACAGTCGACACAAATATGTCGTTGAACAATCTGATGATGATTGGAGTGGATGGAATTTCTTCAACTCCTTTCATGTTCTCCGCTGGTACAGTCACCTTCACACTCTGTCACTTTGACACCCTCTCGTCGATGAAATGTTCACTGATCTCTGTTTCAGACACTGCTGAAGTAGAAATTGAACAGTCGCTCTTCCTCCGAATCGAGAGTTCATCAAGCGTGATCTCAGTTGTGGATGGGAGCCTGACATTGAACCATGTCATCTTCCGACATCTGACACGAACGAGTGGTTTGGGAGGAGCAGCACTCGATTGCGAGAGAGCCTCATATCTCACTATTCATGCCCAATTCTCGTATTGTCACTCAAAGACTGGATTGTGTGGAGCCATCCATTTGAATGTCACGGATTTGTCAACGATTCACTTTTTTGAGTCAAAATTTCTACTCAATCGTGGTCGAGATGATTCAGTCGCACACGATATCCACCAATCAACAATCACCGTTGCTGACTTACCCTCATTCGATAGGGATTCATCATCACTCAGTCACTCACCTCACGTTGCCGATGAGAGTGGTGGGTTCTCCTCTTTCCAACCTCTGTCAATTTTCATTGTGTTTGATGACGCTGACTATTTTCAACAAATTGCATACTCCCCAGACTCTTACACCCCGAGTGATGTAGAGGCACTGGATCTCTCCACCATTGTCAATGAAAACACCATTCTCGATCTGAATCTCTGCACCACTCGAGAGGAAATGACGTTCATCAGACCTGTCCAATGGAGTGAAGGGATTATCGACATCCGCTCGAGTTCCAGTGCTCCCAACTCTCCACTGACTCAGTCATCCCAGACAGATGGAACCCTCTTCTCAATGCAATCAGGTTCCTCCATCTTCATCTCCTCCTGCGTTGTCATCCTCAGCACGAAGCAAACGGATCCAATGATCACCCTCGACAGCACATCCAGTCTGAGTATGTCGAACTCGATCCTCTCCTCAGACGGTGGCCTTTCAAACAGAGCATTCTGTCAATCCAAAGGAATGGTTATGATTTCTAATACTTCAATCGTCTCAATAACTTTTGCCACTCGCTCCTGCTTCGAAACGACGGGAGGGTATTTCAATATGAATTCACCGAGTTCTTTCGCCACCTGCTGCGTGACGAATCTCTCCACATCTGGAAACGGGGCACGAGTCAACGGAAATGATGCAGATGTCTTTATCAGTGTAGTCCCGATTGTGGACTGCCATGCGTCGAATGGTGGTGCTGTCTTTGCTCATAATTGTTCGTTGTCGTTGTTTGACTCCACATTCTTTCGATGTTCTGCCACTCAACGAGGAGGAGCAGTGTATCTTGAGAATCGTTACAGTGAAAATCTGATTGTTTATGTAACATTGCATCAGATCGTCGACTGCTCCGCTGACTTGGGCGGTGGTCTGTATATCTGCAGCGAAGTATCCACTTCTATCACAATTGGGGCGAGTGATTGGAATATGTTTCAGAGTGACTTCTCTTATCCAGCTTTTTCTGGATGCAAGGCGAGAAAAGGTTCTGGAGCATTTATCGATGGAGATGCCACAGATGGCCAGTTCTTTGTCTATGCAGAGAAATACTCCAACAATTCGTTTGCTGAAGGATCTGATCTCTTCTTCTCCAAAACGTTCGCCGACACTCATCCAGATTTGGAGGGATTTCTCTCGAATCTGTGTGAAAACCACTTTTCGTTAAGCGGACGCTCATTCGATGACGAAGGCCAGTATCGTCACATCGAAGTGGAAGGATATCCACAGCTCTCTCGCAACCTCCCACCGCCAACGATGGAAGTGAATGAGGACAGTAATCAGTCTGAACCGCCAACCGTGCCTGGCCCAGTTCTAGATTTCAATTCGTTGTCGTACTATCTTCCTTACATCCACACACAAACCGACACTGGCAAATATCTTCCTGTGCCGATCTATCTCATGTCAACGCTGTTCTTCTTCGAGACTGGCACAGTGACGAGACAGGCCATCGTTCTGATGATGTCGAACAATGAATGGAGTCCTGTGGAGATAGTCGAAGTGAAACATGGCGAGGGACCGATCGAGACTGGAATACCGTTTGTGGAAGTAGATGAAGAAGGATCGATGGAATTCTCAACGACAAAGTTTGAGTGGACCATCGACAACCATCTCTGCCGCCTTGTTTCACCCTCTGCACACTCATCGATCACTGGCTGTGAATTCACCATTCAGCTTTCGATGAGTGTTCCTCTTGTCGAATGCGAATCTGGCACGCTGGTGATCACTTCTTCTTCCTTCACCATGCAAGCTCCTTCAACTGCCATCTTCCATCCAATCGTGTCTTCTTCGTCGTTATCGTCTCACGCTTCCAATGGAAAGAGTGGAATTGAAATTGAGATGTCAGAAGTGTCATTCCACGATATGACAGTGCAGCCAAGCATAGCTGGTGTTGTTGTGCTTGCCGACGCCGACAGAATCCGACTAGACCGTGTTCATTTTGTGAATGTGGTGAACACGGAAGGGCAGGATGGAACACGAATTGTTGTGCATGGCCAGAACTTGGGGAAAGTAATCGAATGTGTGCCAAACTCGGAGTTCCCTCGCAGAGGAGGAGATGTGGATAATTTGTACAAGTCACTCGACGAAGACGAAGCAACTAGCTCTCTTTTCCATTCACCCACCCTTCTTCTCTACTTGTCGTTCTTCACTGCTCCAACTATTCTCGTTCATTCGATCGGGCGAGATGGGCCATGGTGTGGAGACGTGACGTTTCCGTGTGCGAGTCTGGACGAGGCAGATCTTCATTTGGCTGACAGTGTTCTCTGCACGATCGCCGTTGTTGATGCTACTCAGCTGAAGGAGGAGGTGAACCTGAAGCAGGACAAGACAGAAATCGTGTCGAAGGGAGGAGACAAGAGCAGAGTGGACGTGTCGGAATCGGGAAGTCTGGTGAATGCAGCAGCGAACCTTGCTCATTCTCTCCACCTCGATGCTCTCGCTTTCTCGCTCCCATCCGATCGGTCAATTGCTCTTCTCCAATCTCGAAGTGGGATGCTGACAGTGACAAGCTGCTCGTTCTCGTCGTCATCGTCATCGGATGTGAGGACGACTCACTCATTGATTGCTTGTTCTGGTGGTTCTCTGATCATCGAAGACAGCAGCTTTTCGTGGATTGTTGGAAATGGAGATGGAAGTGTTGTGAGCTGCTATTTGGTGGGAGGATCCGAGAAAGTGGAGATTGTGAGAAGTGTGTTCACGAACTGTGGGAGTATTAAAGGGAATGGAGGAGTTCTTTGGATTAGCTGTTCGTCGGAGATCGACTCATCGAGTTTGATTGTTGGAGGAAAGATGACGAACTGCTGGTGTGGAGATGGGAAGAAAGGGGAGTGGGTGTTTGTTGAAGGCCACTCTCTGTCGTCGTTGATCTCGGAAGAGAACTGGGAAGAACTTCTGTCGTCGTTGGTTTATCCGTCTGACATGAACAAACTTTGGGGGATTGACAAAGCAGAAAAACCGACGTCTCGCCTTCGTTCGATTTCTCTTCTGTCTCTGTTTGAACGAAATGATCGGGAAAAGATCTTTATTGATGGACAATCAAGAGCTGGAATTGATTGTGGATGGGACGAGTCACGAGGCTGTGAAACAGTGTCGAAAGGGATGGCTCAACGAAAGTCATCAGTGACTGAACTGATTGTTGTGTCTCGCTCGAACATGGGGGATGCAATGATTCTGTCCTCCGAGTCAGTTTGCATCTCATCTCACACATCACTGAAGAGAGGAGAGCTGGTTGTTTCAGATCTGGGAACAAGACCAATTGTTGGCCTGTTTGTTGTCTCATCGTGTTCTGTTCAGTTCTCATCGATTGAATTGACAATGACAGCATCACCGAGTTCTGTCTCGTCATCTGCATCTGCATCGTCATCGTTTTCTTCGTGTTGGATTGTGTTTGGGAGAGGATCTTCAGTGAGTTTTGTGGATTGTGTTGTGTCATCATTCTGTGAGGGACTTGGTCTGTTTTGTGGAGATGGGGAGAGTTCGATGATTGTGGAAGATGTGGATGTGTCATCGTCTTCGTTTCTTTCTCCGTTGATCCGAATTGGCAATGGAAGCTCTTCTTCGATTCGTGCTTGTGAGATTCATGACGTGGTGAGCACGACCGAGCTTCTTTCATTTTGTGGGTTTGAATCGATCGTTCTGGAAAGACTGGGACTTGTGAACAACGAAGTGTCGTCGTCGCCGCAGCTGCGTCTTGTTTTGGATACTACATTTGCTCGGAGATCGCTGCCTTGCACTGTGGACATTCGTTCTTGTCGTTTTTCATCGTCATTGTCGCATTTCTCAACTGAGCCTTTCGTTTTTCTGTCACTTGTGTATCATCGTTGCACTCTGATTGTGACGAACACCACTCTGAGCCGCACATTGTCGTCCTCGACACTGGACTCGTCGGAAGGAGGACTGATTGTTTATTGGAAAGGAAGCCAACCGACAGTGCTTCGTCGGAATGTGAAAACATCAGGATGTGGTGTTATTGTCCAACAGCTAGCTTGATAATCCAATTGTTTTTCTTCATTTCCCAAATTTGTCAGAAGTTTCTTCGTTTTGAAAGTCGAAGTTGCAGATTTTTGTGGAAGATGAAACATGCGACGATTAATCAAAGACTTCTACAAAATGATTAATATGTCATTTCCAATCGAATGCGAATTGAAGCTATTTTTCAAAATAAATGAAAGTGCCTCAAAACGAGACTTAATCGTGACGACCTTCTCGTCAAATCAAGACATTATTCTCTCTCAAATCCATCCATTCAGAAGGATTCGTTTCAGAGTCTTTCAGGGGTGAGTGTCAACTGTCCAGACTTCGAATGAGCCCATTGAACGCCGAATCGGGGTTGGCTTTGAGGTTAGCCGGTGAATCGAATTCAGCGACATGGCCTTTGTCCATAACCTGAGAAGATGACGAGAGGAAGAAAGCAAGAGATGAAGATGTGTGAAGAGATTGATGGAAAGAGAATGAGAAAACGATGAATGAGAGACTGAATGAAGTGAACAAACCATAATTCGATCAGAATCCATGATTGTGTTGAGTCGATGTGCAATCACAATCACGGTCTTGTCGCTGAACTGTTCTCTGATCGTTTTCTGGATCTTCTCGTCCGTCTCCACATCCACGCTCGCTGTTGCTTCATCCAGAACGACGATTCTGCAGTTATTCAGAATAGCACGGACAAAACACAACAGCTGTCGCTGTCCCGTCGAGAAGTTGCTTCCGCCTTCTGCCACCTCCGAATCGAGACCAGCTGGAAGGTTAGCAATCACCTCTCTCATCTCCACCATGTCCAACACCTCCCAGATTCGGTCATCGCTTCGCTTGGAGGCCAAGTCGAGGTTATGTCGAACTGTGCCAGTGAAGAGGGTGGGGTCTTGTGGGATGATGGCAATTGAGCGACGGAGTCGGCCCAATTCCACTTTCGAGATGTCCACATCATCGATCAGGACTCGTCCTTTGTTCGGTTCTTCGTTTGGATCGGTGTCGATTAAGAACCCAGTCTGTGTGTCGATCATTTTTGGTTCCAATTTTGGGTCGAGTTCGATCAGTCGGAAGAGTGCGAAGATCATTGACGACTTTCCTGCTCCTGTACGCCCACAAATTCCGATTTTCTCGCCCGCTTTGATCTCAAAATCAACGTCCTTCAACACAAAAGGAAGGCCGTGTCTGTATCTGAACGAAACTGAGTCAAAACGAACATTTCCCGCTGTGGGCCACTCTTCAGGTGGTGTGAGCTCAACTTTCGTTGTTTCCTGTGGGAGCTTGGAGGAATAGAAACGGATTCTCTCATAACTCGTCATTCTTGACTCGAGCTCCACGATCTGGATGACAAGATAGAACCCAAGGAAGCCAAACGTCATGGCCGAGTTGACAGAGACGGAGAGTTGAGCGGGTGTCATGAACGCCCATCCGAGCCCAACCACACCGCCCATAAACAAGATCAGAACCAACCCTGTGTACGTTGTCGCCCATGTCTTCCCCTCCATGTAGAGGATAGTTCTCACGCACCAGTCATCCAGTGCGTTGTAATATTTTGCTTTCCAGACGTCTTCCAGTCCAAACGCACGGATTGTGGATAGACCAGCGCCAGAGATGATCTCGGAGTAGAGAGAGATGACTGGTGAACGGGCAATGGAGTCCAGTCGTTGGAGATTACGTGCTGCTCGCTTGTACACACTTGCGATGATGTAGTAGACGATAAGAGCAGGAATTCCGATGAAGAGGAAGAATGCTGACTGGATGGCCACAATAACAATCTGTCCGACCACGCCAATCGCAAGATTCACAATCATCATAAACATCGCCAGAAGCATCATGTCTGTCTGTGAGAGATCTCCTGTGAATCTGTTGATGATTCTGCCCATGGGTGTTGTATCGAAGAAGGATGTTGGGCAGTGAATCACATTCTTCAGCAGTTCATTGTGGATGATCCTGTTTGATCGTCTCGACGCACACGCAATTAAGATTGCTCGGAGAATCATGAACAGAAGAGAAACTGGGATCGACAGTCCGTAAACAGCTATCTTCCAGTAATAATATTTATCTCCACCGAACATATTTGGGTTGGGGATGACGCCGAGCCACATCGCCTGCAGAAGAGGGAAGGCTTCGCAAACGAGGATGAGAAGGAAGAATAGTATCAATAGCGGGATGGGGAAGAGAGTGCCGAGGTAACGGAAGTAGAAAGACCATGGCACGCTCCCTGTCTCCATTTCCTCTTCGGTGATGATCTGTTTGCCAGCGTCGGAATCTGCGCCTTTCGCTAAATCATCCAGTCTTACCTTGTCAGTTTTCTTTTCATCTTTAGCTTCTTCGGCTTCCTTCTCTTTCTCTTCTTCTTTCTTCTTCTTTTTCTCGTTCGCCTTAATGATGTATCGATCAAAGTTGATTCCTTTCGCTTTCAACTCTTCATACGGGCCTTGGGCCACAACATGTCCATTGTGCAGCAAGATCACACAATCTGCCCTGTCGAGGAACTGGAGCTGGTTTGTCATCAACATCACTGTCCTTCCTTTCAGCTTGCCCAAAATACATTCGTCCATCAGATATCGCCCCACGTGAGCATCAACAGCCGACAGAGGGTCATCCAAAACATAAATGTCTCGATTCGAGTAGATGGACCTTGCCAACTGGATTCTCGCTTTCTGCCCTCCACTCAGGTTCACCCCCTTCTCTCCAATTGCTGTCTGGTCTCCTGCCGAAAGAGTCTTGAAATCTGGCTCTAATGCACAGACACGCACAGTTTCCAGATACTTCTTTTCGTCCCATGGCGATCCGAAGACAATATTCCCTCTGACAGTGTCATTGTTAATCCAGGGAACTTGTGGGCAATAGGCAATTGAACCTCGGATCTTCACGTTTCCGCTGAGTCGTTCAATGTCACCGATAATGGCAGCACCGATCGACGATTTTCCGGATCCGACACCACCCACAACCATTGTCAAGGAACCGATTTTGAGGGAGATGTTGATATCGTTCAAAGTTGTAGTTGACCCGCTTCCGGATGGAGTGGGTGTGGGCGATGGGGAAGGCGACGGAGAGCTGACGGGAGTTGTATCGTCAGTGGCCTCTGGATTTTCGACAACATTGGAAGGCGAATGTGGTGGATTGGTTGTCGGTTGGAAGATTTCGTTGCTGGTATCTTTCGGTTGGCTTGCTGCGGGTAATTCAGCAGCAGGTCCGAGTCCTTTCATCTCAGCTTCAGACTCGGCTGCCTTCCTCTTCGCAGCGTTCTTTTTCGCTTGTTGTCTTTCCTTCTTGAGAACTTGAAGTTCGGCCGCCGTCAGAGGGATCTCAGGAGGGTCTGCCCATTTGTAGCTTCCTCCTTCAATCTGCAATGCAATATCTTGCTCTGTGGGTTCTTCGTGGTGCTCTTGTTGGAGTTCTGGAAGAAGAAGGAACTGTTTGATACGCTGAAGCGAGATTCTGATCATCATCATCACTTGGAGATACATTGGGATTTGATTCGTTTCTCGAGTCATTTGTGTGAGGAAGCCGACGTTTGGCATGACTTCAGAAGCAAACTTGGTTGGTGGAATCTTCTGTGTGACGACGAATGTTGAGAGTGTTGCAGCATTCACGCACATTGGCAGATTTCGGACAATTGCATTTGACAGGTTCTGGAACCACATAAAATTGAAAAGATCGTTGATTTGTTTCTGTCTTGGGGCTTCGATTTTCTTCATAAAGACTTCCTCTAGTCCAGTGAACTTGACAATTCTCATTCCTTGCAAGGTCTCGTTCATGATCTTGTTCCGATCATCGTTGTGAGCCATATAGAACTGAATGTGCACGCCAACAAAGGACATCACAAACATGGTGATGGGGGTAACAACAATGATGACGCCAAGCGAGATTAGGCCGCACCAGCCAAAGTCAACCAACACAAAGATGAGTGGAACCAAGACTTGGACTGGCACCATCAGCATGATATAGAACATCCACATGTTCTCAGCGACATTTCGACAATCGGTGGAGATTAGTGAGAGCAAACGACCACTGTCGATGTTTGATTGTGCTGTGATGTTTAGAAGAAGTGTTTTGCGGTATACAAGTCCTGCAAGCATAGAACGCACTGACATGACATGGTGGTAAGAAAAGCGAGTTCCAAGAGCATCAAAAAAGTTGGTAAGGAAGCCAGCCAGAATGAGGGGGATGGCAAATTCGAAAGGAAAGCGTACAGACGGATCCACCTCACGTGATTCAACAACAATGAGGAGGTATTTCATCATGGCTGGTTGCAGGAACATAAACACATAACTGGAAGAGAAAGAGAGGGAAATGAGGAGTTGATGAAACTGCACCAGAACTCAAAGGATGACATGTAAGGATCGAGTAATATGGGATATTTGTACACACCTTATAACCTCAAATAAGAAGAAGATAGTGATGCGGCTTTTCGTGATTCTGAAAGAAATTAGGCTGAACAGACCAGGTTCTTTCGGTGGTTTTGCTTTCGTACTGAATGAAAACAATAGATTTCATCGAAAAGAAACAGCAATACCCTTCTTGTTGTGCTTTGCTTTCGAATTCTTTCCGCTTAGTGAGGTATTCTTCCGCTGGTTTGTCCCAGTACTTTTCTGCTCGTGCGATGTTTCTCTCGGCTTTGTCAAGTGAATGGCACTCGTAGATGTCCTGATCACGGATGGGTGAGCATCGACAGATGAAAGGAAAGTAGAAACAGAAGAAGAGATTGGCGATAAGTGGGTGGGCCTCTTCAGCATTTTTGGCTCTTTTGAATTCGGTTGGGTTCGAATCTGTTAGTGGAAGCATTGCGGCTGCCTGTACAGTTGGGTCAGGCGATTGAAGATCATTTTCCTGCGACTGTGCTGAAGGTGAGACGGGAATGTTTGGCATGTTTTGTTCTGCCTCAGATTCATTGGGATGGAGTGGCTTGGGGTCAATCGGTTTTATTTGAGACTCTTCGAAGACTTCTCCATCGTTTGAAGTTTGTTCTGTTTGATTTTCACTCATGTTGACCGGATGGCTTTCGGAAATGAAAAAAAGTAAGGATCGATCGAGTTTCCATTTCCAATTTGTGGGAGTTCAAATAAACATAAATCATTCTTCAACACGAATGTTAATCATTGCTCCTACACCGAGTTCGAGTCGAATAAAATAGCAAAAAAAAGAAAAAAGATGCCCTCTGTGAGGCTCGAACTCACGACCTTATGCTGGCTCCAATGATTATGAGACATACGCGCTACCGGCTGCGCTAAGAGGGCGACTTCCAGTGGGTGAAAAATTGGTGTATTCTGTAAGAACACTGAGATGGTTTGGTTCAATTGTCCAGTTCAGAAGCATTTCTGTCCAAACTTCAAAACTGAAACGTTTGACTTCCACAAACGCTGTGATGCCTACGTGGGAGAACGACTGAAGAATACAGCATGAACTGAGGCATTGGCTCCAGCAAGAACTGGACAGTCTGAAACAAAAAGAGAAAAGAAGGAGAATGGAGCACACGTGTATGTCAACACAGAGCGAGTGTGAAGAATTGAAGGGTCAGGATACAAGATCATTTGAATATCGGGTGATGTTCGATGTGGACGACAGAGTTCTTTTCGTGTCACATGTCATCTATTCTGGCTCAGGATAGTTCATTCCCATCTCGATCATGACTCTACACGAGTTTTTCCTCACAGACTGTCCAAAATAAGATATTGTATTGTGAAGTTGTATCTGCTCGAGTCCATCTCCAAGCGCTTCCTGTTCCAGTACCCTTACCAATACTCTCCAGAGACGCACAGTTTCAGGTCTATAAAGTCCTCTGTAGGAGATAATGCTGAACATGGAAGAGATTACATCTCGATGGACGTATTCATCTTCCACTTTTGACAGAAGTGACTGGAAGACTGTTGGGACGGAAGAAGAAGACAGAAAATTCAGTGTCGGTTGGTGGAACGCACTCGCTTCAATGAAAGAGAATAGTAAGCGCAATGATATACTGCATTCATCCTTCCACGACAAAAGTTGTGGATTTCGAGTGATCTGGACCAAGGCAGATCCAACCACTGTCCTGACCATATTTCGTGTTTTTTCGATCGATTCTCCTAGATCTAATCTTCATCTTGTTCTTTCTAACCAAGCACCTAAATCGTTCACAGAGATCATAAACGGCCTCTCATTGACTTACAAGGTGTGATGATCTCCATTCATTCCACCTTTCGTTTTCACTTTTTTACCTGATTTCAATCTCCGTTTGTTCGCTTCATTCACCTTTGCCATTATGATTTTCTTCAATCACTGTCCATTTCTTCGTCACTTTTCAATTTTCATTCTTGAATTCTCTCTTTTAGAGTAAGTTTGTCAATGAGTGCTCTTCTTCGATTAAAAAACAGAAATTACATCTAATAGTGGTGTCACCAAACCGTCCGGTGTCACCAATCCGGCCTTTTTTCTGTGAAGGACTATTTTGGTCAAACTAAGAAAAAAATAAAATGTTAGAATTATCCTCCCACCCGATCCCGAGAAAACCTCAAAATACGTTCAACGTTGCGAATGCACACATTTTTTTCAACTTTTTGCCCTCATTTCTCCAGAACCAGCCATCCGTTTTAAATCAAATAAAAGGCATGATAGTCGGATAGATCTCGACAAAAGATGAACAAAAAATACAAGGATTTTTTTCCTAAGAATATTTTGTCTAGAATTTTATGGGTTTTTTCCGATCTTTCCAAATACCCAGAATTTTTTCTCCCAATTTTTTCCATTATGTTCGTTTCACCAAAAAAACGTTTCTCTGAAAATTTTCATCGAAATCGATTCACTGGTTGTTGAGATATTGCCAAAACGATTTTTTTCGTCGGGCAAAAGGGGGTATTTTGAGGTTTTCTCGGGATTGTGTGGGAGTATAATTCTTGAATTTCAGATTTTTCTTAGTTTCACCGAAATTGATTTTTCCAGAAAAAAGGCCTAATTGGTGACATGGGACATATTGGTGACACAACTATAAAGATCGCCAAGCGTCCTCACAAAATGGTTAGAAAGCACTCAAGAGTTTTTAAGGAGACTATGACAAATGGATGTGATCGGTCGAGATGTGGTCCAGATTGCTGAAATGTATCTGAGGATATAGACGGAAAGAAGAGTTTGATAGAACGGGATGTTATGTTGGTAATCAGGGAAAGCGTGAGGATGGCAAGGGAAGTCATATTGAGGAGAGAGAACCGCATCAAAGATGACTTGTTGGCAATTAATGAAAAATGAGAATTTAAGAATGAAAATTGAAAATTGAGGGAAAAATGGACAGTGATTGAAGAAAATCATAATGGCAAAGGTGAATGAAGCGAACAAACGGAGATTGAAATCAGGTAAAAAAGTGAAAACGAAAGGTGGAATGAATGGAGATCATCACACCTTGTAAGTCAATGAGAGGCCGTTTATGATCTCTGTGAACGATTTAGGTGCTTGGTTAGAAAGAACAAGATGAAGATTAGATCTTGGAGAATCGATCGAAAAAACACGAAATATGGTCAGGACAGTGGTTGGATCTGCCCTGATCTGGACCAGAGATGGTTCTATTGGGATCAGCACTTCACGGAGCATGAGATCTCGGTAATATTGAGGGTCAATGTCGGAATCTGCTGTGAATGAGTCCACACTTTCGGTGGAGATGAGTGAGGTGCCAAATTCGAGAATGATCAAGAGTTCGTCCAGGATTCTATGTTTGGCAATCACAGAAAGATCTCGCAAGTGAGGTGTTGAAAGGATTCTAGAAAAGAGCTTGGAGGAGACAAAGGTCAACTGGTTGGTCGATGAACACCAGTTGAGACATTCGCGTATGAATGACAGTGCATCCTTGATGATGCGCTTGTCAATAAAGCTTCAAGGTTGCTTTATTCGGTCACCTCGACTGTGGCTGTCATTCTATTTGTAAATCTCTAATTTGATCGACATTTGCTCCAACTGAAGTGAATTCTGATCATGCACGTCAACACTCTCTCTTTTCATGCGCAGACAGGTCTTGTTTCCAACAGTCTTGTTCGAATCGAAAGCCTCGAACTTAAACAAGACACTCTTTGACTTTCTGAACCTCAACAAAATATGACAATCTTGCAATTTCCAACAGCCAACCAACATTGTATTGTGCTCCCAGCCAAAAAGGATCAAGGACACCTGCGTACTCCAGTCCCACGAGCTCTGCTCGTGGAACTCGAAGTTTCTTCGGCTGAGTTCAATGAGTCAACTCATTGAACTCAAACGTCTTCTGCCAAGGTCAACGAGTTCCCAACTCGTCGATCTCAAGCTGGTTCAACTGAGGACCACGAATCACCTGACTCGCGGGACTCTAGCTAATGCGGTCACACAATGTGCGATGTTGGTATCCTTGACCCCATCTCATCAGATTCAGTAAATGGGTTATACAGTCCTTTCCAAAAAGTTGATCAGGTGTTTCAAAAAGATGGTTGATCGAGTTGATACCCTCGCCCACAATACTGATTTTCCTCTCCTGACCACTTTCCACCCCTGACTCATCTCTCGTTTTAGAATACCTAGATGGACAGATAGTGACAAAAAAGATGGTCTGTCTTATTTTTCGCAAAACATGTGCACATTTTGTGGAGATTTTCTGACCACTTTTTTCATTCCAGATTTTGCTCTCATTATTCATCTTTCTCTCCAGCAGAACAAAATTCTTAATTAACACACAATATTATTCGGTGCCCCGCATTTTCCCCACTGCCACAGTTGTATTCTCTGACATAACATCTGAGATTGACGAAATGGATGTTGTGACATCACTACGGATTGAAACATCGACACAAAGCGAGATGAGAGAATTCGAGAAGAGGATAAATGCATAGAAGATGTGATCGAGTCTACAGAGAGATATTGGCAGTGTTCTGATGGTGTGAACAGCTCCGATCTTGAAGTTGTGAACAACTGATCATTTTGCAGGAACAAGTTGAGATAAATGCCTAATATGATAAGAGTAAGAAAGAACACTCGTGAAAGTCAGATTACTATCCAGTGGAGAGAGACAATCAGATCGATGGTTTCGTGATTGATTTTGAGCTGATAGTCCCTTCTACTACCAGATAGTTTTTCGTACCAGGATCTATAGACTGAGATTGAGAGTATGAATGACGTGAAAAATCCATAAACTCGCATACACATCAAATTGTCGACGCTGAATGACTGTGATCGACAGGTCAGAGAATACAACTGTGGCAGTGGGGAAAATGCGGGGCACCGAATAATAGTGTGTGTTAATTAAGAATTTTGTTCTGCTGGAGAGAAAGATGAATAATGAGAGCAAAATCTGGAATGAAAAAAGTGGTCAGAAAATCTCCACAAAATGTGCACATGTTTTGCGAAAAATAAGACAGACCATCTTTTTTGTCACTATCTGTCCATCTAGGTATTCTAAAACGAGAGATGAGTCAGGGGTGGAAAGTGGTCAGGAGAGGAAAATCAGTATTGTGGGCGAGGGTATCAACTCGATCAACCATCTTTTTGAAACACCTGATCAACTTTTTGGAAAGGACTGTAGTGGAAGTTTTGGTCGATCTGATTGTCAATGGGCATGATCATGACGACATCATTCATCCTGTATATTGGACCATTTTCGCATTGGTTCCATTATACCCACCTCAAATGTGTTCTCTTTTCCAGAAAACGCTGTGAAGCTAGAACAGGATTGCTCTGAACGACCTCTGACACTAATTATTTCTTTTGGTTAGATCCGCCCTGAACGTTCATTACATATTCTTGGATGACTAGACGACCTCAAAATTCTCGCCCTTATTATCATACTTCTAATCGACTTCATTTTCTCACAACTGACTTCACCACCATCAGCACGAAACAAGAAGCTTCAACAGTGTTCATCACACTTGTGAACTTCATCATGAAAGGAAATTCGCTTGACAACGCTTCTTCCGAAAGAGCGTGCATGTTTCTCCAAAGTCTCACACCATTTTGTAGCTCTCTTTTCAACTCACCACAAATCTTCCACGAGTTAGTTCCTTCACAAGATGGAACAAGCCAAAGATTTGTCGAGCATCTCATTCCACTCCTGACATGTGGTTGTACAGATATTGTTCAATCGACGCTTGAGCTTGTCACCATTGCCATGCTCGGAAGTCGCGCTTATATATCGTTTGAATTTGTCGAAAGCGGCTTTTATTTCCTCCTTCCACCTCATTTCTACGAACAAGAGACACTTTTGTCGATTGAATCATGGTCATTCTTCATCCAGATGGTGTACTCCTCACTTTCTTATGCTGTGCAAAACAGCCTCCGCGATTTCATGTTATCCACAAACATATCTCAAGAAGAAATCAATCACACACTCACTGAAATGCTTTTCAAACCACTTCTTCCGTTCTGGCACTTTGTGTCCCAGAACAGATTCAAACTGAAAGATTCGGGTGATTCATGTCTCTTCCCTTTGGTCGTCGGAATTATTACTCGAATTGCCCCACTCAACGAACAAGCCACAAGTTGTTTGCTCACGTCGCCTCTCTCATTTCTCGCCACATTCTGGTTGTCATACTTCACCACGACAGATATAAAGTTCAAATACCTCTGCGAACTGTATTTCGGCATGCAAGAATGGAGTCATGCGGGTCAAACTGTTCGACTGCGCAGTCGAACCGTATTGAAACAGCTGAAAGAAGACGGACTCGTTGATGACGTCGAAAACCATTTTCAAATGAATGAGTACCATGCAGACAGAAGACAATATGTCAGCATTGCTCAATTGATCCCTTTATTTGGTGGGAACAATGCGGTTCAGCTCGATCAGTAAAGAAGGCGATCCAAAATGGCTAATTCGGTAACCTCTTATCATGAGAACCGTAATCACTAACGATTCAGGAATTTCCAAGATTTTTCACATAATATGTTTCATCTGATTATGCTCGCGAATTCATTCACTCATTTGGTCTTTTCGAAATTGTGAACAATATAACGAATGAAATGTGTTTCCTGATATGACTGGAAGTAGTCTGAAGAAGAAAATGGAGATTAAATGAGATTTAGAGGATGAGAACAAAAGGTTAGAACAGAGATGATTTCTCGGGTGCTCTTCTTTGTACAAATGACTTTGGACAAATAATGAAGAACATTCGAGTCCAATGGGATCACTCTTGGCAATATAAACAAGGAAATGGATGTTTGCTCCAAGCCCTCCAGGTAATGAGATTGCCTGTGAGAAACTATCGAATCATACCGAAATAGGCAAAATCATCCATGGAAAGAGGTATTAAACTACGAAAAAGGAGAATGTATTGAGAATGAAAGAATAAAGAGATGAATAAGGAGAAAATGAATGAATTGGGAGATGAATTTAAGCAACTGTTTATAATCGTGTATCATTGATTAAAAATCATCCCACGATTTCATTTCAATTGCTTTGGCGACAAACATGCCCACCATGATTCTTGCCAAAGGGAACGGGCACGTCTTCATGAAGTGAAGCGCACCAACTATATTTTGGCCGTATTCGTTGTAAAGGGCATACAATGAGGATAAACCGGAATGGTGGCAGAAAAATCACACATAAATGAAGATAGTGTGATAGAAAAATGCATTTCTCCTAAAATGAACGAATTGGACTGACTCCTATTTTGACGCTTCGAGAACTGTCTCCGAATAAGCCTCCTTCTGGGCCACCAAAATTCGATCGAGACTACAGAAGGTCTTCATCTATTCTATCTTCTAAACAGTCCTACCCTTCCTTGCAGCTACTTTCATGGCACAAAATAAAGAACGTGATCCTACCGCCGAGATTTTCTACTCAGAGAGAATTTCTGATGATACATACGAATATCGGTCTGTCCGAGTCCTTTTTCTTCATATTCTTCCGCCGGTATCAACGTATTCTTCATTATTTTGTGCAACAGCCACGTCATCCTCCCAAAAGAATTGGCTGACAGAGGTACTCCCTCCCGTTCTTGTCTCATTTGTTTAATAGTGCCAACAACTCATCTCATGAAGGAATCTGAATGGAGGGACCTTGGAATCCGACAATCAGAAGGGTTTTTCCTATATTTTTCTTCATTTCCTTCATTCTAGATGGGTTTGATTTTTTCTCCATATTCATTCGAATTTCTTCAATCATCAATCGAAATATTATTTATTGGATACAGGGTATGTCTTTTCTCTGATTATATTCTCTTGTTCTCTGCTATATCTCGCTATTTCAGAACATTTTGATCGACATCCCCCTGAACCACACATTCTCCTCTTCCGAAGGTTAAAACAACAATAAAACTGCGAAAGCTGTTCATTTCAATACATAATTTTATAAGTTTCTCTTTTCGTCCATTAATCCCTTCATGACACTAACATTCATCTCACCTCTTTTTTTTGAACCTCACCGCTGTGAATCTCTCATCTTTCTCGTCTAAAACACATCACCGCTCTGACTACTGTCCCTTTCAGTCAGATTATCTGTCAGGATGATCATCATGTTTAAAAAAACTACACGACGTTAAGGGCGAAAAATGAATCGTTGTGAGAATTGCGGCGCCCCTGCAACTGATAATTTGTGTCAATCCTGCTATCAGCAGTTTTCCAGACTCAGTACCATCATTGCAAAATCGAAGAATCCAGATTCACCCCAAAAACGTGCACATGAAGGAAGCCATCCTCACATGTCTCCACAGAAGTCTCCTGAGGCCAACCGGTCCTCTTCAAGCACAAAAGTCGGAATTAGTGTCCAATGCTTCTACTGTGGACAATCAGGTTTGACTTGTTACACATTCAACTTATTGACATAAATTCAACTCTTTCTCAGGAAACTATCTGAGCCTTGGAAATCTTGAGGTATTCATCATTCTTTATTCACTAGTTTTAATCTCTCCTCCCCATTTTGAATTCTATTCTTCCTCGTAGCATTCGTGCGGTCAGTATGATCTCCACCAAATCCCTCCTTCGATTTCTCCCGAATTTTCTCGCAATACAAATCATTTCTCCTCCCATTCCACTTTTTTGATATTAAGGAAATTTTTCGCTTGCCCATGTCCTGCATGCAAGAAAATCGGAAGCTGGGCCAGAAAAGGTGCTCTACGTTGTGTCTGTGGTCATGCTGTCTGTTCTTTCCTTTATCTGATTCGATCTTTTTCGTAGTTCTATGGTGATATTTGCCATACCTGTGGAGACGTGTTTGTTTGCGATGAGGTTTGATTTCAAATTCCTCATCCTCTCCCGAAGAATCTCTTCCCGGGTGTATTTGTCCACGATAAATGTCGAACACAATTCACGGCGATGGTCTGCCCAACTTGTAAGGAGATAGGTTTCTGATCCACATTCATCCTCTCATTGTTCGACTCGATTCTCTCAACAAACATTTCTCATGCATACAGGCCATTGGGATGTTTCTGGACGGATCCTTCATTGCAAATGCGGCTCGCGATTCTTCGCCACATATTGTCGTTGTGGAAAATTTGCTTCGTGGCAAGCAGAAGCTGTCCCAGGAATTCTAGTTCATTCGAGCTGTGGAGAACAGTACTATTGTGACGTCTGTCCATGTATGTCATTGGAAGCCGTTTTGATTTCCATTTCTAACACGATGAACATTCCACATAATTCTGACTTCACTCCTCACATCTGACCATTGATCTTTCATTCCATGTAACCTACCTTCATGACCATTTTTCCTTCCTTAGGTGGTGATATCGTTCTTTGGAATAAAGATGCATTCCCCGGCATGCTCTCTCACAAGAATTGTGGCAGCAAGTTCCTTGCTCTTGCCTGTCCATAGTATGAATTTCGCTTCCATCACAATTTCCATCAGTTGCCACAAAATTTCACATTGGAATTCTTTCGGGTATGGAACTATTCTTCTTTTCTCTCCTCCAGACACCTGAGATGCCTCTGTGGCAAACAATTTAAAGTCTCACCAGAACAAGTTTCGGGAACAGATTGATTTCTCTCTGTGGATTCCTTACTGTTCCTTGGGATTTGTTCTTGAATCAAAACGCATTTTATTCAATCAACTGTCATTTCACCTTATCCTATTTCACTCCTTGATGGATGCCTCCTTTTTTGGAAATTTTCCGTTTTCTTCATTCTCGTCACCTGGGAAAGACCCCTAATTTCATCCATCTCATTCGGGCCATACTTTTCTACCCTGCCAAAAACTCACTCATTACCATGGGAGGGGTAATCGCAAAGCTCAGGGAAGCCCTCCAATCTCTTTGGAGCAAACAGATGGATATCGCTATTGTCGGTCTTCAGGGGGCTGGCAAAACGACTCTTGTTCATGTGATGTCCGTATGCCCTCGTTCTTCAGAAATTGATCTCCTTTTTTACAGGGCGGTGAATTTGATACAAATACTATCCCAACTCTCGGATTTAACATGGTCTTTCGTTTTCCTTCTCAATGCGACAATAAATTACTTTCTTCTCAATTCTCCAGAAAACTTCCAAAAAGGGTCGTTTGGAAATGAAAATGTGTCTACATATCATTCTTATCATCTTATTCTTTCTATTTTTGACAGGTGGGACGTTGGTGGTATCTTTTTCTCGTGATTCGTTCATCTGACACAAGGTCAACCAAAATTCCGTTCTCAATGGGCTAGATATTGCTACAATGTTCAAGCTATCTTGTATCTCCCTCCCCTCTTCATATTTTTCCAGATTTGTTGTCGATTCATCAGACTTCACAAAAATTGAAGAGTCTCGCGCAGAACTCCACACCCTCATCCATCAAATCAACCCTAAATATATCACTCCATTTGCATCATCGCATATACCGGACGATCCATCAGATGCTCCCCATTCAGAAACTGTGAATTCCGATCCAGATTCGTTGGCCATCGAGAATGCTCCTCTGCTCGTAGTAGGGAACAAAAACGATATTGAAGGACATCTGAGTGCCCAAGAAATGATTGATGCACTGTCTGGTCTTCATTTCCATAATATTCTTCTCCAGCTCGCTCTCACTAATCAATGACCGTGAGGTCTGTTTCTACACTATCTCCGCGAAAACAGGATCGAATCTCGACACTGTCATCAAGTGGCTTGGAAAGCATGCCAAGTAGGAGCCAAGATTGGTGGAGACTCTCTTTCTTTTTTTGATGACACCAAATGACCGACGGAATCAGAGCGCCAAACACTTCATTTCATTTTCCTGTCAACAATTTTGTCTTGTATGGATCATCTTTTATTCAATACATCAATGTTTGACCGAAATGGTCAGTTGAGTCTGATGGCTCTCCTCGATCTTCCCATGAAAGTGCAAAAAGACAGCAAAGAATTTAAGAAAGGGTTACCTTGTTTTTTGGTTTCGGAGAAAAGCGGATGATACCGCCGACGTCATCGATTAAGCCAGGCACAACGTGGTGGACTGGGACATCTCTTGACTTTTCGAACTTTCCACCGAACTCAATCACCAACTTGACGACACTCGCGACATCTCCTCAGCATTTCCATCAAAAATACGTTTTATCTCACCAAACAGAACAATTGATTAAAGACACACAAATTGCTCTTTCTTGTGACAGAGATTATGCCAAAAACTTTGCTGAACGACTCATTACATACTTTCAAACTTCTTATGTGCCACCAGCCACAACTCTGGTTGCCGCTCCTCCACAAGTCACTTCATCAGTCTTATCACCGTCTCAGCCAGTGGTATGCTTTCATTTATTCGCCGAGGACATATTTCAACAATAATTTCTCTCATCTTCCTCCCTGTTCCTATCTAACAGAATATCACTCGCTCATCAGCCCATGCCTCAACTGAAGATCTCACCAGTATGAAGAATGACATTAAATACAACGCAGATACCCTTACACGACTTGTGGACTCTTTCAACTCCCTTCGCTCTTGCCTCGAATCTTTCCAGAACTCAACAAACCAGAAACTCCAACTTCTCTCCGAACGAGTCACTAAGCTTGAACAACTGCCACCGAAGCCGTCCACACTCCCTCCTCCAACCCCTCCGGTTGCTGCACCAAGCAACCTTCCCCCTCCTCCTTCTTCACTTTATGGGCAACCACCACCTCCACCTCCTGGACCTGATCGGCCACGCGGGCTGTTTGGACGTGATCCCAACGACCCACCATCAGGTCAACCTTTGCAGCCGTCCTATCCGCCACCTGTCCAGTACCAAGGCCCAACCCACAAATGTGCGATTCAGGGCATGACTATGTCGAGCGCACTGAATGGTGGAACCCCCTTGACTTGTGAGAATGGAGGAAAGGTCATCACGTGGGCTCTCGCTTCGAATTCGTCGAAGAAACAGAGCCAAAGAGAATGCTTTTTCAATATCCCTCAACAGAATCAACAGGGAATTTTGTCGCTCTCTCTTACTCCATACTTCAAGGAGGGTTTGACGCGACACGATATTTTCCGATTATTTTGTTCTACACAAAAAAGCCGATATTCACATTTGCCATCTCTCCAACTTTGCCTCATTTGAAATCATTTACGTCATTTCCTTCCTCTTTCAGGAGACAAGGTCGAAGTCGGCGTTGTTTTCACAACAGACCCCAACGAAGCCTTTGCAAAGAAGAACACAATCGTCCTCAACAACAGGTATGGTTACAAGCCTCCACTTACTATTTTTTCCGCTCAGTGGCAAGTTCGAAGTGCGGAACCATTCAGAGAAATCAAAACCACTCGCAGCGGGTGATGTGATCAGGATCGAAGTTGACTTCTCGGCTACAGTTGTTTGCGTGTTTGTGAACGACCTTCCCATCCCATACAAAATCTTCGGATTCGAGGGGGCAGTCGGATTCTTTGTATGACGCAATTCTGAGTTCCTGAACTTTAATGATAACTTCTCCTTTTTGTGACTGTCTTTACTCTTATTGTATTCTCTATCACTACCAGATCATCGTTTCGTCTCCAACGGTCCGTGTCGAACTCGAGGACTGCCGCAACGAACCTCAAAGTGCCCTCGCTACGCTGGCTACAAACTATCATCCCACAAAGCTGCTCGATTATTCCAAACAATGGTCATTTTTCTAATTTTAAACTTCATTTCTTTTTTGTGTCGCGAGTATTTGTCCTTTCTTATGTAACATTTCTGATTGTGGAAAATGTGTGATTGGCATTCTAACCGAGTTCGTTTCATTTCTAGACATCTCTTGATGCATCTCTTCGGCATGTTGAGGCACGACAAGAGCGAAGAATACAATCTGGTGATCAGCACACTTCTTTTTCTGTCAAGCTTTAAACATGACCTGTATCGCTTCTCTTCGCGTTAATCTCATTTTATATGTGTTTTACATCATTTTTTGTCGTATTTAGTCTTTTCATGTTATGTTGATGCAAACAATCCATTCACAAGAATCATCGGACCAAACATCGTCTTACATCTAACAAGTGCATGCATAACACCTAATAGTACCAAAACAGCATCATTGGTCATCTCCAACGGGGTATTATCACTCCCAGCCTGTCATCTTGACCCAAAAAACCACACCCAACAATCCCTTCACTACATCTTCTCAGAAGGGAAAAAAGTCCTCCTCACAGCAACAGGTCAAGGAAAAATATGTGTTGTTGGATATCAAGAGATCATTTCTAATGATAGTGAGGACGCGGAACGAATGATGCAACAATATCTCTGGAATATGTCCAACTTCGATGATGACTCATCATTTGACACAGAAGACGATGAAGAGGAAGAAGAAGAACTCGACAATCTGGATGCTCTCCTTGCCTTTGGATCATCAAGCGAAGAAGATGAAGTGGACGGCACAGGGGATTCATCTGAAAACGATGAAGAAGATGACGAAGATGTCCGTTCTCGTCCCATTGAAAAACAAAAAAGACAACATTCAACGGAAACAAAGACGAACAAGAAGATAAAAAAGGGTAATTCACCACACAAACTTGTGAGGCAGCAGACTCGTGAAGTGTACCCTGAAAAACTGGATAAGCATGCCAGTCATAAATCTGGTCACAAAACAGGCTCGAAAAGCCAGAAAAAACACAAATAAATGTTTTTATTTCATCAGAAAACTCAAAAACACTTCACCAACTTAATTTCGAGATGATCAATGTTTGTACCTCTCTTACTCGACAACGAAGTTGTTTTCCTCACCATTTGGAGATCAGAATCCAGTTGTTAGGCCGAAGTCAATTGTGCATGTCCATAATCATTTTTGTTATGTCTTCTCCTCAACACTCTGTCATGCTTCCGTCATTTTCTCCAAATGGCGCTGAAGTACTCTTTGAACGTAATGGAGTTATCACCTGCAAATCCACCACAGACAGTACGTCGGAAGAATTTTCTGTTTCTGAAATACTCAGCGGGCGAAGTGTTTCCGTGGATGCATTCCTACAAATCCTACCCAGAGTATATGTTGTTGCGTACACTTCGAATCCGGAAGGACCAAATCAAGAACATCGACTCGCAGTCATCCACGATCGACAACTTCACCGGGAAAAACTGTTCACTGAACAAATTATTCATCTAGCCGGGAATTCCCGCTAGTATGTGTTCCTTTCCCTCATATTTCAGAAGTCTCGCTGTGGTACACAAGTCTAAAATTGCTGTGTGGGAGTTTAAACTTACTGACTATGAACTCGAACCAAAAATCATTTTTTCTGTAGGTATCTCAGCCATTATTCTCAGTATTGTTCAGTTGAACCTCTCTTCACCAAGACTAATGTCATAGTATCGTCTCTGAGGGAGATCAGTCCAACAGATTCGTCATGCACGATCGCCTTCCCTCATCAAAAGCAATCCGGTTCAATATTCCACCAAACTCTTTCCACCTCTTTTTTCAATGCAATACCATCCCATCTTACTGTCTCTGTTCCATTGGTCCGAGCAAATGTTGACACATCAAATCTTGTTAATTACACAAACACAGTTGAAATTCACATCTCAGAAACAGGAGCTATATCAAGCAACCCTAACCCAGAGCCGAACCAATCAGGAACACCAATTACAGATCCCAAACTCCTCCCACAGACATATCAGATGCATCAGCATGAAATCCAGCTTCTTTCGTTTTCTCCTGATGGTGCATATATCGCGTCAGCATCAACACAGGTTCTCCATTTCATTTTCAGTCCTTTTTAGGGTACACGAATCAACGTTCTTGATGTCAAATCCAACTCGCTGTATTACATATGCTCAAGGTCCAGATCAGGGAAACTTTCAACTTTGACCTCATTGGCTTTCTCAAGAAATAATCAATTCCTCTGTGCAGTTGGAAGTACTCCCACACTGCACATTTTCTCTCTGGAAACACAGCGAAAGGCCCCGTTCTTCAGAAATATGTTTGTTTATGGGAAAAACGTACAGGCAAAGATTATGGGATCACCCACTGTCGATGCGTCATCCAATTTAGATAGTGTGGCCAAAATAACCGTCGATGTGACTCCGCCAACGCAATATGTCCTTTCATTCCATGTTGATCAACTTCTCGTCCTTTCGAGTGCAGGAGATCTTACAAAATACAAGATTAATGTTGGAGAATCCGTTTCTGCAGTTATTTCGTCTCCAAAAACGAATCTCTTTCATTGACGTTCCCACGTGTCATTTCATTATCTCTCCTTGCATTACTTAATTGTTTCAAGATTTCAGGAAAGTGTTGAGTTTTTTCATTGATTTGAGTCAACTTGATCATCCCATAGAACCTGTTCAGCACAGGATTGAACATCAGTTCGGAAAGAAATCTCTCTCTACAGTTTATATTCTTCTTCTTGATTTGTTTCAGTGATTTCGTGTCTTATCACAGCACTTGTGACTTCGAGTCGGATTGTGGACATAATCAACAACGATCCCACATCCACATGGGTTGCAGTTGATTATCCTCGTCATATCATTACAGAAGCAAAGATGCGCGCGATGTGTGGTCTTGAAGCGATTGAACGAAGAGAAATGAGCTGGGAAGCGCCAGCAAATGCCCCAACATCATTCGACGTTCGCGATCGCTGGCCAGATGCAACTGTTCCTGTTCGTGCTCAAGAAAAATGTGGAGCTTGCTGGGCCTTTGCAACAACTACTGCAGCGTCAATTCGATTCAACATCAAAGGATACAAGCACGGAGTTCTCTCACCACAGGATCTGATCTCTTGCGATGAATATGACAATGGGTGCCAAGGAGGAAGTATGCTCTTGCCACATGCATATATGAGGCTTAACGGTGCTGCAACAGACGCGTGCTTGCCGTATGTCTCGGGAAATGGTCGTGTCCCTCTCTGTCCCTCAAAATGTGATAATGGTAGCGCAATTGTTCGCCACAAATTCAAGGAGGTTGCAAGATATACTGTGGATACTGTTATGGATGGATTGATGAACCATGGGTGTGCCACTTTCACGTTATTCCTCAACTGCATCTTTCTCATCTTTTTCATCTTCCATCTGGATATAATAATGCCCTCCTTCATCTTTCTCAGCCCTATGTTCTTTGGATTCAATATCTATGAAGACTTTCAGCATTATCGATCCGGTGTTTACCAACACAAAACAGGAAAGCTCAGAGAATCACATGCGGTGACTCTCATGGGCTGGGGTGAAGAAAATGACGTGAAATACTGGTTGCTGCAGAACTCTTGGGGTCCGGACTGGGGCGAGGGTGGCTTCTTCAAAATATTGCGTGGGACAAACGAATGCGAATGTGAACAGAGCGGATTCGCCTCTGGCATCGTCCAATGATTTATCTGCCACGTTTTGAGATGCTCACTATGAGAGATTTCTGCTATCTATTTCTCTTTGAGAGTTCCTCTTATCGTTCTTCTCATTGACTCTTTTTTCTTTCTCACATGAGGACCGTGAGAATTGTTGAGAGATACGATTTTTTTCTGGAATTTTTGATGAAATGAACCGAATAGATCCACCACTCTTGAAGAAGGGCTCGATAGAAGGCGTCAGCTTTCTCCAAGTGCATTTTCGCCTGAAATTGGTCGGAAAACACGTCATTCTGCCATTTATTTTGGTTCGCTCACACAGAATAAGCATTTTGTGTAGTTTGACATTTCTTGTCTCTCTTTGGATATGTTCTGTGTCAAGAGCGAGAAGAATGCTTCTGAACAAATTGTGCGAATCCACGATGACTTCGCACTATCCTCAAAAACACACCAGATTGAGTCGTGACCAATAGAAGGAAGAGGAGATCACGTCTCATACCTTTCTTTTGCCATTTCATTCCTTGTTCGTTTCATTTCGCTCGCCCATTTCAGAAAATTGGTTTCGATTGCATCTTCTTTTGAGACCTTATCAATCGCAGAAAGTCAGTCTTCCACTAATAAATATCAGATTATGTCACATTCTCATCAAATATCTCACAAATTCAGCTCTCTCGTCGAATATTGGTTCGCAAGAAAAGGAAGTCCATTCTTTTATCCTGATCTCCAACAAGTAAACTAGTGATCAAACCAAACACCATATCATCGGTGTTGACAACTCATTTCACACATTTTTCGGACAATACACTCCTCAAACCAATCCGGTCAAAATCAGGCGATTTCTATCTTCAATCTCATCCAAAGGACATGGTCAATCAAACAATCGCACAAATCTTATCTGTTTTCAGGAATCGTCTCCCAACCTATGCCATTCTGAGTCAATCACAAAGAAACAGACTCCAATCGACAGTTCACTGCGATTCGCATTTAGACGGAACCAGACATATTTATCCAACTTGGTCGTGTTTGATCCCTTTTTATCAACATTTTCAGACATGACAATAGTCAGTCGCCATTCAGTTCCCGTGTTTGCTTCGAACCAACTTCTGAAGTCGACCATATCCTTTGCGAGAATAAACTCGGGACGTTATATCACTAAAAACAAGAACAGAGTCGAATAAGATTCTTTTGAATGACACACGAGACATTGGGAAGTCATTTTCTGCGATCTGATCACAATGTCGGATATCACCGTGTTTTGGTTGTTTGTCCTTCAAGCTCCAGTTTCAGCATCAAAACATTCACTGTCTGATAATTTCCAGTTCAACAAAACAGAAACCTCACATGTTCGTAGATAATGACGACAGAAGAAAGTTGTGACCGTTTATCACTATAGAGCTCGTTAGAAGAGAAATTTAGATGCGTCGTATGATCTCACTTCTTATTTGGTTTTGTTGTCTGATTTATTTCAAAAAATTCGAAAGTGTGTAGTCATCGTGGATTCGCACAAATCACGACAATTCAATCAGAATCACCCCCATGGCGTTTAAAGAAATGCTCCTTTCATCACATTGGGCGAGTATGGGCCTTGTTCGAGATCGTCATCATTTTCCGAGTCGGAGTAGTCTTCGTCATCGAATGGTGGAGTCACAGCGACGTCTGGAATGATCTCGCCTCTGCTACTCGACTCAAGTCTTTGTGCTTGAAATTGAAATGCTTGTTCGCGTTGTTGATATTCCAGGAGAAATTTTGTTGCAGAAGATTGGCAATGTAGATGTTGCGATTCTTTGTGGTTCTCGACGTATGGAATGAGGTCGAGATCCTGGATTTGTTGAAGAAAAAGACCAGTTCGATCTTTCATCAAGAACTTGGTGAGCATAGAGATAGATTTGCTGACGGTAGAAAGGTTGGTCAGACCGCGGAGGAAGACGAGAGCAAATCTCGGAATATTGAATTTAATTGCAGACTGTGCAATTTCATGGGTGGAATTCGAGAGATTCAAAAGAAGAAACACAAGTTCCGTGAGTGTGTCCGGTGGGAACAGTTCAACGACCGAGAGGATTGTGGTGAGAATATTTGAGTCGAGTATCTCTTTCGAGAGATCTTCTGAGTCAAAAATAAGATTTGTGAGGATGGTGAAGCAACGACGGAGTGATAAGTCAAAGAGCACGATTTGGTTCTTGTCGATAGTAGTTTTGACGAATTGGAGGATTGTAGCGAACAGTGGAGTCGATTTTAAAGTCTAAATAAGGAGACGATGGCAAATGCTGAAAACAAAGGGCATACATGCAAGATAATTGGTATACGAGGGTCTTTGTCGTCATATACAGTCAGCGATACGATGAAGTGGAGAATCGAGCTACTACAGTTCAAATAGAGTGGATCACACAGAAAATAGCTGCAAAGGAAGAAAAAATTGGATTCCGTGAGATTTACAAGTGCAGAATATGATATATCTATGTGTCGGAGGGCTTTAAAAAGATCTTCCAGTGGATGGGCATGAGTTTGCGTAAGTGGCGGGGTTGACCGGAAGATATCGCCGTTTGCGAGCTGTACAATTGATTCTACAGAATTGAGATAGAGAGAGTTGATGATTTGCGGATCTGGAACCTCCCTGCGAGCGATGGCGAAGAAGAAAAAAGCCGCAGCGGAGAAGGCATAGTTATCAACGACGAGAAATTGGGCAATCCGATCCAAGAGAGAAGGATGAGAGCAAATGAATGTATGTGTCTCTTCTGAATGCAGAGCCAAGTTTCCGAGAGTCCAAATTGTCTGATGGAGTGAATGATATGAGAAAACAAACTGATTTTGATATGTGGTCATTATTGAGCGACAAATATTGAGGAACAAAGTCAAAAAATCCACCGAGTAAGATGGTATCCGGAGATGTGTCGTTGAGTGTTGTGAGATTGCAGATGATCATCAAGGCTTCGTTCTAGACGTAGATATGAATAAAGAACGTACAAGTGCATCTAAAGGTGGGTGTTTTCCGAGAAATTGGATGAGTATATCAATTCCGTTGAGTGCAACGAATAAGCGGAACGTTTCACGATTAGTCAGACAGAGAACGTCGAGTGCATCTAAACTTTTGTTCAAATCTTCACCTTGCAAGTCAGTGATTATTTGAGTTAATTGATCGTTGTTTAACTGAAGATTTGAAGCGAAATGGGATTGGTCGTGATGATACGCAAAAAAAAACATACTATTTTGGGGTTTGGCACATCAAAGAAGTGGTCATATCCCACGTGGGAACGTTTGTTGTGACGTAGGCTGATTTTGTGTTGGCTTTCAGGTTCATCGTTATCCTCTGATTGTTCATCATCGTTTTGGAGGGAGGAAAAACGTCCAGGAGATGATGGAGGATGATATCCTTGGGGGATGATGGGAGTATTCATAGTGACAGAAGAGAGTCGAGGATCGAGCTACCGTTAGGATTGTTAAAAAATTGAAAGGGTTGAGATGTCCCTCTCTTTGATTTTGGATTGGATTGGATTAACCGATTAGTTTCTGCTATAACCTTTCATGTGTGTTGCTTTGCCGGACTTGAACATGTCTGACACATTCTCTTGACTCCACGAAATGGAATTGAATCCTTACATGAGCATGCTCCTTGGATTTCATGCAACATTGTTCCCACACGACTCGACGGAGTTCTTCTCTCGACAGCACGTGTACTCGGTGGAGTGTGCGATGGAGAGACTGGTACAGCGTGAAATTGTGTCAGAAGAATGATATCTCCAGTCTTTTTTCGATCTGATGATGGGAGAAGATATCGAAATTTTTCCATCCGAACAGAATGTAGGCATGGGCACCAGTCACCTGACTCAACTTTTAAGGACTGACTCGATTTGGCCCATGATTGAGTGAATAAATGTGTGGATTTGTGACAAGATCGGTTCAGTAGATGTTTGAGCACATAATGTACTCTTTTCATACTTTTTTGAAACGAAATCCGACAAATCGTTGAGTGAGGAATTCGAAATGATCAAAATTATGCCTCATGGGCGAGTCACAACGATCGAGTCTCCAGACAACAACCCTGACATATTCATGGAAAATATGCAAATGAAAACAGGAGATCGAGTGAAATTTTGAGAGAAAACTTCCTTGACTGATGAATGAGAAAGGAAAGTGAATCTTGGTGGTTATTGTGAATGTGACGAAAATACAGAAATCTACAGTCTGTTCTCCGCCTTCCTTCGTTTGTCCTTCTCCTTCCTTCGCTCTCTCTCCTCTCCTCTCCTTCTTCTCAGTGAATGTCTCATTCGACGTCTTTCTGAGTCCTACGCATCTCCACTTCGTCTCGAAGGACGACGAGGACGAAGAAGAGAATCGCCCGTCTCTGCTCTTTTCTCCTCGCTCTTCTTCGTCTCAATCATTCGGAGACACGCTCACCTCGTCCCATCGCTCCCCTCCTCTCTCCTCGTTCGGAAACTCACATTCGAGTCGGTCGCAGGAGTCGACTCGCTCACGACGATTCCGACGACGAACAGGATGACTGAAAGACAGTTCAAAGTACCGATGCCACGAAGAAGGAAGAGGCCAGACAAAGGCCGATGCTGGGCTGGCTGAAACACACGAAGACAGTGGATAGCAGTCTGATTGGGCCTGACTCGTTCCGAGCGGTGATGATGCAGTGGCTGAGGAACGCGAGGGACGAGAAAGAAGTAGCGGTTGTGTGGGAGTCGACGAGGGGAGAGTGAGAGTGTTTGTGTTCACTCGTTCTTGTATTGTTCTTCTCTTCGATGATTCTGTTCTGTCTTGTGTCTCAGCCATGTACGCCGGTTCCGTTCCGAATTGTGGGGATGGTCGCTTCTTCCTCGCTCCGCCTTCCCATCCTCTCCTTCGCCACCCCCAACACTCCCCCGCCTCTCCTTTCGACCTTCCTCCCGACCAGCCGACACAGCCCTCCCTCACCCAGCACGCCACACAACAGTATCCTTCCCAATCCGAGTCGCAGCTGCTGTTTGTGTTCAACCTGTATCGAGCGAGGGAGTTCGCTCGCGACGAAGACAGAATGGGGAGTTCTCAGCCACTCGACACTCCACCCGAAGGAGAGCGAGGAGACACGCCGAGCGAGAGGAAAGGGAATGCGAAGGTGACAGCGGACGAAGCGTTCGTGCTTCTGCAGAATCTGATCGGAATAGGGCATGATGTTTGCTTGTCTGCTTCTCATCTTTTCTCAGCAACTTCAACTGGACAGACTGATCTCTCGTTGGCCCAGCGTCTGAAATTAATACACACTCCAGATTGGAGTGTTCATCGGTGACCGAGTGTTGTTGAATGAGAGCCGTCCACGTTATTTCAGGTTCTTCGGTGTTAGTTGAGAGCATATCGCATTTGATAGTCTGTTATTCGCATAGGACATCGTGGGAAAGCAACGACCTCACCTAAAATCGGAGCATTCGTGATTGTAGCGAAGATATCGTTGAACACGTTCACCATCGTCGAAGAGGTGAGAATTGTGGAGTGTGCCTTGAGCGATGTGATCGAAGAGGGTTGGAGAACAGGTGGGCTTGGCGAATAAGGCAGAGGGACTGCGTGGTCGATATTAGCGAAGATGGAAAGTGAGATTTCCACAGAGGACGAACATGGACCAAATATTGGAGACAGACCAACAAACACGTTCTGTGGGACACACTTGGCCATGGTCAGGTGGGTGTCTGCGTGGACAAGTCCATCACTTCCAGGATCGGGGCGAGCGTTGATGATGATGTCGATTAGTGTCATCCTGCCCCTATCAGCGACGAATTGGGTGAATTCCCTTCCAAAGTCCAGGATAGAACTCTGAATCTTGATGCGTGATGATTCTAGAAGCGTAGCAATCGAGAAATCTGCATTGGCGAGGATCTCAACGTTGCTGAGTGATAGTAACGAAGTAACGACTTCAAGCAATGTTTCCGCCTCTTCAATCTGGCCTGAAATTTGAGTATCAGAGATTCCTTGGAGAGAGAGATCTTTATTTCTGAAGAGACGATTGTTTGAGGGATGAAGGTCCGAAGGAAGCTTGTGAATGGGTGAAACCGAAGGAAGCTTAAGAATGAGGGATAAAACGAGAATTGCTTGCAACGGGACGAATATTACAACGTCAATCACCACAGCATCACTTTTGGACGATCGTGGGTTGTTGCGTCGAAAGGATCGAATTGAAGATGGCGAGAGTAACAGAAACGACAGCCAAAGGATCAGGCTCATCGAATGGTCATCTCATTCGAGTCCTCATTTCGGTCAATTCACATCACATTCGGAGCCAAAACTGGGCAGGAATGTTGTCGGCCAATCTGCGACAGAAGTGGGACGAACACGGATTTAACAGGTTCAACGTGGAGCTGATGGTTTTGAAGCAAACAAACAAGATGCAATTCGGGCTGTTCTTGCTCATCCACAGGAGGAGATGCGCGTCAACTCGAAGACGAGATTCCCATCAACAACGCGGTGTGGATCACGGTGATCCATGAATCGGCTGAAAAGAAGGAAACACACAATCATGTGCGACGGAACAAATAAATGAGAAAATAATAACAAGGAAGAAGAAAAGAACTTCGAAGTTAATAATTTGCTCCAGCGACGAACACACCTGTCTGCACATGAAATGAAGAGTGATGGTTTGCACAATAAGAATACACTTTCGATGGAACAAATGGGGATGAACCGTCTACAAGTAATCATGACATTTTTCCCACCTGATCGTTCAGTGTGGATGAGGGACACGTTGCGAGGGAAGAGGATGTTATTTTCAGAGTGGGGGTAATGTTTGGGAAAAGAGTGAGCTGTATTCTTCCATCGCCGGCACAGTTTCTCTTCCTCATCATACAATGATAGAAATGGTGAGTGCCTGGCGAAGCTTGTGAGACTACGTGAAGAGAGAAAGATGAGAGACGAAGAAGTCGAGAAAAGGATGAACAAAAGCTGCAATTAAGTGGTACATTAGGGGAGAAACCGCGAAGATCAAACTGAATGGGTCATTGAAGAAAAGAAAGATGCAAAAAGATGGGGCATCGAAGGGGAACCACAAAAGCAAAAGTTTTTCACAGTATACCATTTCTTGTTGAGAAATGAGGAACGATGTTGACATGAGTCAAGATTTTGTCGAGATCTTTGGTTGAGTTCAATCACTGTCAATATTGAGTGAGATACGTTGACTGAGCAGAGAATATTGTCAATATTCTCATTAAAATACTTTGTTGAGCAACCTTGAGATTGTTGAGGACACAATACTGTCAATAGTTACGAGTGAGACGGTGCTCTGTTGGGCTGGTCAAGAAGAGAGACTGGAGATGTTCTGAGAATCAAACATGACTAATGCAGATCAAGAGAGCATACAGAAGTATCAAATGATAGTGTTACCCTTATTTTCTATACGGATCATCAGTTTGGGTGTGCGATTCCTGATGGTCAAAATCGGTGTCCCTTTGTCAAATAGCGAAAAAACGTAAAAAATAATGAATTCCAAACCTGATCAATGCACGCGCTGAGTATCAGTTGAAAAGGAGATCGGACAGTCCAGTCAGTCTGGTGACTATTTGCATGATTGCATGGGCGGATCAGTGACTTGTGGCTAAATTCGTTTGATTCATCTGAAAATGAGTCTATTTCTAAAAAAATAGTGTGAAATGTGAAAGATAAACCATAAAAAGCGATTGAAAGAGAAGGGAGATTGTGAACGTATTTTTGAGAAAGAAAAACCAAGAAAACAAGGTGATGATCAATCAAGAAGGAGATGCGCAAATTTTTGGACACTTTTGATCGAATTCACCAGAATTTTGACACCTGAGATTTTCCACCAGAATTTGGACACTTTTGAGTTCTTAAAAACCAGAATTTGGACACCACCAGATCTTGGACACCTCCGAAGCCGGAGGTGTCAATTGATTAGTTTTGTGAATCACATAAAAGGGTGCGAGCAGAGAGAGAAATGACGAAAACCAATGGCAAAAACAGCACTAGACGAATTTTCGGAAAATAGTGAGTTGAAGTCAGTGTATCTGAGTCCTGATCGAGAGCGTCAAAATGTCTACTATTAAAGGTGTAAAACAAAGAGAGAAGGGAAAATCAAAAAGAGAGTCATACCATTGAATCACAACCAGTCTGACGACGAGCATCGACTGCTGGACCATCGCTGAGACAGGTCTCGCTTGTGATCGACCACAATTCAATAATCAAGGTTCTAAAAAGAGGAGAATAGGTAAAAAATCAAAAAAAAACAAAGAATCTTACCATCGGGTCACAATCAGGCCGATCACGACGAGATATTCCTGGTCAATCATGTAGTTGAATCTGTCAACCCTGCTACAATTTGCTGGTGGATGATACGACCACCAATCACGTCCAGGGATTTGAGTGATGACAATGATTCCGTCTCTCCACTCGCGACTTCGTCTTTCTCGCTTCCCCTTCAGGTTGATGCGATTCTGTTCGCGTGTGTTGGAATCGGCGCTGACGATGATTCAGCCGACTCTCTCCACCCCACACGGCTCGGCACACTGTGGTCACTCACCTTGTCCCTTCTTCTTCGACCAGCACTGCCCCGTCGTGCACTGCGCATTCCGACAACAAAACACCCGCTTCTTCCTCTTATCACCAGTAGTGTCCGAAGTCTCCTCACCCTCTCCTCCCCGATGAGTCGAGATGTCAGCCAAGTGCGAGGGCTCTTCTTCGCGTGGGAAGGGCAGGAAGCGGATGTTTGAGTGTCGGTGACGTTTGCAAAAGAATTAGCTGGTATGCTCATGAATATCTTGGGCACACTGAGGAGGGAGAATGTATCTCTGAGTGTGGATCAGGCCTGCCATTTCAACTTCCCTTTTGAAGATCTTCTTATTGGTGCGATATTTTCATGCAACGCTGTGTAGACAGGTATGAGGCAGTGATTTTGTGTCGATTTTTTATGCACCTTCAGGATTTTCGCATTCTCTGCGTCGAATTGTGTCTTTCAGAAGAGGTCATCCATCTGTCTACAAAGTGTGGGCGTGATCAGATCGCATGATCCAATATTGTTTATCACACCGCAAGTAAGGCTCTCCACGCTCTTTGAATCACGCCTTTTCACTTCCTCGTTTCTTGACTCTAGGCATGGGCAGTGGTCGGTCTGAAAACCTCGAGTCCAGTCACTAAAAATAAAAGAGTCGGCGACTTTTTTGAAGTGCCCTTTAGTCGAGTGGAAGCATGACAGCTTTTTGTTCCCCGGACCCAGGATCGAATCCCGCCCTGGACACTTTATTATTGACTTTTTCTCATTTTTGATTCACAACATCTCTATAATTAGTTCATCACTTTTTTCACAAAATTACTGTTCCTGAGGTCGTGGTTCAAGAGTCCCTGAGTCGGTCTGTCTTTCCCCAACATTGGACTAAAAGTCGGCCTGTCCGACCGACACCGACTTTCCTCCTTTGTTCTGACAGCATACCCGCTGATCCAAACAAATGACAAAGGGTGTTCTTTTTCTTCTCAACCCTAAACAATCACTTTTACTTCATTTCTCACCAGAAGATGTCGTGATCAAGCCCAAGTCTGTAACTTGTCGACTAAGCAAGATAAGGATACTTTACAACAGTAGTATGCACATTCACTGTTTGGTCACTCTTACTTGCCTCTTCCTCTTGATGTATGCGAAGTGGATGTCCTGTCCATCAACCATCTTCAACCATCTCAGTCTTCACCAAATCACAGAAGCATTCCTGATACATCCTCATTTCACCCACCCCAGGTGTGTACTCTCTCTTTTATATCATCATTTATTCGTTTGTGATTGTTATGAATGGTATTTGATGATTTAGCAATCAGTTTTCGGTTCTAGCATGGTCGAAAGCCAAGGAATCATTTTTAAGTGTGGAGGACAACGAATCCATTTTGAACAGCAATTGACAATCTTGCTGGTCACACTTAATTTGGAGATGATGAAATGGAAAGAACAGCACACGAGTGGCGAAATCCGTCCCTCCACTGCGTGGTATGCAGATCAGAACGGGGATGACATTGTGTCTGTTTACATTATTATTGTTCCATTTGCATGGTTTCTTTCTCCTTTCTAGTCTTTTCCTTCCTTCATCTGGTGTTTTTTCTTTTTTGTTTTGGTCATCTCTATCAGGTTCATTGGTAGTGAAGTCTCCCTCCAAACAGGCGAAACTATATCTTCAAACGACTTCTTTCACCTGGATAAGGAGATGCTTGTGTTACAATTTGTGAATACAGAGGGATATAAGTCGTCACCACATTCTCTTCACCCGGTGGTGGAGAACGGAACATTCCATGTGTTTGGGGGGATGAATCAGAACAGAATGACTGATTTGTCTGCACTGGATTTCACGACACTGACCTGGACATTCCTGACACCCGGAAAGAACCAGCCACCGCCGATCTGCTCGCACGTGGCAGTTTATTCCCTTGCGTCTTGCTCCATGATTGTTTGTGGAAGTCTGACGTCAGAACGTGCAGAGAACAAGCTGTGGACATCCTCCTGCTCCCAACATTCTTGGTCGGTTATGACGACTGTATCGTCACCTCCACAACCCCACCATTTCAACTCGAAGTACATTCAATTCATCCCCACTACACTTCAAGCTACATCCATCACAACGTTCATTCGTCAATCCAAGCTGTAACAAGCAATCTCAACACTCTATACATTAGTCCAGAATTCCAACTACTCCACCTGCAGCGGATCCAAAAGTCGCATCAACATCGTATCTCAGCCAATAAAACAACTGTTCTCACAAGGGACAGTCCTGTTGGAGGGTATTTTCAGAATCTCTCCATCCAAATCAACGATCGACGAGCTGCGAGGGAAATATCAAAGAAAAGAGATTTAGAGTTGTTCAAAAAGCAGCCACATGTTCTTTCAGGCTTCTTAAAGACAATTCTGGGTGAGCTCCTCCTATCCTTCGTTCAAGTTTCGATGTCCCTTTTATCCATCGCCGCGCTGTCGACACTGTGCCCGTCACACGCGATGCGGCTTCTAATAACCCCATTTCTGACCCAAAAGCGGGGTATCATGTCCTTGATGTGCTCGTCCTTGGGAAAGGTGTTTTGACCGCGCTTTCTCGAAACACCTGTTCTGTTCCAACAGTACTGTGGCTGAAGCGCTGTACAGATCAGAAGGGAGTGTTGGGACGTTCAAGAAGGAGCTGGGGTGGATGCTGGGGAATGTGAAGGAAGAGGGAAGAGTAAGTAGGAAGCTGTTCAACCAGCACTCTCCCTCTTCCCTTCAGACCGCTCGCCTAACATGGCGCAGCTGAAGAAGTGCTGACCTGAGTGTTCTTGGGATTCCGTGTTCCGAGAGACGAAGAAGGATGTTGTAGTGGTGTGTCTGCAGATTCGAGAGAAGGACACGATGGACAGCCGAAGGGAAGAACATCGACAGAAAGAGGGGAATTCGCAATGTTAAAAGAAGAACAAGATCGCCTGCAGATGGAGGATATAGAGAAGATTCCAAGGAAGGCGGATGAAGAGGAGAGGATGAGTGAGGGAACACAACACCAATTCTCCCCTTTAATTCACAAGACAACAATTATCTGCTCATTTTATCTTCTCACACACTCACATATGTCGTATTTAGCGAATATTTTGGTAATAGAGACAATCTGAACAGACATGAAAAACAGCTCGGAGAAAAGGGGTTGATCCTCCCGAAAAGTAGTCGGTCGGTCGACGAGCAGTCGGACCGACCGCTGCCCATGCCTACTTGACTCCTCCAGCTCGGTTTCAATTGATATAACATGCTTATCCTTTTTTTGTTTCTCTCGTTCGTTATATCGAAGAAGGAAACACTTTAGATGATACGATCTTGCACAAGGCTGAAATCATATTGGAGAACTTATCACCAATCATGAACACTACCGATTCCGACGGAGTCTTCTCGGGACTCGTTCAT
Organism: Blattamonas nauphoetae; assembly: GCA_033064195.1. Classification (NCBI taxonomy): domain Eukaryota; phylum Preaxostyla; order Oxymonadida; genus Blattamonas; species Blattamonas nauphoetae. Next base: position 3,544 of record JARBJD010000253.1, on the reverse strand, counting down.
CAACGAAATGACAGTCCAGACGGTTTCTTTGCGGCGTTTCTGACACTCCTGGCAAGTGGGCACAAATCGATTGTGCTTCTCTCCCTCCAACTACTTCATTATATCACTTCTGCCATCATCTCCAGAATGCTGGATGAACCCGACAACGAAACCAGATTGATTCAGACTCATCCATAAGGCTCAGTTCTCCAGATAGTTTTTGAACAGGTGTTGCCGCAACATGATGTATTGTCTGGCTGCAAATCTTCCAAAACTTTGATGAAACAACCACCGTCATTCCTCTCTCTTCTCGTGATCTTGCTTCACTACTCTCTTTGTAAGACGCAGGGACAATGACGCGATGGGTGCCTTCTGCTGCGCCAGTGTGACATCTGGATATATGGGAAACGACCAGGATGGAAACGAATGGAACTGTCGAGGCTCTGCCCTTATTTGCACTGCAGCAGCGTGTGGACGCTTCCACTCATCTCGTGGTGGCAGGTGTGCGACACAATTGGACCCCCACCCTCCTCTTTTTACAACCTTGATATTGAATTGTAGTCCATCACAACAAAGACTCAGATCAGCGATTGTGAAGCCATCGCTCGTCGTGTTCAGACTGGTTGTGGCTCTAATGTGTGACGTTCTTTTTGATTTTACCTTCTTTCCTCATTTTAGACCTTATATTGTTGACTTATTGCCGAACACAAATCCACGACTGAACAACACCCTTCCTCTCACTATATTCTACCCATTGATCTGTTTTTGTTCTAAATCATTGTTTCTCGTCATTTCTCTCTCTGCTCGCACCCTTTTATGTGATTCGCAAAACTGATCAATTGACACCTCCGGCTTCGGAGGTGTCCAAGATCTGGTGGTGTCCAAATTCTGGTTTTTAAGAACTCAAAAGTGTCCAAATTCTGGTGGAAAATCTCAGGTGTCAAAATTCTGGTGAATTCGATCAAAAGTGTCCAAAAATTTGCGCAACTCATCAAGAAGTGATGTTAAATTGAAAAGGGAGCGTTTTGGGTCTGGATTCCTCTTGAATTTGTCTTATGGGGTGAGTCACTGACTCGATTCATTTCGGTGACTGGACTCGGTCTCTTTTGACTGACTGTTGCCCATGCCTTACAGAATGTATCACAGATTCACTGATGCGTGTTTGAAACCATTCAACTCTCCGCTACAAAAAGTAGAGTCTTTGGTTGTTTTGTGGCTTTTCTCACGTGATATAACTAGCATTTTCATGAGATTTATCCAAGATATAACCTTTTTCCAGACTCAAAAATCGTTCAATCTCCTTCAAAACCCCAAATTCATCGCCTCAAAGGGATTCACCATTTTGGTCCGATTCATTCACCAAAAAAGATGTACAACGGAAATAAACGACAAAAATGTCTGAAAATCCGGTGATAATGATTTTACATGAAGTGAAATCCGAGTGATTGGTAATAATGAGCCATCATTTGTTCGTAGAAATCTGGCTCTTTCTGGAATTCCTCCGGCACAATCACATTCCCGCCGCCATATTTGACGATTCCGCACGAGAAACATTTGTTGAATTTTGGGTATGAGATCTGTGGAACCCAATTCAATCGTATTTCGACAAAATCTTCTTGGCCCTCGTCTGTAAGCTCGGTGATCGTGTATTTGGTTCTCTGGTGAGTGCTTCGCTCTTTTAGTTGACGAATCAAGATTTCATCTCGAAAGATCCTTAAATATTTTGCTATTTGGTGGTCTGGTACAGATTCGTTCAGCCAGCTCATTGACGCGAAGCAGAAAGGAATGGATGAGAGGAAGTGATAAGCCTTTGCAGAAGAAGGCATAATTTCGGTCAGATGGGCAACGAAGGAGCTTAAATCTCCCGAAGATTCATATTCATAGAAGTTCAAGCGGTTTCGGCAGATAAATTCGAAAAGAGGCCGCAGTGGTGTGAAAACCTTCTCCACAAAGAGATCAATGGGTGCAGACTTCTTGTACAGTCGAAGATGATCCTTTCTGTTGGAACTGTCTTGCGTTAATGGTTCTGTGAATTGGTAGAGGATATCCATCATGGTTGTTTTATTTTGTTTCAGTTGTTTTGGATCCTCCTGAAAGCTGAGAGGGAACGAGAAGAAGAAGTTGGATCGGGCAAAGTCTTCGAGTTGTTCAACACTACAATCCCACAATGTCCAGCGGAGTAACATCAAGGCTGGCTTGTGCAGTTCGGGAGCATTTGGGGCAGTGAGAAGAATAAGCATATGTTCTGCAAATCCTTTTGAATCATTCTCTCGAGTAGGAACCAGGCTACGGAGGAGGAGTTCGGCATAGATGGTACGATTTTGAAGAGGGTGGAGTAGTTCCAGAAACCATTTGATGTTCTCGATTGCATCCTTATCGAATGTGTAGCTTATGATGTTAAGTTGTCCTGTCCTCCTCACTTTCTGTCCGTCCTCCTCTTTTTCGTGTCCGATTCTGAAATTGAAAGAAAATTGAAAATTTTGGATATTTCCAGTGATAAAAGTGCATTTTAGGATCGAATTTGGCTTGATTTTGCAAAAAACGTGAAAATCAACGAAGTCGATCCAACAAATCACATTGAGGGTTGATCACGGATCGAATCTTCTCGAATACTTTTGTTCCCGATGAAATGTTGCGAAATACAGAATACGAAAGAAGTTAGAAGGAAGTGGACGGAGTAGTGATGAAACAAGCACTCTTCTTCGCCTTCACACAACTACCTCAGGTTGGGTCGGAACAAATGGAAGAAAATGAGTGAAGATACTGCGGAATTCATCCGGTTAGCGTAGAAAACCCGAGGGAACAGCTTGACGTTGGCGAAATTTGATTTGAAATGAAGTGAGTGATGAAGCAATCGATATATTTAGAATTGGGTGTGTGAATGGGAGTGAACGCGCGATCGTGGAGAGGAGGGAATGTGCGATCGTGGAGAGCAGGGAGTGCGCGATCGTGGAGAGAAGGGACGGAAGATCGTTAAGAGGAGGAAGTGTGCGATCGTGGAGAGGAGGGACGTGCGATCGTGGAGAGAAGGAAGTGTGCGATCGTGGAGAGCAGGGAGTGCGCGATCGTGGAGAGGAGGAAGTGTGCGATCGTGGAGAGGAGGGAGTGTGCGATCGTGGAGAGCAGGGAGTGCGCGATCGTGGAGAGGAGGGAGTGCGCGATCGTGGAGAGAAGGGACGGAAGATCGTTAAGAGGAGGAAGTGTGCGATCGTGGAGAGGAGGGACGTGCGATCGTGGAGAGAAGTGTGCGATCGTGGAGAGCAGGGAGTGCGCGATCGTGGAGAGGAGGAAGTGTGCGATCGTGGAGAGGAGGGTGTGTGCGATCGTGGAGAGGAGGGACGCGCGATCGTGGAGAGGAGGGAGTGTGCGATCGTGGAGAGAAGGAAGTGTGCGATCGTGGAGAGCAGGGAGTGCGCGATCGTGGAGAGGAGGAAGTGTGCGATAGTGGAGAGGAGGGTGTGTGCGATCGTGGAGAGGAGGGACGCGCGATCGTGGAGAGGAGGGAGTGTGCGATCGTGGAGAGGAGGGACGCGCGATCGTGGAGAGGAGGGAGTGTGCGATCGTG